>JAJGOT010000838.1:127500-207032 GCA_022457155.1 Cladopsammia gracilis | reverse complement strand
AAATCATTTTGACCTAAGATCCTTGCTGTCATGAATCCCAGTTGGCAGGACAAGGAATATGACTTGAGGCTTTGATTTTGACAGCTGACATTCCCGAAAGTTATGCCTTTGATTTGCTTCGTCAAAATGCTAGCCCATAAGTTGTGCATAGTAACTGCATTTCATCTTTCATGTAGACAGCACTCTGGAAAATTGTCTCCTGTTCAGTGATCATTGCTTGTAGACGAATGTGTGAATTTCTGATATTAGGAGAGGTGTCATTTCGAATTGATGTCAGTGTAACCTTGCTGGATTTAAAGTCTTTCTTCTTTTTTTTTCAACACGCTTCAGTCTTCTGTAATTTGAAATCTCTCCTGAAATCAGGTAGAAACTCTCTGACACCCATTTTCACTTAATGGGTAACTACATCTTCATACAGCTGCAATATTAAAGTGTCAGTACAGGATGACTCATTGCCTTCAGCAAATGTTTCTTCCTGATTTGTAATAAGAGATTTCCACTTGTCTTGAAGCTGTTGATTGCTATCATTTTAGCGAGAGTGCTACTGACCAACTCGTCCTTGTGTGTAGCCAGACTTTGATGGTTCAGAAGACCAATTTTCTCCTGTTCTAATTCAAGGCTCCACTCAAACATTGTATCAGTTATGTGAACAAGGCGTCCTTTGTCATATGTCCGTGACAAAGTCACATTCAAAGTATCAAGATACTTCGATTCTTGTTTGGCAGTGCCACTGGACCAAATCAACTGATCAAGAAGTTCTTTCTTGGGATAGAGAAAACAAAAAAGAAATAATAATACAATACATATACAAAAATACATTACAATACATATGCAAAAAGAGAACAAAAATAAATTAAAAAGTACAATGTAGGTTAAAAGAATATATCTTAAGGGAGTTCCACTAACATTCACTTAGTTAAAGAAGTTTGGACCACGTTTTTTTGAAGTCCTTTAAGCGGTTAGATTTAAAAGCTATGGTGCGTAGAATATAAATTTTGTTATTAACGTGCAAAAGAAAACTGTCGAAGTCTAGGATGCCGCTGCGTATGCTTGTTGCAAAAACATGATATTTGGCGACAATCAAACAGTAGTTGAGAACTTTCCAATTGTTCGACTCTTTGTGCCAGACGTATAAAATAGTCTTTTCAGGTAAGGTCAGTTTTTCATTAAATTTTTCTCGCCACCAGTTAGAAAAGCAAGTCCAAAACGACGAGGATACACTGCAAGTAATTAGCATGTGTCTTAGAGATTGATTCTCAAGGTTACACAAAGGACAGACTTCACTATCAGTTATGCATGCGTGAAAAAGGCTGGATTGAGTAGGTAAAATATTGTGAATAACTTGAACTTGGAACATAATCAATTTCGGTTCTTTAAAGATTTTGAACAGAAGCATGTAGTTGTCGCGAATTGTGTCTTTGGTGAACCCATAACTTAAAATTCTGCCTTCAGCAGTGGGTGCCAAGAAGCTTTCTTCAAGCATGGCAGAGTAGGCTTCTTTTGTGGAGAACAGCTTAAAACTTGTTTCGTTTTGAGATTCACCGAGTTCACTTACCGTAGCATGAAGAGCCTTTTTCCATTCAGTTGGTATGGCATTTAAGAGGCCGTAGTAAGTGGTGAAAGCAAATTCAAAACTATATTTTTCTTTCATTTCTGATAACGTAAGAAATTTAAGGTTGTCATCTAAAAGGTCATCAATGCAACAAATCCCATTTATGTGCCAGGAGTTAATAAAAACTGGTTTTCCGCCTATACGTATGTTACGATTGTTCCAGATTATTTGTTTTTTTTTTTATGGAAATTTGCTCGTCACAAGCCAGGCACTTAAAATCATGCCAGTGATTTAAAACGGCATGGTAAAATTCCGGGAGGCTCTCTAAGCTGAGTAGTTTAGGATAGTAATCCCATTTAATGAGAAATTCAAGACCTCCGTGTTGGCAGACAGCTTGATTTGGGATTATTTTCCAGGATGCATTATTTGATTCAGCGATACGCTTTATCCAAGCAATCTTTAGCAACCGTTCCATAATTTCAAAGTCAATCATCTTTAACCCTCCGCAGTGTTTTTCACACAATAATAGTCTTTTTCTTAACTTTGGGTGGCTTGCCTTCCCAGATGAAACTGAAAATAATCTTATTAATTCTGTCTATGAGGGGTTTAGATATGGTCGGTAAGGAACTGCAGTATATGAGTTTAGACAAATCTAGTGTCTTGACAATATTTATTTTGCCAATTGAAGTTAACTTTCTTTTTTTCCAACTGTTCAGTGTTTTTCTAAAGAACATACCTTTTCTTCAAAGTTAAGGATATAAGCTTGTTTTGAGTCATAGGAAAAATGTATACCAAGGACGTGGACTGGTTCTTGGGGCCATTTGAAGCCAAACGGTTTGTCTTTGCGCAACCTCCAACATCCTAACCACAGCGTTTCGGTTTTGTTTGTGTTAATTTCAAGGCCGCTAATGTGTTTGAATTTCTCTAAAAGTTTGAGTAATTGTGTGACTGAGTCAAGATCGCGCATCAAAACTGTGGTATTATTTTAATTTCTTTCTGACCAACTTTGATGCCTTTAATGTTGGGGTCTTTCTTAAGTGCTCTGGCTAAGAGTTCGATACCGACGACGAATAGGAGGCCAGACAGTGGGCAACCTTGACGGACACCTCGCTCGAGAGGGAAAAAATTTGAAGCATGACCATTGTGCAGGACACAGCTCGACACTTTATTGTAAATTACACGAAACCAGTTGAGTATGTCAGGTCCAAAATTAAATGTTTGTAAAGCGGTTTTTAGATAGTTCCATTCTATTGTATCAAAAGCTTTTCGGAAGTCAAGAAATAAGGCAATACCGGGTTTACCCTCCTGTTTAGTATGAAACATTACATCTTGAATTAGTCTAACGTTTTCACCGATAAAGCGTCCTTTAATGTAACCAGTTTGGTCAGAGTTTATGATTTTAAGAAGAACTTTTTCTAGTCTTTTTGCAATAGATTTTGTCAGAATTTTGTAATCAACGTTTAGCAGAGATATAGGTCGCAGGTTTTCAAGTAAAGTTTTGTCTTTGTCGCGTTTTTGGCTGATAGATAGTGAACCTGTTTGGAAAGCATTGTTGAAACTGGCAGTCATCACACTGCCAAGATCGTTCCAGAAAAACTTTCTGAAAAAAATTCTGCTGAAAAACCGTCAGTCCTGGCGTTTTATTGTTTTTAAACTCTTTTAAAGCGGTTAAGCATTCTTCTTCTGAAATCATGCCTTCACATTGTATCTTTTCGTTTTCATCTAGCAGGTCGATGTTCTCTAAATTAAATAAATCAGATTCAGGCAAATTATCTTGTATGTTATAAAGACAAGCTTTCCAAATGCGATCTCTGTCAGCACGACATGTAAAGCGAGCGATAAGAGGTCGGGGTCTACTTCTGTTTGGCTTACCGAGACGGTGTGCTCCGCAAAGCTTCATATTCGAGACTTCTTCCTTGGGCAGGTTTAAATTTCCGGTTAAGATGTCGCGTACCAACGTGAAACAATCTTCGTCTTTGGACTTGTTGACTCTAGAAAATTAGATTCCATCAACGACTATAGATGTTTAAATGAGTCAGTTCATTCCAGCAAGTGGACTGCTCGTTTTCGCAGCTCGCAACGCATTCTACAAGGTCCTCATGTTCACCTTGTGTGAATTCAAGGGAATCTTTGGTGTTGTTCACTGACTTATTTACTTCACAGAGTTTGTTTTTGAGGGCTTGTATTTCGACTTGAGCTTCGTCCAATCTAGCTTCCAAATTAAGAATTCGTTCTTTGTGGATTTTATGTTTATCTTCGATAGCTGTAAGCCTCTGTATGAGATCTTGGTATTCTTTTAACGTCATTTTAATGCAGGCGCCATCTTGGGCTGCTTCGATGGATTCAGGGAATCTTTGGTGTTAATCACTGACTTATTTACTTCACAGAGTTTGTTTTTGAGGGCTTGTATTTCGACTTGAGCTTCATCCAATCTAGCTTCCAAATTAAGAATTCGTTCTTTGCGGATTTTATGTTTATCTTCGATAGCTGTAAGCCTCTGTATGAGATCTTGGTATTCTTTTAACGTCATTTTAATGCAGGCGCCATCTTGGGCTGCTTCGATGGATTCAGGGTCAGTGCTAGAGCTGCTTATCCTCTGCCGCTTCTTATCCAAATCTTTGTTCCCCATGCTCGTAATTGCTGTGGTGATGATTGCAAAGTGGAAGACGTAAAAAAAAGGCAGTATTCGCTGTTGTGTTGATTTATCAAAGCCTGGTCTGCGGAGCTTAAAAATATATGTCTAGCTTTGATGGCTCATACCCACATTTTTTGCTGCAGGAATGAAACAATACTTGTTGAAGCCAATCACTAGCAACTGAACTTTGCTCTTGACTGTTGACATGGCCACATACAGGCGTCCAGGAGCAAATTGCTTTCCACAATGTACCTCAACTGCTTCAAGGGTTTTGCCTTGGGCCTCATGGACAGTCATTGCCCATGCTAACTTTAATGGAACTTGTGTCCGTGTACCAACCAATTTGTTAGGATCCTTTCTGTCAACAATAACGCTCTCAGATCCACCCGTCACAACCGGCAGTTCATTAAAAAAGTAAACAACAGTTCCCTGAACACCATTCTTGACTTGATCATTTATGTCATAGATAAACATAATCTTCGCACCCATTTTTTATCTCGTTAATGCGCATGCGCATTAAGCGAGATTTCGGAGTCAGTCACGAAAAAAGGGACAAAAGTTGTTAACAAAATTTTGTGGACTTTTGTCCGGGGGGGGGGGTTCTTCCTTCTTCTTTATAGAAGCTATATTAGGGCATTGAAGATATGGTTGGTTAAACCGGTTAGGATTTCAAGAAGGGCGTCACATACTGCACCTAAAATTTTTGGGGAGCACCCCCGGACCTATTGTTAATTTCCCTAGGGTATTGGGATGTCAGAACTTGTCATGAACTTGTCATATCTCACATTACGTTACCGCAAAGGCATTAAGTTCTTCTTAAGTTTCGATATCTCACGTTACCTTTAGAAGGGTAAAAATAGGTCAAATGCGTTTTTTGGCAAACGCAGTTTGAGAATTTCACGGTGTATTTTTACGAATGGCGGCGTTTTAAGAAAGTTAAATGGGACGGGAAAGTTTGTGCTTTAATAAGAGCGATATGGCAGAGCAAAATTTGCGTTTGTTCTATTTTTGAAACATTGCTATTACGGTTTGATTATGCAATAGTTTGGGAAAGACGTCATAGTTTTGTTGATTTAGCTACCGTGCACAAGTGTCCGACTGAATTTGTTTTTCGGGAGGAAATTTTTGCGGGTCGCAGAGACAGCTAAAATTTCTGGTTCTATTTGCAATTCTTCGACAACCACAAAGTGATTACAGTGGCAGTAAAGCTCACTGTCGTTGCAGATAAAAATTAAACTGATCACAGTACGCGGGTGGCGGCTTAGAATTTTAAACATGAACGCTTATCAGCATAAGTGGAAAAGCGTTATTTCCTGAATTATTCTAGTGCTCTCACGCAAGTATGAACCTACCTGCCATGATCTATCAAGAAACGAAACATAATTATTATCAATTCGCTGTTCTGACTCGAATGAGTTAAAATTTTATATTCAAGTTCCGATGATTAGAATTTCATTGCATTCTCAAATGCTTGTTCATTTGGCTCGGATGGTTTTATGCCGGTGGATTTTCAAGATCAGTTGCTTATACGCGCCACACTGTGAAAGAAATTTCCGGGAAAGTTTAAAATTTTACAAGATTTTGGTGTATTCTCTTGCCAAATAATGCCATTTCAATGTAATCGATTTTTGTTACAGTTAGCGTAAACTTCGAGTTCTACGAAGGGTCCGAGTTAAATCAATTTTTGCATAACCGGAATTCAACTGGATAAAAATGTACGACGATAAGTCGTGCACTTGTAATAAGCTGAGCGTGCAAGGCCTAGCCGTGTGGTTTTAACGCAATGAGAAGTTCGTAGACAATATAATAATTAAGGCCTTTAAAAATCAGTTGAAATCATTAATTCAAATGGATGGACTCAATACCTATTTAATTTACTCTTAATTCAAAAGATAAATAGTATTGAAATATTTATGAAGAGGAATTTAACCATTGCACCCCCTTAAAACAGTACTTATCTATATCCTTGGTGCACTGTATTAAATTTTTCTTAATAGGTTTTTAGAAGACTTACCTTCTACTTGCAGCTGAAAATGCTAGGCTTAAACGCAGCAGTCGCTAGACTGTCAAAAATGCCAACGAAGGTTTTAGCGAGCTTCCCGCAGCTATAAAGCGTAGCGAATACAAGCTAAAATTACAGCCTTTACTGAGACACTTACAATACGACCAAAAACAGATCGCTGCATTCACCCCTCTCATAAAACAGAAGTCTGTATACGGGTGAACATTTCAAGTTCGTTTACCAACAGGTTGCAACTGAACTGACTGAAAATTCTAAAAACTGACAGGAATCTTCTGCGACACCTTCTTTCAACAACCTTGACGGGCTTTTTTAATTTCGTTCCTATTACAAATTAAGTTACCGTCTCTTTCGTAGAAAAATACGTAAACATTGGGAACATCAAACTTTAAGAGGGTATAAAGGAAAAGTAACACACATCTGAACAGGCCACCATTTTGGACGGCAATCTATCCGTTCCGATGTTAATCGCGTAACTCTTTCCTCCTTTCCGGTTCTAGATTTCTGTTCGTGAAATGACCAGATCAAACCCCCCCCCCGAAAATAACCTTCAGGCTGATTAGGGTATTACATTTCACAATTCCAAACCTGAAAAACTTAGAAATTACAAAAAAAAATAAACATAAATATATAGCGTTAAATAACGCGAAAACGGGAGGATTTTTTCCGGATATGTAATTGATACTATCCATTAGATTATTACAATGGAACTCAATTCATTCTATAGGTGTCAGAACATTCACTGAAGCGTGATGCTTGAAGTTGTTTCTCAGCGGTGAATTTGCCTGTAAAGAGCTGTAAACCCAGCGCAGCTTTTTCTCGACAGCTACAGTGAGCTTACTTTACCATTTTGTAAACAAGGCCAAACACACGACAAATTAATCTAGCACTGGTAAATGAGGGTGCTAATGGGGGTACCCAATTGTCAGTTAACTACTATTTTTTCGGCCAATTGTCAGTTAACAAGAGGCTACACTGGTAGCCTATACTCATGCGCTTGTATAAGAAAGTTTTATGTTTTTCTTTTTTAACTGGGTCACGCTGTCGGAAATCGGTTCATTTCAATATTTTCATTCATTGATCTTATCAAGTGATTTAGCTTGACAAGTAGGAAATTACGTATATCAGTAAGGCTTTTAAATTTGCAAAGTTAAGATAAGGTTACTTTACAGGCCATGTGAATGACCAGAGTGAATGCGTTTTCGGGATTGGTAGCCTGTTCCAGGCGTTCAGATAGTGGGGAAGGCACGAAGAAAAGCGAGCGAAAAAATTCCCTCGCCTCGCCTCCCGCAATTTTTTTCGCTCGCTTTTCTTCGCGCCTTCCCCAACTATTCGCGCTTTCCCCACTATCTGAACGCCTGGAACAGGCTACGGGATTGGTGAACATTGTGACTAAAGATCTAGGGACTTTGCGATTAAATCATTCTTACTTGAGAATTGTCATGGACTTCTTGTGCCAAACAGAGGCGTTCGCGACAACGCACCCCTTCCCTCTCAACGAATTTTGCGGGACATAAGCCTTGTTTTGTTTACATAAAACCAGAGACAGAGAAATGTATGGAAAACTAAAACAAAAACAGGCCCCCAAAATTTGTCAGTAGAACTCTTTGCCGTGTAGCTTTAGTTTATATTTTTTTAGAACAGCCGCTTTACGAAAATTATTCGACATTAGATTCTCATACAAAAACCATAATTTCTCACCTGTCAAGATAGCTTCCAAAACCGTAATAAGGATCGTCAGTAAGATGTTTGTTTGATACAGGATCGTACACAGAGAGTATGGGAAGGAAAAAAAATCGAAACTCACTGATGCTTGTGTCCAATAAAATACCAACGGTGTGTCCACTTACTTTGGAGTCTGCTTAATACAGGTTTTAGTTATTTAAGGGCTCGTGTGGTCAAACCCGGGGTCAACCCGCGTTCGCGTGCTAGGACAAAATGACGAAACAAAATACATACCATGTATCTCACTTGTCGCACTTCCCATTAGAAAAGGTAGCTCCATTTCCAACTGAGCCTTTGTAACAGCTTTCCCGTCGATCTTCTCTAATCGGAACAACTTTAAATCAAACTCGCCGAGTCCAAACTTTCCGCTTATTGTTTGATTATATAGTCCAGTGCGGTGTGTAATCCCGTAGGATTTTCTTGCCGAAATTGATTTTTTTGCTGTTTTGCACTAATTTTGGGTCGAATAATAAGAATCCGATGGGGGCCAATTTTTTCGACCACGTCTTCCCATGTTTCCCGCTGTTAAATGATTTAATTTATGCTAATTTATGTAAATAAGATGCAGAAAACAAATTTTACGAATATCTTTACTCCGATTCAAGATACTAGGACTTAACTTTATTAGAAGCTTACTCTTGATGAAATAAGTCCTGTTACCTAAATTGGTAACACTGGCAGCCTGCGATAACGTCAGGATTAACTACCTGCTATTTTGTTGGCGGCCATCTTAGATCCGCCATCTTGGATTTTCGAACTCTCATTTATTAAAGCAAAAAAATGTTTTTTTTTTTACTAAAACGTTAACTTACGAATTATTTTAAATAAAAGAATTGCCTACTTAGATGAAAAACTTTGTTTAGTTTCCTTCTTTTGTTAAACGCGAAAAAAATATGGACTTTTGTTAAGTACCGTTCCGTTTGAAGTGTTTCTGCATAGAATAGGATTCAAGTTCTCATGCGCTCAGTGCATCATCATCCTCATCCTCATCTTCAACTTGAGTGTCTTCTTACAATGGATTCGTACAGTTTTTACCGAAGCATTTGCAAAGAGGAGTGCATGGAAGACCGTTCTTGAAGCAGCTGCAGCGTCCCTTTCAGTCTGACTTGCATCCGCATTTCGTAAGCTCGATTACAGCTTGGGGCGCAGGGAGAGACAAGCATGTCACGGGAATGTATGCTCCTTGGTCTTCATTCCAGCCATTCTCTTTAATAGGCCATTTGCACGATGACGTCATATGACTACAACTACCAGAATCCTTCAGTTTTTTGTTTTGTAGTGCAAATTAGGGCTATTGTTATTTAAACCGCACTGGGATTACAAAATTTAAATAAGAAATGAAAAAACGAAATGAATTCTGGTAGTTGTAGTCAAATGACGCTATCGTGCAAATGGCCTATTGGAGGCAGATCTGGGCAACTGACTGTATAAGATTTGTCGCGCATGGCCATGAAGTTTGCATGCGTGATGTGTGGGAGTAAGGCAGATCGCGTTGGAGGCAGCATCTCACCTTCCAAGTTCCTGGATCTGAAGAGCTCCCATCGAACTTCAGGAAGGTTGGTTGGTCCAGCTTTGCAGTATAAATGACAAACAAATTTCTCAAGCTCCTTAACTTCAGTTGGCAGTTCGCCGTTGGCTAATTGGTTTTGGATAGGACGGTCACCAAGTTCTCTGAAGCAGTTGATAACGGGATGCTCATCATCGAGGGCCATGTATGCTTTCACCCAGGTCTTCTTGGTGATGCCAACAAACTTCCCTCCCCAGTCGGCTCCGGTGAAGTGATGCAGTCCAATCAGACCTTGACACTTGTGTACTCCAATCGCTTGGACTCTCTGAATAACATCAATCGCTCTGTACTTTGGGCCCTTTCCTGTCAAGAACTTCAGGCCATTCAGGTTGCCATGACGTCCCCTGGAAACTAAGTCAAGCAGCAGGACAAGTACGTCAGTGTCCGGCGAGGAAACACAAATATCTTGCAATACATGCTCATCCAGTAACGCAACACCTGGTTAGGGATCAGCGTATCCGCTTCTTCGTGGGTGTGTTCTTCTTCACAGTCGAGACATTTGATTTTGTTTTCGTAAACAACGACAAGCTTGACGGTTGTGCTACTGGAGAAGCGTGCTAACAATCCGTTGGCGAACAAAGTGACCAGCTGGCTTTTGGACTTGGATGATGAGAGAAGGTCTTTGATGGACATGGTGAGCCTCATTTCTGGATGTACCTGGAACTCGACAGATGTTGTGGATCTTTTCTGGCGCGTTTTGTTCTTCAAGGATCAAACACAACTCGGCCTTCATCAAAACCCGACAGCATTCGCTCGATACGCTTGATAAATGCGTCTTGGAGATCAGACATTTTCAGGACAGCACTTGTCTTTTTTAGACCTGTATACAAATCATAAATATAAAATTTTATTTATACAGAATATAATTATTATCATTATCATTATCATTTTTATTATCATTATTATTGTAGCTACCTTGAACGACGGCCATAGCATCAATGACAAGTATTCGATGTAGATTTCCGGTCGGTGGTGGTGTTTCTTGTGTTGGCTGCGGCTTGGCCTCCTCTATCAATTTCATCAGGCTGGCTTTGTCAGTTGGAATGTAAAGCGATCCATCGACAGTGCATAAAGAACGCGGCACCACTGCCATCTCGTAACCGCTCTTCTCGCAGTTTGATGACTTTGTCCCCTACACGAACTTTAGTTTTCTCCATCCAGTTTGAGAAGGTCTTCAGTTTCAGCTTTTTCATGGCGTCCCATAAGGAGTGCTTAGAAGATAGCAACAGTCTGTCTTCGATGAATTTGGCCTTTCTCTGCATAGCACAGAATGTCATCCTTTGTTTATTTCTGGCACAATAGCTGACGACACCACACTCTTCAAGGGAGACTCAACTGTGAATGGGTTGCCTTCGCAGTGCAGCTCTATCGACTGGCGGAGTTTCATGGTGTTTACGCGTGTTCTTACAGCAACATCCCCAAAGAGCTGATAGTGCTCGTTCCGCTCAGAAGCCTTGAATGCTTTAGGAAAGCTGACAAGAAACTGCTTAACCATACGGGCGAGATGCGGTGACGTGATAAGAAGACATTCTAGGGCGGCTTCGTCCTGACTTAACCCGACCATACCTCCGTGGCGCTTTAATTCTTTGATCTCCTGCTCTAGCGTCTGATCTGTGAACAACCTTGTAAACGGGATCACCTGACTTCAATGCCTCCCATGTCACAGGATCTTCATGCTCGAGTGAATTCATCTGCGCTAGGTGAACTGGCATTAGGCGAGCGTAGTTTAGGAGATCGTGAGCGAAGAAGTACTTTATGAGGCATTCCAATGCTGCCAGGTAGCCTTCCCAGTCCCCAGAGCGGCAAGCATGGATGAGCTGTAACAGGTTGTCTACTTGCTTGAGGTACTCTGTCATAAACCGCGCGAGATCCTTAAGTCCTTGTTCTTCACGCTCTTGTGGTTTGATCTTTTCAGAGTACCAGGACTGGATGTCGTTATAGATGTTAACCATCTCTGGACTGCGCTCGTGGAGGGCCTCTCTAAACGATGCACACTGTGCGCGAGGTATATCCTCATTTTCTGGAAGGGTGGTGAACAGATGGTCAAATCTCATCATCAAGAGTGCCAGACTGGTTGTTATGTGGTACTCGACTCCATTTGTCGTTTAATTTTATAAAAAAATGCACTGTTTTGCCTTAGAAAAATGAGAGTTCGAAAATCCAAGATGGCGGATCCAAGATGGCCGCCAACAAAATAGTAGGTAGTTAATCCTGACGTTATCGCAGGCTGCCAGTGTTACAAATTTAGGTCACAGGACTTATTTCATCAAGAGTAAGCTTCTAAAAGTAGTATCTTGAATCGGAGTAAAGATATTCGTAAAATTTGTTTTCTGCATGTTATTTGCATAAATTAGCATAAATTAAGTCATTTAGCAGCGGGAAACATGGGAAGACGTGGTCGAAAAAATTGGCCCCCATCGGATTCTTATTATTCGACCCAAAATTAGTGCAAAACAGCAAAAAAATCAATTTCGGCACAAAAGTCCCACGGAAGCGTATTTTCGGACATACTGGACCGCACTAATATGTCCATTGAATGGTGCTTTGTCATGTCAAACGGTATGCGACTCATGTGTCATTCGAATGCCCATCCTTTGTCATCATCTCGATAAAAACTCAGAATAACTTTGACCACGCCACTCGACGCCATCACGGAGATCAAGGTCAACGCTCTACAACCCTGGTACCTTTCGCATATAATATCGGTTAATATGTCACCTGGTCACGCAGCGAGGCAGGTAAAAGTCACAAAATAGCTTTGCTGTTAGGAAAAAACTACATGTATGTTGCTTTTATTAACAACAACAATCGTTAATTTAGTATAATTAATAGAATGTCACTTAACTGTTACCGTATTTTCTCGATTAAACACCGGCCCCCGAATAAACGCCGGATATAATAGAGGAAGTTGTAAGTAAGCTCCTCAAACGTTTGTTTGTGGTATAATAAATTTAAGATTTAAGGGCAAGGTACAAGGCTGCCAAGAAAAACGAACAATAACCCTTTCTTAAAAAATGGCGGGCGAGAAAAAACTGCTGATACAAGAAGCACCGGGTCCACAAGGCCAAGTTTGAAATAAACGCCGGGGGCATTTAATAGAGAAAATACGGTAACTTTTCATTTATCAGTTAACTACTATATTTTTGGGCAATTGTCAGTTAACTGTTAACCCCATTAGCACCCTCCTAAATGCACTGGTATTCTGAATTTCACTTTTGCCGGAACGCAATTGGCATGAAAACAAAACGAAAAAAACTCGCGAGATAATAATGTCTTTTGTCACAACATTTCACCCACGACTGAAAAAACCTTAAACAAATACTGATGAAAAATGGAGTTTCATTCAAAACCAACCATTCCTGAAAACGGAGTCGGTGCAGGCCTGTCATGAACCTCATTTCGATCTAAGGGAAACTAAAAAAGTGACCGCCAGGAGTGGTGCCCTGTTTATCCGCTCCAGACCCAATATTTTCTATATAAGTGCGTCCATAGCAGACGTGACCGAAAAATGACCACGTGATCACCATTTTCCCGCCATTTTTTCACGTCAAAATATATAAAACAGCAGACTTGATACTTTAGCTAACTACAAAACTTTCCGTTTCATTATTCAAGAGTAGGAACAGCAAAATACCATAAATTTTGACTTTCGTTCTATTTTCGAATACTGCTGGAGAGCTGAAAAAGAAATGGCTGATGGCGCGATGTCTGCTAAACATAACTCAAAATTTCCAGGCATGGGGACAGGCAGCTCTAGAGAAATGACATGTTGTTACGGTCTCCTTCCATTAGATTCGGCACATGTGAAGTTCAATGTTTGAACCTGGCCACACTTTAAAGAATATTAAAGATTCAGTCACCATTTGTTGTGTCAATTGATATTTTGATAATTAATATTAATATGTTATCTGATCAGATATAAAGTCATTGCACGTGACGTATTATCGATCACTTGATAGGTTTGTGGGCTTTTAATTGTTTTGAAATTGCGGCAATCTATTGTATTTGATTTAGAAAGTGTTTTCCATTGTCAAATATCCCAACAGAAAATAGACAATGAATAACTGAAAATGCACTGTGTAAATTGAACCAACAACACATTTTCATCGTCAATTAGCTACCAAGGCGGGAAAAGTCTTTCACTTTCACTTCACTAACATCAAAATTATTTAAATTCACACTCGTGATTATTTGTTACTCATAACTTTTTTTGACTTGCACCAACACGAATTTTCAAACTTTCTCTCAATCTTCTCTATCCTGCCAAGAACCATATCCAGTTGACTACTGCGCCTCGCATTTTCTACATGTCTGATTCTACAACGCCATCTTTACCATATTTATTTTATATTTATTTTAGATTCTTCTTTTTTTAACCTCATGTTCCAACGCATTAACGAGATAACTTTAAGAGCCCTTTGATTTAACACCACTTTCTCTCCTGCAATCAACGCTCGGTTCAACAGTTTCTTTTCTCCAACATCATATGCCTGGAAGGCTGTCCAATGTGCACATATTTGCATAGTCTACATCCTCGTTTAGCAGAACAACTTTAGGAATGTAGCTGAGCTCAAAATCCAATGGGTGGAGTGGTCTGCTGAGGCCTTTAATCAAGTTCAGTGAATACTCACTGCACTGGCCTCTGGAAATTTCCTGTATGAGGTTGACAAGTTCCTGATCATCCTTAGCACGAAAACTGTGCTCTAGAATAACTTGATGAGAAAAGGCCAAATTCCATAAATGACTTTGGAAGGCATATTTGCCATCATCAACAGTACTTGGCACTGGAGGCAATTATGAAAATTATCCAAATGCCACAATTTGGAGACACCCGAGCGTATAATCTGAATTGCGAATGTTGTGAGCAATATAATGAATCATTTCAAATGTCCTCTTGCTGAACATTGATATTTCGTTGATAAAGAAGACCTCAGTGTCTCCATCTCTCAGTGCAATCTTGATTTACTATTACGTTTCTCAATAGCTGTTCTTTTGTGCCTCTACACTGACCAATCCCAGCAAAGAACGGACAGTGCATGCTGGAATCTCGCCATATAGGGTACATGCAATACCTGTTGTGCATGTACAGGCAAACTTATTTTTTCTGCTCAGTGCATCCAGGACATGCTTGGCCTCCCTGGACTAGATCTACAATAAGCTGCTGCTGGTCACTTAAAGTGATAAGAGCTATGGAAAGATAAACAGTGTATATTAATATATATAGATAGGCTGAGCCTAACAGCATCACTCTGAACCGAAATCCGATGATAAGCTTAGCCTTCACTGTAACTGAGGTGAAAGGTCGGAAGCACAAGAATTAAGATTGATGACCAGGCAATCTTTCGATTTTAGCAATTCTCAAAAACAGTGTTACGAGACCATCTGCACAGTACATTTAGACCATACAAAAGTTCAGAAAACAACTTTTTCTTGGTCTAGAATAACTAGTTTGACTAATTTCCGAATAAAATACACATGTTGCATATCAAAATTGCCCAAGAAACTGATTTGGAAAAAATATTGCAAAACATAAATACACAAACGTATTTGCATAAGGCGATGCAAGTGAAGATAGAACTATAAAATCAGTCTTGTTTTGTTTACATAAAATCGCTTTTCAACCTATGTAATAAATGAACAAACACAAAAATGGACAACACAATCTTATTTCAAAAAATTTTATTCAAATCTCCATAAGTTTATGTTTAAAAGCAAACACGTACCATTATAGTGCATCAAGTTTGAGCTGCCTTAGATGAAATTCAAGAAAACGACACAACTGAATTTAAGCACGTTTTATTAACAATTCTCCAAAACTAAGAACAACACAAAGAAAAAGTTAATCACAGATGGATATCAACATAAATTCCCATTGAAAAATGTAATCTGTTTTACCTTTAAGTCCCTCTACTGCTTGGAAATTCTTTAAATTTCCGCTTCTTTGGTTCTGAAATCTGTAATAAAAACAAACATCTCCGCATTGCTCCTGCATTGATAAAAACGTATGAAGTTCTTTTTCCACCAAAGCAGCTTCAGAGTATCCCTCAATTAGTATTCCTGTCTTGAGTGGCAAACGGCGGGAAAAAAACAGCGAAATAACAACTTTACTTCTCCACTAAACACAGCAAAAGATCCAAAGTTTAAAAGCTGCTGACAGCTGTGTAGCCGCGTCAAAAACAAAGCCTCACTTTGCTTTCAAAATTGCTAAGATCCTGGAGGTTGTGTGGCGTCATACGCACCTGTGAGTTGGCCTTGTGCGACGCACTGACCGACCCACGACACAGAGGCATGCTTGCGAAACATTCCACTAGCCATGACCATGAAAAATGACGGGCATAGGTTCTGAGTATGTGGCTTCACAGCGGGCCTTTGACCTGCAAGTGCTCCGCTACAAATACACTTCCATCATCATGTCATGATGCAACCGTACTCTAAGACATAGATCCCGTGTAGCATTTTAGAAAATAAAGTCAATGGACAAATTGAACATCTTGTTTCATAGACATCATTTTCAAACGAAGAATACATGGGATAGTTTACAATTGTGGCATTTCATCAAGTAATGAATATAAAGCATAAGATATTTCCTTTAATCGTTTACACATGTTGGCCAAACCTCATAATATGGAGATATACAAAAATTCAACAGAAACGTTAAAAAGGTCCAAAATAACATTCAAAACAATCAGAAAGTATTAATAGATAAGAGTCCATCTATTTCCTTTCCTGTTTCCTTCACAGACCTTTACTATATTCACATTATTCACAATATTCACCTAGCAGACAAAAACAATCACTGAATGGCACTGATTGAAGATATTCCAGGAAAGATGGCATGTTTTTGCAGAAAAGATGCTACCAATTGCGTATGTACAGATGAATAAACTCATGCGCACGCCTCTCATATGACGTATTTCTGTCACCAGTATGCTGCAGTCCACATCTTACGAAAGTCAACTTTGAACGCCATAAAGAGCAATCACCGATTGGAGTGTTCAATGGATCTCTTCATTGAAGCTGTCCATATAAAACTACATGCCAAAAATCAGAACTTTGTACTGAATCAAAAACGAGTAATCTGGGATCAAAAATTAGACTCAACTTTGTTTCCTCCCTTGTCTCTCTTGCTGCGTAACGATCCTGCGGCACCCACAATCAGCAGTTACCCAACGGAAAGCTCCTATTATGCTTGGGGTCCAGCTGGGGCCAAAATCAGACTTGAACACAACAAATCGAGGATTGAATGCGTAAAGGTCAAATTTGGCTCCTCTGCTCCCTGTGGTCACGGTTGTCCAAATTCAATGGATGGTAGAACGGCAAGGTTCATTTGCCTTTTGAAATTTTCGAAATCCTCAAGAAGGCAGTTGCAGACAGGGATTGACAATTGTGGGAGACAAGTAGATGCAGAAGGAGGACGACTTTCCTGAGGGTTCTCTAGTGGGATGAAGATGATGGAGCCGGTTCTTTCAAATCCCACTGGAATGCTATGGTAACCAGTCAAAAATGCAAATTGGTCTTCCAAGGTAACTTCTGTCTCTGAGCCTAATGCTCTTCCCTTGTCATCTGCATAAAAACAAAAGTAGTGTAGGAAAGATTTGTTGTTATTAATAGAGTACTTCAAAGCTAATATATAGTTAGACTGGAGTGAGGTCTGCTACATGAATGGAAGCTCTGAAAGAGGGAAATTATTCTTTAAGTGCGAAGTTCCAAATAATTTTTACCCCATCCTCGCAGTGTTTATTTGCCAGTCTGCACAAAGATTGTTAAGATTGACCACCATTAAGCAGATAAACACTACTTCCCGGGTTATATCGTGTGAGGCCCACCTGTTATAACAATGTTTGTTATTACAAAGGACTTATGCTTTTACCTATTTATTTCAGGTATTCTTCCCAGTTATAGAGATCTTCCTCATGACTTTGAGCGTTGCTTCCAACCTCAAACAACTTAGGGACAAATAACCACCTAATGTACTCCCTAGATACTAAAGTAAAAAGGTTTAAATCTTTTAAAAAGTGTCAATGTCATTTTATAACACAAACGTTTTGGGTTGAGCCCTTCTTCAGTGTGATTTAAAAATGTGTGCCACGACATTCAAAGAAACTTCAAAGTGAGCGCATGCATGTTGAATGTTACACAAAAAAAACTCTGTCACAAGAAATTGAAATTAATGTTCAGTCTGCTCGGTCTGAGCATGCCAAGCTTGAAGATGAGTCGCATCTCATGCTGTTTATGGCTGGTGTTGCTGCCGAAACAATGCTCGACGCTGCAGATCATGATGTCATCGAGCGAGTGTGTAGTTGAGTTGAAGTGTTCAGCTACGGGAAACCCTGGAGATCGGTTACGAATACTGCGTAAGTGCTCACTAAAGCATTCGCGTAGCCACCTCCCAGTCTCTGATGTAAATTCGGGGGCAGCGGCAACAGATTATGCAGTAGAGAATGGCTAACTGACTGCTCAATATACAGGTTGACCGCTTAATATAGGTTCAACTGGTGCAAAACAAATATACCAATGAACAATGTGGTATGGAAGAAGACCCAAACAAGACATTATCTACAAAGCGCTTTATAGCTCCCTTTGTGAAATTAAATTGTAACAAGTTTCCTTACCTGTGTCAAGTCGCATGCATATTTGTAAGATTTCCTTTTATGAGTGACAGTCTCTTTGGGGCTGTTAAAGGTGACTGACCACCTAATACAGTTGACGGCTTAATGTCATGCTTAATGTGGTTCAGCATACAATGTGTTGGTGGAAACCAGCTATCTATTTCCTCGACCCAGTTGAAAGGACATGTTTGTAGTCATGAAACATTGGGATTTTAAAATCTGTGAGCATCTGTAGATTTGATGACATCACTTATCAATTAAGGAATACTGAAAATAAATTGACTCCTCCACAGCCCCGTACATTTCCACCCACCTACCTCTCCACCGACCTACATCTGAGAGATTCTTGGCACTGCAGGATCAGGCACATCTACTACTTCAGCTACCAGCGGGGTGCCTCTTGCGATGTAATGCAAAGACTGGTAACCCTGGGTCTCTGTCTATCATTGGCATCCCTGCCATCATTCCTAGTAGTTTCATTGCAGCACAATTATGCATAGGAACTTTTCTTCCATCATTTCCTTCCAATAGACCAGCCATTGTACATGCTGCAGTTAGCCTCCACCGTCCGCACCAACTTCACCAATGAAATGTACTTGGATACCTCTTGACACTTGAAATGAAGTCGACCCGAAGGCACAGCAGGCGTCCTGTCCTGCCGTAACTTTCTCCTTCTTATATTAATTAGTTGCCAGTTTGCTGGATCCTCCAAGGAGACAGAGAAGAGGTCAGTGGCGAGAGTGTGAAGTTCATCTTGCAACTTTAACCTGTATTATAAAGTAGAATATAAAAAAAGGCTATTGACCAACTGCTTTTTTCACAGTGGTAGGGGGTTTCCCAATCACAAATCACTATCTTGTTTTCTGCAGAAAAGGCAATATGGTTTTTCTCCCTTCTGCGTAAACCAATGCTTCTCAGACTTCCTAGGATGATCGGTGCTGTTTTCCACTTTGTTTCTTCTAAGCCACTTATTATTTTGCAGTGCATTGATCAAATCTTCCATAGACCAATCCTCCCAGCTTTTGTGCACTCTCACCAGGTCGGGCTTGACTTGCAGCAACTTGTTAAGAGTAGTCATAACCAGCCCATGCAGCTTTTGGCCCTCTTCTCTTCTTACTAAGCTTATCATAGAACTCTTGAACCTTTTCGTAATTCGCTCCTCCAACTGGGTTTAAGTTGATAATTTTATCCATGTGCGCATTTACGACAACTTTGGTCTGTCCATGCTCTCTTTTAAAAAAAATCTTTTAAGTTGGTCCCACACCATCTTGTCTCGTACTTTTCAGCATGACTGATTCAAGGGGATATCCCAATTTCTCTTTGTCGGAAATAGGTCTGTTGATGAACATGTTTTCAAATCTTACCCAGTCGGTGGTGGTGCCTTTAAATGGAGTTATTTTCAGCTGAGGAAGTTTCGCTAGGCTGGCTTTTGCAATTCTTTCCATTTGTAATTTCTTTTCGGTCCTCTGCAACTCTGCATTGAACTTTTCCTCTCACATTTGTCACTCGGTCATGCAACTCGTGTTGTTGCCACATCTCCTGCTCCCGTTGCTTCTGTCTTCTTTCGTTCTGTTTCGCCGTCAATTTCCTTTTGTCTTTGACTGAGCGCTTCCGTTAGCTTGTCCATTTCCTTGATCCACGGCGAGTACTTGTCTTTTGTACGCTTTTTCCATTGACATATAGCTCTTGGAGTGTCTATTTCCTGTTCGATCTTTGCTTCTTGCATGTACGCCACTTGATTGCATAACTTATCAACCATGGCTGTCGTTCTCCACAATCTGGACGTCACTGGCTCATTTGCCATGCACCAATGATTTTGTTTGTTGTGTCCTGGTCCCGGCACCAAAAGAGTACTGAACTCTCCACTGATAAGCCAAGAAATCACACCTTGCGACACACTTTCACTGTTTTAATTCAAACGTACAGTACAAAACTCGCAAACTCGTTTATTTTGCTCGCAGTGCCAAAAATCTCTCCTTGCACATGTCGTTATTTGGTAATGTGATTCTCTTTATTTGGAAATCCGATCTACGCGTGTCAGGAGGAGGGTAAGGCTACAATTCTTGCACAAAGCCTTATGCAAATGCTGTGATCGGATCATCGACATTTCAAACATGGGCGAAAGTGCACTGAAATCACACAAGACAAGTGAAAAACAAAACCAATAGTAGAGTTGAAAGCAGACAGCTAGTGAGATTGGTTGTTTACCATTTCCAAAAAAAATTTCCCAAATTCTGGATGGGAGATAAATGGAACACGCTGTTTTCGTCCATTCAACCGGAAAATTTCTGAAACAAATGGGACTTCTAGTAGTAAGGAAAATAGGGGTTCTGGCACAGTTTTCTGTTGGCAGCCTTATTTTGACAATTTAAGCCTTTCTCAGCTATGTCCTCAGCTCGCTTCGCTTTGCACATAGCTGAGAAAGGCTTAAATTGCCAAAATAAGGCTGCCAGTAGAAAACTGCACCAGAACCGGTTATTTTCCGTACTACTCTCTTATTTATTTGTGTCAGAGTGCAATGAGAAGGATCACCCCCAGGGGGGACTATCTTATTGAACTAGTTGGCCGTAAAAGGCATACCAAAGCTTGCAAAGAGGGGCCATAAAAATTGTGCTTGGCTCAAAGTAGGAAAAACAAAACTCTGCAGTAAGAGCTGTTGTGGCAAGTATTGTAAAATCCACGTAGCAAAGATTAGGAAAGGAAGCCGCATCCCTATTCCCTGCAGGTCGTGTCGAAAGGGGTTCAAAGCAAGATACAGGTCTGCTGTGCTTGTGGCCGAGACAGAATAAGAAAGAGACACATAGTTCTGGAGAAACAGGCAAAACAGCAGCATTTGTTGGTTTTGGCGGAGCTACTTCACACCAATTAGAAAATGGTGCTGTAAAATAAATACCTATATATATGGCCGCTTGGAATACCTCATTGGCTTACATAGGGCAGGGCGAATAGATGATGAAGCCTTGAATAATGCGTTAAGGGACTTAGTGCCAGCACCACGAGCTCCACAGCAAATCTTGGGTGAGCCGGAAGTGCATCCAGCAAAACAGCAAGAGCCTCAAATGCTTTTGCAGCAAATCTTGGGTGACTGGAAGTGCACCCCCGCAGCTTAGATTTGAATTTATACAGTCTCCCTGGGTTCTTGCCCGTTTTCTGTTGGGCTGGGAGATGAATGTGTCCGAAGGGCGTGTGGATCCAAGAGTTTTCTTTGAGGAGATGTCCCCCCAGATTCGCCAGAAACTCGAAGAAGAGCTCAGAGAAGTCGAAGGGTTAAAGTTCCAGCTTAATCTTAAAGGTCAGGCTTCGGAAAGCCCACCCCAATGATAGAGAGGAGTTAACCAATCCTGTGTTCAACCACAAGCAGAAGGAGCTCTTTCAGGCTGAGGAGATCGATGAGGTGCTAGGCAGGAAATTCACAACCATCCAAGAAAGGTTAGAACAATGGACAGAGAGAGGTTCAGGGTGGGTGGTTGACAGGGTGAAAACCCTGTGGCTCGATATTGGCCAGTTGCAGCCTCTGAGGGGTGGCTCATACAATCCCTTGCCCGCAGCTGTGAAGAACAATGACGAGCACTGCCTTCGATGGGCTCTACAGTCGGCTCTATTTCCAGCAGCAAAAGACTCACAAAATACCCAGCAGATGATAGGCTGGACTTCACCGGGTTTGACGCCCCCACACCTATATCCCAGATTGGGAAGGTTGAGAAACAAAACAGCCTGGCCATCAACATCTTTGGCTGGGACAAGGGGATCAAACAACACAAACAATGGCTAACAATAGACCCTAGACCTAAAAAACAATAGAGCTGCATGATATACAGGTTCAATGAAATTAGAGGTTGTAAAGAACTGCGTGGTATCTGTGATCTTCCGTGTGGAATTCCCAAGAGTGATTTACGGAGTAGCAAAAAGTTATTCCAGGTGGGCGTCAAAGGTGACAAGCACAGCAAACAGTGACAAAGCAGCGCAGAAGTGATTCTCATTCCCAGGAATCACAGCAAGAAACATTCGCCTTTATTCAGCTTTATTTTAATTTTTTTTTGCCAATTATTCTCTCATCAGTCCTTCCCACACAGTCAAAAAGTGCATATTATTGCTACTTAAATAAACCACTTCCGAAACTGTATTAAAATGGGTTATGATTTTTTCATATGAACAGCGCAATGACACAAAATAAAATTTTATAACCATTCATTATGTTTATTTTGTTTATTCACTGTGACTCAGCTGTCTGACTGTACTGTCCTGGTACATATTTTCCCTCTTTTGCCAGCCTGTGATGGTTAATGTCCCCCTACCCATGATAGTGTGAAGCTTAATGTGTGAACTTCGGTAGACTAGAACCCACTTAACCTGTTCCTCTCTGTCAAATGGTTCGCTTTGTTTGCAATGTGTGGTTTTCATTGCCTTGTAATATAGCAGAGAATAGAAGTGTATTTTAACATATAATCGATGAAGATTGAGGAAAAAATGTTGTGTATGGCAAATAGAGACGCCAACAGGATGACAAACATAAAAAAGGATATCTTGGAAAAGAAAGAAATGCCGAGAAAAGTTACGGATTCTTCTTAAATTTCTTAAGTTTTAAAATTATCGTTGTTGTTACAAATAAAATGTCACGTGTAACAGAAAATGTGTGCATTACATTGAACATATTTTAGGAATACTTAGCTAAACTGTTGGCTCCAAGCGTTACATCACGCATAAAATATTTCACACCTTGCCTAATTTACCAGCTGTTTTGTTGAAGCATAACAGTGGGGTTTATTTTTCTTATGCGCAAATCCATAGTACGTTTCTATGAATTTTAAACTCGCGTGAAACGTGTGGACGAATAAACAAGTTTACGCATTGCTACTCGCTGGTTTTTACTCAAATATCAAAGGGCTCTTAAAGCCATCTCGTTAATGCGTTATAATGCGAGATTATTAAAAAAAAAGAATGTTTGTTGTCAAAGGTATTAGGTGGGGTTGTCTTCTTGACTATATTTACCTATCAAAGGCACCCAACTTTTCCAATTCTTGTTTTTTTTTATTTGGTAAAGATGCTGTTGTAGCGCACCTTTAGAATAAGTCTTCTTAAAATACGTGCATGAAAACATCACATGATGCAAATCAGCCAATAGAAATTTATGTTCACGAAATGGGCGTAGTTTTATTTTAGTAGCCATTTGTGTTTACTTTTCATTATTATTATTCTTTTTTTTGCAAAAGGAGGAGAACCCGTGCCCCTCTGCTAACAACTTTTCTGTACAGCATTGGGGGATCTGCTCTTATCAGTGCTCCACTTTTTGAAGACCAAAACGCAGAAGTGTCGGAAAGTGATGGTGTGGGTCGTGTGGTAATGTCACTTGGTGTTTGGGTAAAGGGTGGTGATTATGTTGATTTGAATTCTGTGATTGAGTTTTTCTTTGTGTTCTCGCTAGCTTTCTAGTGACTTGATGAATAGACTCAGTCTTGATGAATGGACTAGAATGTCAGTTCTAAGGATGTTTTGTTTCTCTGGTTTTACAACAAACCATGAAGACAAATGAAATGGTAGATTGATTTTTTTCTTTGTGTTTGTTTGTCGTAAGTATCAGTCTGTTGTTTTATTTATTTTGATGTGAAAATGGCGGGAAAATGGTGATCGCGTGGTCATTTTTCGTTGACGTTGCTATGGGCGTAGTTATAGTAATTGGTTTTAATGGAATAGGTAGTAATTTTGAGAGAACTGCGGAGTTTTCTCGCTGACATGAAAATGGCGGGAAAATGGTGAACACGTGGTCATTTTTCGGTCACGTTTGCTATGGGCGCAGTTCTAGTAATTGGTTTTGAATGGAATAGGTAGTAATTTTGACAGAGCATGTGGGTGATGGAATGGCAGTGAAGATCGTGTAATGAGAAAGGGTCAGTTTTCGACACTTGCGATATTGTACTCAGTCACTTGTCTTGCTAAAAAAAAATAAATGGGAACTGGTACTGGGTTTTGAAGTGTGGGTCGCTGTCACTGCTATGAGACTGGGTACCAAAAGACCGTCATGCAGTTCTTGTCCACTACCTGTGATGAGGGGGACTAGGGCGATTTGCCCACACGATTATGTGTGCTAGGTAAAGTATTTTTCATTCTAAAAACGGAAACGGCATTTCTGAGTCTTCTAGTTTGAAAATTTCGTGGGGGGGACATGCTGGGAGACCGCCGTAGGTAGTTTGCGTTTTCGGCGCAACTGTCTGCTATAAAGGTTGGATCCTGAAAATTAAAATGTTGTAAAGACAAAACTAAAATAGCTGGGCCTAGCGTGACTGTTTATTAATAGCAGGAAAGACATTGACGCTGTTATGTTCACTGTTGACAGATAATTTTAGATCCTGTCATGTCCGGTATTTCAGAGAGAAAAGTTAGAGAAATTGAAAGCTTTCGTATATAAAAAGTACATGGTAATATTAATGGCTAAAAGAACACATGAAATGCGAGACAAAAAGGACGCTAAAATGAGGTCAAAATCAACGGAGCGCAACACTATGGGAAACCGCAAGTGACGGAGTTGACCTTAGTCCATTGGAATGTGCTTTTGAAAGGTTTTCAAAGTCAGTCTAAACTAAAATCTTCGTTGCAAAGGGCTAAATGTACAAAATCTGGAGCAGTTTGAAGGATGGTTTTGGAGATTCGAAGACAGTATTTTTGTCGGGCGTACGTGTGTTGCAAGACAGGCGGATTTCTTCCCGTTCTTGCAGGGCTTATTGCGAGAAATAGTTGCACGGGAAATCAAAGAACTATAGATATTGTCCTAAGATTTGCTATCAAACTTTTAATAAACAGTTTTTGTAAGTTTAATGAATGAAATCAATGGTTTTGAAGGTGAAGTTTTATGGTATCTCATTATATAATTTAATAATCTTGGTTCAAACAGGTCACTGTTGGCTATTTCAGAACTGACAGGATTCGCAGTCTCATGTGGTTTGTAATGGCACTTGTGACAGGACTGTTTACTACATAAGACATTGTAAGAACCCGTTTCGATTTTTCAACAATTTCATCTAAAATTGTATCGCTTGAAATCCCTTTTGTTGCCAAAGCTCGCTCTGAGGTCGTTGGAGCGCGTAGAAATTCGCAGCCAAGAGCACAGATAGAACAGTATACAACATTCCGTGACTACCGAAAACAATTCGTGATTGCGGCACACTGTTTCCATGTAACTATAATTACTTTGTAACTGCGGTAAGGCAAATTGGTAGTAGCAGTAGGATATACTGGCGGTTGTTGTAGAGTTGAATGGCTAACCTGCAGAACAGGCTTTATTTTTTTAAGCGTTTCAGACGAGCGCTAAGCGGGTGGCCACCGCGGAGCGGAAGGGGATCTGAGGTAAGTGGTTTTAATGATAAAATTTGACAGTGATTTGCGTTTAAAAACACAGGTGCTGTAGCGATATGATGGCTGACAATATGCGGTGAATTTGGCTTTCCACTGTTCGTCGTCTGATGTGAATGAAATTGGTAGTTGTTAGATCGGTAGATGATTTTTGTCACAATGGAAAGTCTTCAATTGTCTTTAAAGACTATATAATATTGGTCACTTGGATACGTAAGAATTAGAAAACAGGTGTCATAGGCGTCGTGCCTTCCAAGAGCCATTGTAGTCGAAGTGTATCTGTTGGCTACTGTGTAGTGAGGGGGGGGTGGGGGTAAGCGTAGTGGGTGAAGTAAAAAAGATCTGATTTTTAGAACAGAATGGCCTGTTACAGAGACGTTCGTTTAGACTACGAGCAGTTTGTTTTCTTTGAGTGGTAAACTACATGGAGTGTAAAAGTGGCAATTTATCTGATTTAATTTTATGGTCATGTTATTGATTTAAAAAAAAAAGAAAGAAAATAGCGTGCAGATAGGCTTCCAGTCAGACCGTGGTGGGGTAGCCTGCATGACAGGCGCTTTATGAGCCAAGCGGGGCGAGCGAAGCATTTCGCGTGAAGCGCAACACGAGCGCGAAGCGCGAGACGAGGGGAGGAAAAAAATAAAGCGCCTGTAGACAGTCCATTGTTCTGGCTCTTCCGCCCACCAACTCCCACCAATATTAACTGACCGCAGTGAATTCGAAATAACCAATCAAAACACGATCTATATCGCAAGTTGTGCTAACCGCAAACTTGCGCTCGCATTAAATCATGAACTCAGAAATAAGCTGATCCTACAAAGCAGCGAATAACTCCTACTTTAGTGGCAACTCCGAATCTTACAACTCTTTGAAATTGAGAAAAATAAAACATTGTTATGCCCAGAGCTAGAGCTAGAGCTAGCAAAGGACGGCGTAGCTAAATATTCTAAACGGCTCTGGAAAGCTTAAATTCCTCCTGTCAGTATCACAGCTAGATATTTTTATCTATGATCAGAAAGAAAAAATCTCTCAGGCACGTACTTGGGGTAGACTTATTCTAAAGCTGGACTAAAATGCTTTTAGCGACAAGCAGGATTTGTGCTTGGCCTGTCACCTTTTATAACAACTGCAGGAGGAAATCCAAGGTTTGATGAATGTTCCAAACAGCATTTAAGACTTTTAAAAATGCCATGGTGGTTAGGGACCGTTCATTATTTATGGGAGGGGGGGATGGGTGAGAAATTAACAAATTGTCCTTTTTTTTATGTCCCCCCCCCTTAGTGAATCTGGATTTTTTCAGGTCCCCCCTGTTCTGTTAGGGAAAATTTCAATACCCCCTACTATTAATCTGATTTCTATAAAATAAAAGTTGTATTGTATGTATCTGTTTTGGTTCATATTTTTCTTTGGTTTGAAAATTTTCAAACCAGTTTGATGTTTGTTTTCCTTTGTCTCAGAATATGATAATGAATCTGAGACAAAGGAAAATAAAAAATAAACTGGTTTGAAAATGTTTAAACCAAAGAACAATTTGAACCACAACAGATACATACCATATTTTTGTGGGGGCACGATGATGTCGTGGCTAGCGTGTTGGTTTTCAGATCTAAAGTAGCTAAAATTTTGGGGGTGACTGTATTGCTGTCTTGATATTAAAAACTGTGCTTCTAATATCATATTTAGTTTTAAGCATATAGGTTTAAATTTTGGATATGATGGGCCTGGGGTACGATAGGAATAGGGATATAATGGAAATGGGGATATGGAGGAGACATAAACCTGTATAAACCAGACATAAAAGCAATAAAACCATAACATGTTGTAACAGGAAATGAAAAAAAAAATACTGAGAATAATTTTCAGTAAATTTATTAATAAATGGTTATTACAACTTATGGCATTTTGACTCTTGTGTGGTTTTCTTTATCAAAGCAATAGACCAATTCCGATATATTAAAATTTGGCTCCGAGGCTTAGGGGAATAAAACAAAAGAAATAAATAATTCAGCACTGAACCTCAATGTGATTTCTTTTGTTTTATTCCCCTAAGCCTCGGAGCCAAGTATGAATTTTAATATATCGGAATTGGTCTATTCAACCACTTGGTCCACTGTGATATTTTAAGGCTTTAATAGTTGTTAATTACCACCACAACCAACACTCAGCTGGGCTATATAAAGATTTATTGCAATGTACAAAGCCACTGCTACAGAGCAACCCAGAAACTGGGAGTGGTGAGTGGGTTGACTCAAGGATGATAAGGGACGAACTGAAAACTACAAGATACTCTTAACAGTTCTTCAACTTAATATCCACGTAGCAGTTAAGTAAAATCCTTTTGCTAGGGCTACAGATACTAATTAATACTTTTAACGTCAATCACTAAAACCCTCCAGTTTAATACTGTTACAATCCAGTAATATGTTCAGTGGTTGGTTTAAAACTTTAAGTAATGTCGTGTACAATTATGGCAGTACCAAATAAAGAAATTAAAATTATAAATCATGCTCCATGACTGCAACAAAATACTGTGCAAGGCTGTGCTCTTAGAAGAATCATAGAGAACCCAAAGGCTCCTAGACACGAAGTCTGGGGTGCCCGCCCTTATTGGTACACTACAGTTATTTTTTCACTGTTTTATGTAACACAGCATCTGTTTAAAATTTGAAGACCCCCCTCCATAACAAAAAAAATTTCTACAGGATCCCCCCTTTTGCAGTGGCTAAAATTTCAGGTACCCCCATTTACTCACCCATCCCCCTCCCATAAATGATGAACGGTCCCTTACAAGGAGTCACAAATCATAAATAGTTTATGATAATTAAAGTTTAATACTGCATTTCGACTACCAATAATGGAATCCAGGCCCATAATTCATCAGAGAAATGGATATAAACTGTAGCTAACCAAAACAGATGGGGCCCCAATGTGTCTGCTGCTGGCCATCCAAATGAAAGTCTGAAGAGCTAACCACAAGAGTACCATGCCGTAACCCATATGTACATGCATAACTTGGTGGTTCGGAGAAGGGGCTTCATGAGTAGGGAACCAATCAAATTGCTTAAAATGCATTATCCTATAGTTAGGTTACTATGAAATATAATATTGTGTTCAGAGAACATAATGTAATCAATTTTATTACCTGTCTGAAGATCTGGATGAAGCAACATTACATGCTCCTTGATGTTCTTTTAATTCATACATTGCAATAGATGCATTGCAGTTTAAGCACTGCACTTTTGGACAGTTTGGATCATTTGAATCCTCTGCCTGAAACATAAATACATAGCACTAGTTTTGGTAGACTCAGAAATAACAATAAACCTAGCTTAACAGATAAGAATTAGAAAGAAAAAACACAGGGAAACACATGATTTCTCACAACAATATTACATTGCATAAAATTTTTGACACATTCATTTTAAAAATATTTGTTGGCCATATATTTTTTAAAGGGACAATGAAGCTAAGAAATTATTTGAGGTTTGTGTTTTTCCAACTTGTACATTTGTGGCACACATGACAGTAGCTGGATCTGTCACTGCATGAAAATGTTTGTTGTTTGTTTTATTTCAGCTTAATAAAACAAAAAAAATTAAGCTTAATTATTAATTAGAAAGCACCACCAACCTTGCCCTCTGGTAAATCCTCTTTGAGGAGAATATCCTTCTGTAATGGACATAAAAAGCATTTGGCCTGCCCCAGAACGCTCTTGAGGAAAGATACACTTACTCTGGATGATGGCATTGGAATGTGAATGAGGCTTTTCGCTCTGCCATCCCCAGTTCGCATGAGCTCGTAGCTGCCAGCTCCTTGAAGAGCGGGAAATGCGTCCATGATCACTCGGTGAACCTCCGGTGCATTTGCATTACTTGGGAATTGCAGTTTCTTCTCACCTAACCCATTTAATGCCAGCGTAATTCTTTCACTAGAAGAAGGAAGATGGTTTTGATCGCTGAAAGCCAGGCAGAAAAATGTACGAGTCCACGTGTTCTTTCGAGGGAACTGATATGGCAAAAATGCTGCGGGTCTTTTGGCCCTTCCTCTTCCACCAACAGGCCGGTTCCTTGACACTACAACAGGCGGACGATAGCCAAAAATCCTCGTGTGCTCTTGCCAGGCATTCGTGGAATTGACTGGGCCACCCGTATTCTGAGCTGAGGGGCTCTGTTGATCTGTTGTAGCAGCAGGACTTGCAGTTGTATTGTTTGTGGCGGTGATCGAAGGTCCTGGCGCCACTGGCAAGACTGCAGATTCCGAATGTTGCCCTATTTGCTCAGCTGCTTGAATCAAGCGCTGAGCACACTCCCGAAGTACATTAGGAGTAGATCTTTCCATCGCGCTATCACTAGCTGGCACTCAAGATTGCACATGGAGGGAACCACGACAAACCACATTCCCTCCAGTAGAGCCTGGTCGCATGGCCAGCTTATCACGTGTCTTCTCGGCAGACATCTTGAAAAACGAGAAGACCCTGAGAACAAGATTGCCTTTCGCCATGTAAAATGTGCGTTCGCCAATGAAAAATGTAAGCGGCTTTCGAATTCGCCGAAAGCTGCCCAACTCGGAAACTCGTCACTAGGGCTCCTCGGCTGTCCTTCTGGGCACAACCTTTCTCCATGTAAAATGTTCGTTCGCCATGCAAAATGTAAGCGCTTTTTTCGAATTTGCCATGTAAAATGTGCAGACTTTAATTTGCCATGCAAAATGTAAGTGGTTGTTAATTCTCCATGTAAAATGCAAGACACACTTTAATTCGCCATGTAAAATGCAAGACACACTTCAATTCGCCATGTAAAATGCAAGACACACTTTAATTCGCCATGTAAAATGCAAGACACACGTTAATTCGCCATGTAAAATGCAAGACACACTTCAATTCACCATGTAAAATGCAAGTATTAATTTTGACCCCAAAAAAGCGCCATATAATATAGCTTCTATAAAGAAGGAAGAAGAAACCCCCCCCGGAAAAAAGTCCACAAAATTTTGTTAACAACTTTTGTCCCTTTTTCGTACTCATTCCGAAATCTTACTTAATGCACATGCGCATTAACGAGATAAAAAACCAATGATATCAAAATGTGTAACTTTATTAGTACTCGATGAAGTTGACAACTAAAATGTTTGACTGAATAGGTAATTGATTGATATTGCATATTGATAACAATCTACTATGTTAATTGATCAATTCCCATCGATTATCGATTGATATTGATAATCGATGACAATCGATAACCACAAAAATTTTCGTGATCGATTGTCCATTGATTATCAATATCGATTGTCATTGATTGTTATCGATTGCCATCGATTATTGATTTCATCAATGTCCAGGCCCTGAGATTTTGGCTCGCTGCAAGTTGAACTGGAAAAATGGCCGCCACGAAACGAAATAGCTTTGGGACTCGACTCTGGATGAATTTCTTGACCTACCCTGGCATATTTTTGAAGTTGTGACCACTAAAGAACACAACAAGTGCGAAATTTTGGCGGTGGGTCGGAGTGGCTGTGGACTTAGTGTAAATATGAAGGGTGTTTATGAAAATGCGTAGTGAGTCGTTGTCAAATTCTGGTACTTGACCTTTTTGTACTCTCTCAGTTGCGAATTTCAAAAAAAGTTCATATGATCCTAGATAGGATCGTAATGTGCCTCCTTTTAAAGTTTCCATTCTGGAATCAATGAAATCCATCCATACGATATACCCTTCATTCATTGTAAGTACTTGGATATCCTTCCCACGTGGATGCAGATCTTCCAAGATTGCCCTCACATGGGAGACATGCTGAAGTTGGTGTTTGGATTTTTTTCTTCCACAGTCAGGAAGGTTTAAGTACTTGAAAAATTCCAGAAGCCACCAGTGTCTGTTGTTGGATGGGCTTTCAGCGGTAAAATACTATCTTGCACTTTCGGGATCGTCATCGTCGTCTGACAACTCACAGCGGTGAGTGTTGACCAAGGAAGATGTTCGCGGTAATGGAGATTCAGGAGATGGTGGTGGTGGCCTGGTTGTGCTGGTGACCGTGCCATTGACTGTGGAGATGGCTGTAAAGGTGCTGGTGATTTTGGAAGTGGCATTTCTGGTGTTTGTGGTGGTCACTTACTCTACTCTGACTTCCTCTACCTCCATTTTCCCATGATATGGTCTTTCTAAAAGCCATCTTTCACCCAGTGGCTGCGTAGGTAATGTGTGACATAACCGGAACCTGGGAAGGAGCACCATTTCATTGGCAGTCCTCTCTTAGCAGTGGTGTTCAAGTGTCTTCTTGGCCCTCTTGCTTTCCCTCGTCTCATTACCATGCTTAAAATTCTCTCCACCTGGTCTGCAGCGATGAGCCCCTTTGTAGCATGGCTTTGCAAATGTTGTTTAATGTTGCCATCTACCTTATTGCATACGGGGCAGTGCCAATTCGCATGATGAGATTTCTTTTGGGAAGGCGTGGTCTTAGGCGATGCTAGGGCCTCTGGCTATTCATCATTGGAATGCATTACAGTGCTGGCCTTTACCCTTTTAGCCGGTGTCTGCCTGGCCCCACTTGCTTCTCGTTTCCTGGCAATTTTGGGTGGACTTTTGCTCACATGCTTGGTGCTGCCTTTCTCCTCCTAGTTCTCGATTTTGGATGACGATGAATCAGTTGCAGGAATATAAGAAGGGTCTTCTACACCTCCTCTATTTCTTCACATTCTTTGTCTGTCTGTGTGATTCTCCATTGACTCAACCTCAAATCATTTTTTTCACAAGCTTACACAATTCATACAGTTCTTCTTCTTTGGGTAACTTTTCCTGGCAATCCATAACATTTACGAACAAAGGCCAGTTGATGTTTTCCAAGACCACATCTTTCATATGGGCACCAACGATATAGTCCATTCTGTTACTACGATGATGAGTGTTTCTCTGTGTAAAAAATTATGGTGGGTGCACACCTATAAAACGATCAATGAAAAACAATGTTATTCGTTGCTAGGAAATTCTAGTTAAGGTGGATTTTGCTATCAAGTAAAGGTGCAGGGACAGAGCCGTGTATAGTAGACATGGGTGTTGAATCCACTAAGCTGTTGTTTTCAAGAGACAGATCTCTCCTGACTTCTCGCAGTGCCTTTTCAAGAGATTCTTCGAAATTCTTTGCCATATCCGTAGCAAACAGGAGTTGAGGTTAATTCAAGTATCAATTCGGTTAGCCTTTTTAAAGTGTCCTATTACCATTCGGAAGAGCGTGGCAGCAAACCATCTATTCAAAATAAGGTTTTATTTACTTTGATGGTCCATAGAAACAACTTTATCTGAATACACTGTGGGAACTTCGATTAACTTTGTTTTGGATTTCAAGACTTGTTCGGTTGAAACTCATCGGTTGAATTTGTCATGGATTAAACTCAAAGTGGCTAGTCTTGACTTAAGAAAGGCTTAAAATAGAACTCGCGAGAAACCAGGAGTTTTAAATAACAATTGAGTCTTGTCCAAACTTGTTCGAAGAAAACAATGTTGTGGCAAAGGTCTACCGGTAGTAATTACCGAAATAAAATGAATTAATCAAAGAACTGTGATTCAATTCGAAAGAGTGCAGTGAAGTTTAGTCAATGCGGCGGCAAACCATCTATTCAAAATTAGGTAAATTCACTTCCACAAGGGAATTTTAAACGACAATTGAGTCTTGCCCGAACTTGTTCTAAGAAAACAATGTTGTAGCAAAGGTCCAGTAATTACCAAGGTAAAATAAAAAAATCAATGAATCAAAGAACTGTGATTCAATTTGAAAGAATGCAGTTCATTAAAGTAAATGCGGCGGCAAACTGACTTTGACGAGCAAGTTTTAAACGACAACAAAGTCTTGCTCGAATTTGTTCGAAGAAAAGAATGTTGCGGCAAAGGTCCAGTAGTTACCAAGGTGAAATCAATTGATCAAAGAACTGTGATTCAATTTGAGAGTGTGGTACCCTATCAGCTTCTAAAGATTTCAAGAACTCTTTGTTTTGTTTTGCAATAAGCCGTTGTCTCTCAGCTAACATCTCTGTTGACAGATTAAATTGATTTGTCTGATGAGCTGTACCTGTATCAAAGACTGATTTCCCCAAATCAGAATCTGAACCACTGGACAGAGTAGCAGAACTTGGCTTAACAAGTGCAATGTTATTTCCTTAAGTTTACTCTTCTATGTTTCTACTCCGTAAAAAGGAGCACACTTACAACAGCCTGAGAATACATCGCAGAATAGGGCTACATACTGGAATGGAATGCACTAGCTATCAAAAGAAATCACAATACTGACTTTGTAACTGCTAAGTTTGTGCATACAACTGTGGTGATACTTATGACTCTATCATTCTCAAGTACACAACAATTGAAATCTTAAAATATTGCCCCCCCCCCTCCCTGTGGTGTGCTACTTTTGAAAGAAAAAAAGAAAGAAAAAATCGTCAAAAATCCTTACATTTCATTTAAAAAAAAACATGTCAGTGTGAAAACATAAGCTTACCACAATATTACATTATGCGTAAGGATTTCTTATTCACGGGTTGGCTCTGAACCAGACCTGAACAGCTTCCTGACTGAGGGGCATTAAGTGAGCTAGGAATGGCTTCAAGTACTCCTCCCTCTGTGTAGCCTCAGTGTCAGGTGGGTTGTTACGTGGAAGGCGTGACGGGCCATCCGTATCTCCATTTATCTTTCCAGCTCGATAAGAGAGGGTGAAATCAAACATACTGTAGCTAGACTTGATAACAGTGGTCTGTTGCATTTAACTTTGCCATAGTGGTGACATAAGAGAGTGGGTTGCTATGGGCGAGGATGTAAGTTTATGGATCGACATCTTGAAGGCATACTGGCACTCGTCTGTCCAGGCGAATGGGGTATTCGGTTTACTTCATCCAGTTTTCTTTGAAGCTTGTGCAGCAAGAGTGTGTAGTGGTCGGGCTATTTTGCTGAAACCCTCGATAAAAAAGCGATAGTAACTCGCAAAACCAATGAACGTTTGAAGCTTGGCGGTGCTTTTAGGGGGAGTTTTGAGCCATTCCTGTAGGGCATTCACTTTCTCAGGGTCTGTTTCCACACCGTCCTTGGACACAACATTTCCTAGGTAGTATGTATCAGAAAACCCCATTGAAAAGTATTGCATGGACCTGACTCTGAAAATTATTGGGTTTCATTCCTGCTAAACATTTTTATTTTGTACTTTTTAGAATATTTTTATATAGTTTTTATTCTTTTTCTTTCCGTGACTGTTCTGTAAACTAGCTTTATAGCTAAGTGTCAGCCACGTTAATAAAGTTGTTGTTATTGTTGTTATTGTTGTTCCAATCACATAAGCTCATGCAAGACGACCAAACGCTTAAATAGATGTTGTTTGCTGAACTCTGTTATATTTTAAAAGGATTGTTCATAGCATTTCGGTCTTAATACATAAAGTAAATTTGTCTGTATCGATCAAAATGGACTTTGTTGTCTTGTCAACTCTGGCGACCTTATGGCAAGGTGATCAAACTTCGCTTCAACAGACAGTGTTTGCTGATCTCTGTTAACAATTGCAAAGTAGTTTAAAATTAGAACTGCAAAGTAGTTTAAAATGGTGCGAATCCATTCGCTATTTGTTGTTCATTGTTTTCACATTCACTAGAATGGCTGTTTAGATGTTTGCTAAAATCGCCACGTGCAAATCAAAAGTAAATATTTGCATACATGACAGTTAGAACTTGCAATGATTGCCATAACAGTAACTCCACCTCGTGGAACATTTCAAACGTTTGAAAAACAAATCAAAGGCTCCTTAGAGCCAACCCGTGAATTTGAAATGCGTAACGCGTTTAAGGTAACAGTGTACCTTCGGGGGTGTCTCCAGTATAACAGCTCTAGCGTCTTAAGATTACACTTAATATACCTAAACCAGATATCAATTTAAAGCTTATAGAGCTGGCTATCTAAATATGGAAACCATTTGGTAATAAAATGAATTGTCGAATTTTTTACGACGTCTAAATTCAAACGTCCGAATCAGCTTTAAAACGCTATAGCTCAAAGCGATTATTATATTTTGCTAATTTGATTTGTTCTCGGGTTTCCGGACACGAAGCGCTAAAAAAACGTGTCGGCGATTTTCCATATTCAATTGCAGTGAAAAGTTACAGAATATTTTCGAAAAGGGGAGAAAAAAATTGGAATGATCGCACGGAAATGCCTCTTGACGAAAAAGTTTTCGGAATTAAGAAATTCGCCGACACGTTTTTGTTGATTATATGTTAGCCTAGCTTCTGTCCAAATTTAAGGAAAATCGAATAAATTTCCTTTGAGTTGTAGCTCTTTAAAGTGTCCCCAACAAGCGAAAAGTTAACTTTGAGAAAACGGCACTTAAAAACCATATCGCTTAATAAACAAATTCCGCCCACAAAAGTTATACCGTCATTTCTCCGTCAATTTTCACTATTTTTCGATACTTCTTTTTTTGGATGAAAGTTCATTCTGTAAACTTTATTTTAACGCCAAAAAAAAATTTTCAATAAATTTTCGATCTGAAGGTACACTGTAACCTTAAACGCCATGCGGTAAGCTTATGTTTTCACTCTGTCATGGTTCAATATTTTTTTTAAAAATTAAACGTAAGGATTTTTGACAAACGCAAAAACTAAAAATACAGTACATCACTTTCATAGTGTTCAGTCCGAAGAAAAAAGAAAAAAAAAACGAAAAAAAATGAACGGCCCTAGCGAGATTCGAACCGGGGCTTTTCGACTGTGAGTCCACGCTTTACACCACTCGACCACCGTGACCACTGATTTGAAAGGGGATAAATTTTATTACAGTCGGACCTCTATTAAGCGGCCAACCTCCCTTAAGTGGCTACTTTCCAAAGTCCCGAATTATTTGTCAGTAAAGTGCTGTATTCAATACCTCTATTAAGCAGCCGCGGCCACCTTTTTGCTGTTGCAAGTTTAGTATTTATTGTTTTTTTTACCTCCATTAAGCGGCCAGCAAATTATCTTTTCAACCGAAATGGTGACAGATAATATGAAAGTGATAGAAGTGAAGTCAGAAGTGAGTTGCTAAATGATGATCTAGACGTTCAGTTCGTTTCAGAAGACACCTCAGATGACGACTACGACAAGGAATTAGAGGAGCCATCAATCAAGAGCCTTGCAGAGGCCATGCACATCACCGATCAACTCCGACACTTTGCCCAGTTTCACGGTTACCAGGACCTTGCCCTATCTATCGGAAAGACAAATGACTTGATCTCCTCGTTACAACTCCGAGCTCCACAACGGCAAACAGCAGTGACGGATTATTTTAAATAAATCGTCCGTGAAATATTTTGAGGTAACATTTTTGCAGACTGCATTTTGCTATATAGAGGTGATAAAATTACGTTCACTGCCATTGCTATCCAATTTATATTGTACCTCTATTAAACGGCCAACCTCTATTAAGCGGCCACTTTTTAAAGTCCCGAGGGTGGCCGCTTAATAGAAGTCTGACTGTACTTAAACGTAGATAACCATCAAAACGCGTGTCTCAGTTGAAAATTCCTTTTAGATCGATTTTAACGTTGCATTAAAGACTCCAAATGCGAAACATCTTTAAGCTTATTGTTGTTGATATTCGTTTACACCAATTCAGTTATTGTTATCGCTGGATTCACGCTGTTCGTAACAAAGCATTACATCACTAAGTTTACAGCTGATGGAAGGAGTGAGCGAGTGAGTGACTCATTTGCATATCAGTCGCCGTTACCGATAACCCGTTCATTATGCATGCGCGTATATTCACGGGTTAAAAAATTGGCTTATCATGGCGTATAGCTTGCGTAAAAGACAACTTTAATCACATTCGCGATCTGTCTCTTTACGGGAAATTATAAGTAACCTTGCTTGTGAATTACAAAACTTGGCCATCGAATTCACATGACCTCAAAGAAATTTAGCGTAGTGCATCGCTTGAGTAAACAGCAAAAACTCCAAACACATCTACAATCGATCTTTAAATGTCGCTTGTTTATGGCGAATCTCTAAGAGATTTAGCGTAAATGAAAACTTCAAACACATTCGCAATTGATCTTTATTGTTGCTTGTTTATGGTGAATCATGAGGAGATTTAGCGTAAACGAAAACTTCAAACACATTTGCAATCGATCTTTTAAGTGCATCTCACCCCAATTTTTTTTTTGGCTTTTTTTTGAATAGTTAAATATTTCTTGTTTTTAAAGTCGCGTTAGTGAGTTAGAGAGATTTGAATTTACGAAATGCTAATTGGATGACATAAATTCGGGAATCATTTATTATACAACTACTTGTTTTTACCTCCAAGTAATATTTTTTAAGAATCAGTTGACTATCCACAGTTTATATTTGGTGTTTCTCAAATTGATTTTCCTTCAGTTGTATACTGCGTATTGTTAATTGACGTAGAAATAATGGCAAATTCGCAAATTTACGTCAACTAATTAGCATTTTGTAAATTCAAATCTCTATAACTCACTAACGCCACGTTAAAAACAAGAAATATTTAACTATTCAACTTTGCAACGTACATAGAGTTGATTAAGCCAAAAAAAAATTGGGGTTAGGTGCACTTTAAATGTCTCTTGTTTATGGCGAATCTCAGAGATTTAGCATAGCGTATCGCTTGCGTAAACGAAAACTTCAAGCACATTTGCAAACGATTCGCCTTCGATTTTGCTACCAACCATTGAGTTGTGGGCAGCACGGTGGTCTAGTGGTTAGCGCATCGGACTTTCAACCTGAAGGTTGGCGGTTCGGTGCCTGGTCTCTGCCGTCGTGTTGTTTCCTTAGACAAGAAACTTTACTCCACACTGTCTCTCTCCACCCAGGTGTATAAATGGGTACCGGCGACAATATGCTGGGGGTAACCCTGTGATGGACTAGCATCCCATCCAGGGGGGAGTAGCAATATTCCTAGTTGCTTCATGGTACAGAAACCGGGGTTAAGCTCCGGCCGTGTGGGCCATCGTGGCTCGTGTGCGACTTTACCTTTATTGAGTTGCAGTTACATGTACTGACCCGTGACAAACCGTTGCATGAAATTAATCGGTTTCTCGCAAGATACATGTAAACCCTTCAGTGACTCCTGCGCTATGCGAATCGTCTCGCAAGTGAAATGCTACGTGACAGCCAACTTACTTTTGGGGGTACTGTATTATAAAATGAGGACTATACAAAAGAAAAGCCGAGTTTGGAAGCTAAGTTTCCTGTTGGGGCTTTAAGTTTTAGTTATTTTTACTCTTGACAAGACTCAGAGAAGTGAATTGAAATTGTAGGCATTTTGTATTTTTTGTTAAGGTGTACCGCTGACCATCAACATACTGTATCGCGCCCTCTAAAACATATTTTCACAGTCCCCTTGTCCTTGGCTTTTCACGTTCATGTTGGCAGTGTTTGTAAAGTTAGATTGATTTTTAGTTGCACACCAGTCTAAATACTTGGTCAGCATTCCTTTATCTTTTTCGATATCCATTATGAGATTAAAGTCGCCGCCAATGATTATTTCTTGACATTTGAAATCTAAAAGATGACAAAAAAATTTTCAAAGAAATTTGGATTGTCATCATTTGGTGCATATATTCGCAATGGTAATTCTCTTGCCGTTCGCTGCTAAGTCGCATATGATGTAATGGCCTTTGTCATCCATAATTTCCATAATATATTTCGATATTTTAAAATCGAAGTTGTTATTAAATAGAATGCAAATGCCAACTTTTTTACTGGAAAAGCCACAGAAAAGGCTTTTGTAACCCCATTCTGCAGACCATAAATCCGAGGTTTCAATGGAACAATAGACTTCTTGTAACATGTAAATTGACATATTTTTTGAGTGGAGCCAATTAAACATTTCTCTTGTCTTCTCGCTACTCCCTAGACTCCGCACATTGCGTGAAATTATTTTAATTTCATTGAAGTTTCGTGTTTATAAAAACAAAGGCTAACCTGCTTTGCTGCTTGATTGTAAGGTGCTAATATACAATAGACTACAAGCTGTAATTATGCCTAACAGTTAACATCCAAAATAATAAAAGTTTGTTTTTAAATAAAACCAAAACAACATGAATTATTAGCGAAAATTGAGACATAACTAGAACAATAAGATACATATAAAAACAAGACAGACAAACAAAAACCTAAGAAAAAAATAATAACAAAAATAAACCACCATCATGCCTACCTACCACACGTGTGACGTGACATTGATGTTACCCCGAAAGTGACGAACAGAATAATATATATGATTTAAACTTAACAAAATTTCAATGCATTGAAGAGAGGCAGGAAATTTATGCACACTTTTTGAAGGCAAATATGTGAAAAAACTAAAAATTATGTGAAGAAGTAAGCCATAATCAAGAAGGCCGAGAAATGGCATATAAAAAAGCACTTAACTTATTGGTCTGTCTTTAGCTAGGTATTGTCCGTTAACGAATAATTTGTCTGGGTGAGCTTTACTATAAAAAGCAGTATAACCTTTCTCTATTGCCTCTTTAAGCTTCTTTAACTGAGTCTTCCTTGAATCATAGAGTGTTTTGGGCATCTCATCAAATACAGCAAAATCAGTTTCTTGCAAGTTTTTCCAAGCTTGGTTCATGACAAGTTCCTTGTCCGAATACTATTACTATTATACAATAGTATGCAAGATAGGTCAGATATTATAATATAAAACAGCCTACAGACGCACTTCGTGTGATTACTAATATGGGTGGTTTCAATGAGCTCCAAACTTCCCATATGACCAAAAACAGATTGTCTGATTCACCACTCTCATGACATAGAAGTCCGTATACGGGTGAACATTTTAAGTTTGTTTACCTACAGGTTGCAACTGAATTGACTGAAAATTCTAAAATTTGGCAGGAATGTTCTGCCATACCTCCTTTCAAAAACATTGACCGGCTTTTTTAATTTTGTTTCTATTACAAAGTTATCGTCTCTTGTTTTTTCCGATGTTAATCATGTCACTCTTTCCGGTTGTAGATTTTGGCTGTGTTTTCATGAGCGATTTTTCAAGTCGCTTAGCGAGTGAGAACTGGAAATCTCGTGAAAAGAGTTGGTTTTCCAAGTCGCTTAAAGTTAAGTGAGTCAGCTTAATTGAATTAAACTCTCGTTAAATTTAAGCCACCAAACCAGGTAGCTTACGCGAGTCGGCAATTAATTTTAGCTAATGAGAAGCAACTTGTGGTCATTTATCCGACAAGGCTGTCAAATCGGAAATAAAACACGTTCTATTTTCATGCCTCACTCGTCGCATGTTTGTGTCTTGTTGTACTAGATGTGGTCCGACCAAATTGCAAAGAAACTCTACCGTTTTCCTCAACATAGGAAGTATTCTCGCCAAATATTGTAAGGCAGTAGGTGCCGGCTGTCTCATTGCATCAAGTGTGGTGCAATTTCTGCTAAAATAGCTCAACACGTCCTTAATATGGCTTTGCGTGGGGCCAACGCTCCAGTTTCTTTCCGTGATCATGGCTCCTGGCAAAATATGTTGTTGTTGCTCATTTACGTTAGATTCGGCATACGTGAAGGGGCCTAATTGGATTGTATTATACAGTGGATTTACTTTTGGGCAAAATTAATGTTAATGTCCCTTTATAGTAGTCATTGGAATACTGAATCATTGCTATTACAGTTTGATTATGAAAGAGTAATTTCAATTTTGAATGGGTATTAAATGTCGAGGTGTCATGATTATGCAATAGTATGCAAGAGAGGTGAGATTTTGCCGATTCAGCTAACTAAAAATCTTTCGGTTTGATTATGCAAGAGTATGGATTTGGCTTTTGCATACCAAACAATTGCCCCTTTGAAAGTGACATTTGCGTCTGGGAGATTGTGCATGCGTGGCGTGATAGCATCTTTTGTTTCAAGTTGAATTTTAATATATCTAAATTGGTCTATTTTATTGTTGATTGTTCTTGAGGCACAAATGGCTAATTGGTGCTAGATGGGTTGGCAGTTCTTCATCCATTTCCCATTTAACTTTTTTAAATGAAGTGGTGTACAGCATGGCTTTGTGTGACATACACTACATTCAGCCATGCAAGTCTTAATGCTATGCTCTTCCTGAGCACAGTTACCACAAGAAAAACTTCTGGCCTCCCTTCTACAGCCAAGGTCCTCAAGGTACTCCATCCTGTTCCTCCTTTTTACAAGTACACAAGAGCATCCATACCTCGCCGATTTGTTCACCTAAAGTAGTCTTTAGTTGTGCAGTCATTTAGTTTTTCCAGTCCTTGTTGAGTGAAACGGCAAATTGCCCCATACATATGTACATAACAACTCTGGCACACAAGAGTGCATGCATGTATGGTGTGACATGCTTGGTCTGATACAAGGCCAAGAATGACTGCATCCATGCTTTTGCCTTAAGCTGAAATTGCTCACTGTTAACTTGATTAGAAGAGGAACTTAATAGCTGTGAAATACAAAAACATTCTTCCCACAACTTTTGTATTGCACCAGTCTTGCTGTGATTAGGTAAACGCTGACTTATATCAATGTTTCTAAATAGTTTCAGTTTCTCAGGGCCGGTCAAGTCACGCCACTTTAGTTTCTTAGAATCTTTGCAGATGTACAAGTTGAAGGAAATTTTCATTGTATCATTTACATACCTTTCCCAACCGGCAAGGTGTTTGTATTTTGAACGAGAGCAAGTTGAACTGTTGGGATAATTGAACTAAACTGCACACAATCAACCTTGGCAACCAAAAATAATGGGTTTTTTCTAGTGCAATCACAAAAATTATTGTATGAGAATTTCACTCAAAGTATAGTGGAGACTCTATTAGGCTATATTTACATAAAACCAGACCAAGAATCTTTCAGAACTGAACCAAACTGGATCGGCTTCCGTTTGCACAGAGCCTTTGGAATTCGTCTGGACTCCCATTTTCATGCATCAATTTCAGAATGGTTCCAAAACTGGAACTGTAAAAAGTTGCTTTAATCTATTTGAAATAGTGTACTTGGCAGGGCATACTGTATTTCGCGGACTGGACTGGACTGGACTGGACTAGTAAAACGCGGACTTGTAAAAAAATTTGTAAAACGTGGACTCAAAAATTTGTAAAACGCGGACTCAAAAATTTGTAAAACGCGGACTCAAAATTTGTAAAACGCGGACTAGAAATAAAAATAAATACATAAATAACTAAAACATTTGCTTTATTAAAATGAATATATCTCTTCTTATATAAAACATTCCGAATGAAACGTCAACAGGAACATAATCTGATGTCATAATCATACAGACAACAATTCAATTGCCGGATATTATACTATCCACTTTAAAACATTACTTCAAACAAAGTTTTCAGCAAACTTGCTTTAGATCCCTTTAAAATACCAATTTCTTTTTTCATGAAAAACTTTAACGTTTTTTTTTCTCAGCACTACGTAACGCTTAGTAAATTAACTACTGAAGCGAAACTGAAGCGAACTCTTTTACCCATGAACTTGAATTACATGGTCTTCAAATAATACTTCTTATATAAAAAACGTTCAAAATGAAACGTCAACAGGAACATAATGAGAATCTGATGTCATAACAAAACAGACAACAGTTCAGCAGTTCAATTGCCCGGTATTATACCGGCTTCTAGAAGGAGAAACATAAGTTTTTTGAGCAACCTGGTAACTGACGCCATATCCATTCGTGTCAACTTTAAACCGTTACTTCAAAAAAAGTCTTACTACAAACTCGCTTTACATTCCTGTAAAATACCAATTTCGTTTCCTAAACAGCTTAATAACAACTTTCTTTTCCAGTCTTAGCACTACGTAACAATCAATTATTTAACTTGAAGCGATTTTTTTCACCCATGAACTTAAACCTATACTTATATACAACGTCTAGAATAAAACGTCAACAGGAACATGAATAAAATGTGATGTCATCATACAGACAACAGTTCTAGTGGCCGCTATTATACCGGCTTCTAACAGAAACAGAAACAAAAGTACTCTGAACAACTTGGTAACATCATATCCATTCGTGTCACCTTTCAATTGCGAGTTTTTTTAGTAAATGAATCAAATCTAAAAACTTAAACGATTATGCAGACGACCAGAAGAACTGTTTTGAAAAGTACTTATCGACACAAGCATGATAAACATGTGATGTCATAATCCCGGCTCACAGACAACAATTCAACTAGACCATAGCGGCAAGCCTTTCGAAAATTACTTGCTTGTGTTCGGGTAGAAGAAAAGGCTGTAGATCCGACGGTATTCTGCATGAATTTGGTTGAAAGGCAGGGAAGGTTACCCTTATGCAATAAGGGTTAACATGATAATATACCGACGAAATATCTGGAGATGTGTGTTGACGTCCTTTTTTTAAATACTGACGGCGAAGTCGTGTTGTCAAAACGAGGTCATCGGGTGGAGGTGGATTGGTCCCGCCTGGCTTCAGGGTGTCCCCACAGCCATAGCATCGCGTGACTTTACTGTTGAGGAAAGATTCCTGGTAAGGGCTTTGGACGCTTTGGGGTTGGAGGCTGTCCGTTGGCTTGCTGGTAAGGTTGATTAGATGAGATTGGAGGGACTAGTGGAGTCCGAGGCACGTTGAAACTGTGACCCAGCTGAATGTGAGGCAAAGGCGACACTGGCGGCCAAGGTGGGGTGTTTTGATCAATTGCAGATGGGCATGAATCATTGACGGGTGCGGATGTAGGCTGCAATACCCGATTGCGAACAATGTTCCTATCAGTTGAGGATTTATTGCTTCCACCTTTCCGCTTCCTTGTTCCGGTTTTTTGACCAGCATTGTTAGGCATGTTCACGTTTGCAAGGCCTGACAGATTAGGAGAACGCTTTCTGCTTTTGAACCATTTAAGGAACTCCTTTAAGGTTACAGTGTACCTTCAGGGGTGTCTCCAGTATAACAGCTCTAGTGTCTTAAGATTACACTTAACATACCTAAACCCAGATATCAAATTAAAGCTTATAGAGTTGGCTATCTAAATATGGAAACCATTTGGTAATAAAGTGAATTGTCGAATTTTTTACGACGTCTAAATTCGAACGTCCGAATCAGCTTTAAAACGCTATAACTCAAAGCGATTATTGTATTTTGCTAATTTGATTTGTTCTCGGGTTTCCGGACACGAAGCGCTTAAAAAACGTGTCGGCGATTTCCCATATTCAATTGCAATGAAAAGTTACAGAATATTTTCGAAAAAGGGAGAAAAAAAATTGGAATGATCGCACGGAAATGGCTCTTGACGAAAAAGTTTTCGGAAATAAGAAATTCGCCGACACGTTTTTGTTGATTATATGTTAGCCTAACTTCTGTCCAAATTTGAGGAAAATCGAACAAATTTCCTTTGAGTTGTAGCTCTTTAAAGTGTCCCCAACAAACGAAAAATTAACTTTGAGAAAACAGCGCTTAAAAAAACATATCGCCTCATAAACAAACTCCGCCCACAAAAGTCATACTGTCATTTCTCCGTCAATTTTCACTATTTTTCGATAATTTTTCTTTTGAATGAAAGTTCATTCTCTAAACTTTATTTTGACGCCAAAAAAAAAAATTTCGATAAATTTTCGATCTGAAGGTACACTGTAACCTTAAAGCCCCCTCTTTCTCCGCTACTGCTAGGGTGTGTGAACACAAACTGTACGTGGACCAGCTTACACACCCTTTATCACACTGCACCTTGCCAGTTTTGGGATAAACAAGGACAGTGTGAGGCTCACATGATGTTTGGCTGTGAACCATGTATCTGATTGGGCATGAGGGGTCACCTCCTTCACCAGTTGGCACTTTCCACAGCGCGGACGGATCTTCCACTGTTGTAGCAGCCTTGCTGAACATCCCCTTTAGCACTGGGTAGGGAATATCAATAATCTGGGCATTTTCAGCAGTTATGGATAACGTCTCTGTGGCAGTTCCTTGTTCTTCTGAATCTTCGTTTCGTAACCTTGACATGGATGATGAGAAGAATTTCTTCTTCAGGGCGTCCTTCTGCTTGTGACTCATTCTATAGAAGTCCTTCTCGTCGATCCCAAGGAAGGAGAAGTCTTCAGTTAATCGGTATTCCCCTCGACCAATGACTGCGAGGAACTGCTCGTCTTGTTGCCTCTTAACTTTGCCTCTTATTCGCTCTATGGAAGGGGGAAGCCCGTCTGGTTTCTTTGCAATCTTGGCATCTTCGTCCGCTTTCACTAATCTGTTCATACTTTCACTTGCGTTTTGTGTATATACCTTGGGCGGAAACCCAAGGCCACACATCGAGCGAATGTCGGCCGTTGCACTTTCCCGAATAACTTCCGCTTTCTCTGTTAAAAAATACGTTGTAAATTGATCACCATTCTTGTGCAAGCCTGGCCATTTTCGTTTAACATTGTCCAATGCAATGTCGAACTCGGCACCTGAAGTGCAGTCAACTAGTCCACCCTCAGTCACTTCTCCAAGTACCTTTCCAAAAATATCACAGACAATTTCGTCGGCCACACTTCCTGATATTCCAAGCTCACTCAGTTTTCGTTTGACATTGTCCCTCAGGTGAATGTCACAACGCAAATGCTTTGCGTCTACAAAGACTTGCGACATGGCCTTAACGATGTTTTCCTCTCCATCTGTTCCGTAGGCTAGAACACCACTAGTGTCTTTGTTGTACTTTGTCATTAGGAGAGGCAAAGTCTTGTATGATGTTAGAAGCTTTTGTTTGTGCAAAATGCCGGGTCCTATGCAGACAGGGTGGACTCCCTTGTTAGTAGTTAACATCAGGTTGTGATAGGTGGTAAAGGTGTAGTAATAGTCGGCAATCTGAAAAGTACAGTCTACTCCCAGGATGCAGAACGCTTCAGGATTGGTGCAGAATCGCACTACATCAGTTAACTGCTGGTCGGTGGAGAGAAAAACTATCGGCTCTGGGAACAAGGGGATTTCTCTGATAAAGAGGTTTTCTCTCAATCCTTGCTGTTCTTCCTTCGCCTTTGCCAACACCTGTAGAAGGGGATCGCCAGTGGAAAGGGGTACATCAACCTTCTGGCGCTTCGCTTGTCTGTTGATGTTGTACACCTGATCCCTGTTTCTTGGAAATTCGCCTGCAGACTCGACTTGCATGATTCCCCCTCGTTCTTCGACAACCGAGTGAATGACTCGATGAGGGGGATGTTCTTTTTTAACTTGTCTTGCACAAATTCTCGGGTGCTCTGCATGGTTCTTTTAAAAGGACGTGGTGTTGATCCTTTAGAGTTCCCATGGCTCTTGATGTTGACTTCTTGTTCACCGTCTGTAAACATATATTGAACAATTGCCAAATCGTGAGGCGATGTTGATGTAGCCCGATGTGCAGAGATTATCGACTTTGGCAAGGAGGGTAAGCTTTTATTAGTGAAAAACTGGCGTTGCACTATATGCAACACGTGGTCAGGTGGGCAGTCGTCTTTGTTCTCTAATCTGTGACAAATTCCAGAGTTGTCTGTGGAATAAGGAAACTTCTTTGAGCCTGTACACAACCAAGCGCCAAGGTCGTCGCACTTTACATCAGCTTTATTTGACAGATTCGACATGTCCACAACAAAGACAGTGTTTTTAGATATATTTGTTGGGACATGCGTCGCCATTAATGTGCGATCAGCAAAGGGTTTTAAAAGAATTTCAGCCGCATCATCAGTAGTCATCCCTTTGGTTAGGCCCCACTTGTAGACTGGTAGACGTTGGTCTCCGTCATAGAATTTTATCTCCACGATAGGGCCAAGAGGCAACTCCTCCTCGTCACTTTCGTTTCTCTCACATTCCGCGGGTACTTCTTCAGTACCTGAAAATTACAATAAAAAGTTATATACTGTATTACAATTTTAAATAAAAATAAAATACAGGCAAGCCACCAACATATGTATGAATACATGCATGTATGCAGAAAAGAACGAAAATTAGAAAAAAATTACTACTTCACTCCTTTTCCCAAAGTTGGCGCGGGTATATAATGAGCGTAGAATGATCCACATTTCTACGATTTTGTTGTCTAGTAAAATTAAAAAAGCTAGGTTCTTGGAAACTCAACATCATAGTACATTCATCCACGCGCTCGAGATATTCAAGGAGAATGTCTTCAGAGGTAGACATAGGAGTCCACAAAGGTTAACCACCAAGTTCACTTACGCCCAGGTGCGCAGGTTGTTTGTAGAAAGGGTGAAAAACAACGTACTCTCAGATGACTTGTCTACACCTCCAATGTCTCCTTTTGGATAAATATGTTTTACTTTCTGAAATTAAACAAACCACATTTATTAGGTTGTCCTTAGGTATATGCAATCAAACACTTAACGTTCGATTGTGTTCGATAACTCAATAGATTATCTGTGATTGCGTTTGGTAACTCCTTGGAATATCTAACTCAATAGAACATTTGATAATTATAGAACATAGCCAGTCAAACTTGTTAAAACGTTAACTTGCCGAAAAAAAATTGAAACTGCATGCTTTGGTTCGGTGTCATTAAACTTTGTTAGCGATGTCTGTTTAGTGTATAAGACGTTATAAGAGAAGAAACGCACTGGATGCGGTAATTTACAATCATTGTCTACGTAGTATTTTAATGCTTCTGCCTTTATTATTGTGCTGATACTGCGAGAGCTTTTTCCCTTTTTCAGTCTGTGCACTTACTGTAGGCAAAGGTTCCTCATCGCTTGTTGCTTCAAGATCAATCACGATAGTGACGCGCTCCTCATTGTCAACATTTTGGCCACAAACTGTAACATCGGCATCTCCATTGTTAACAGCAGCAAATTCATGTTGGTCATCTGTCACTTGTTTTCTTCCTTGTTTCGACATTTTCGTTCCTAGAGGGTGATCTCCAGTTCCTTCAAAAAGAAATGTATGTTTCCGTTTTTTTGTTTTTTTGTCAGTGGTTTATCGCTAAAAAAAATATAATTTTCAATTTTGAATCCAATAAAAGCTTTGCTTTGTTACGGTCATACAGACATACCGAAGAGAAATACTTAGATATTTGTACATTAGGTTACTACGACTCGCTCGAAATCTTGCAAAGCCGCGATAACCTCACTTTCTCTAGCTCTGAAATAAACCTGTTTGGCAATTAGTTGAATAATAAAACGGTTTTCCTACTCGATCGTGCTCGATCGTGCGCAATATCTTCTAACTTTAAGTAACTCGACCTATTAGTTTTAATTATAAAGAATCTATCTTTAATGAATGGCGGATCCAGATTGCGGCCCGTTTAGGCCACTTCTCAAGATGCACCATTGCTTACAATAGTATTCTGAATGTCGGGTTGCACTATATTACAATCAGCAGGTTATTGTGCAATTTTTACCCAACCCAAACATCCTAATTGTAAAGCAGTTTTTTAAACAAAGTTTAAATGTCTAACCTGAAATTGGTGTTAGCCAAGCCAAACTTTGAAGTTCCTTTTCCGATGCCCCCGCTTTGAGTAGTCGGTTCAGAATCCATTGGACAAGTAGTTTACAGGATCGAGGACTGCAGTCTGGTGTCACTAACAAAAGACCATTGCAGTTCCCTCCAAGATCTTCAGAAACAGGATGAGTGTCAACCAAGAACAGAGCATCTTTGTGCTTTCCCACTGAGAATATGTAAGGGTGACATGTGTAAATGGCAACAGCGCTTTCACTCTGATCTAGCTTCTGTGTTAGTGCATTGATCAGCTCGGTTCTGCCATTATCTGAAAACACGGTGTTTGACGAGATGCACTCTTCTGATAGTTCATAGTCGGAAGACAAGATCTTAAGTTCCTTCAGTTTTAGTTTTGCTTCAGACACGTCATAATACTGATCAAATTTTCGGTGTTCGTTGATCATCCTTGGTAGATTAATGATAGTGTCCTCAGCGATTTGTTTGACGTCATCCCACTGAACATCGCTTTTCTCGTTAACCTTAAAGTAATAATAATTATATTAACTGGAGAATTATACAGATGCATATTGAATGAATGAATGAATGAATGAATGAATGGATACAGTTGTGAACCGATATTCGATTAACAAACTAACTTACATTAACCAAATGCAGAACTGAAAGACCGCGATCCAGCTTTTTCCCCATATTCCTTTTAAATTATAATAAGCAGTAGTGTTTTTTTTAATATATATACAAATGAAAATAGTTTAACTTTTCTAATCAATTATTGTAAACCCAGTCCCCCTCAAAATTGGAATTTTCTATATATTTTGTATTGTAACAACATTTTAATTCTGAATCAGTGAGCTGCGAGAATGTGAGAAATAAACATATTTAATATTATTATTACTATTATTATTATTTAATTGTAAGCATTTTATAGAGTTGAGAATAAAATAATTATTTTTTTTTAAAAAAATATTATTATTATTATTATTATTATTATTATTATTATTCGCGTCTAATTTTACCTCGTTCAAGAATCTGTCGCAAATGGTTAGGGCAAGGAACGCACAGCAGTTGGTACCGTCATCCTGTGGTGTCTGGGCAGAGCTCTGATTCACAGACAAATTCATTAAACGTAGAGATGCCTCCGGTTGATTAGTATCTAGGAGCCTAAGAACTTCAGCGGCAGTCGGTCTTGATTCTGGGTCAAATTGTGTGCATAATTTGAAGACGTCGTCAATTTGCCACCACTGAGTTGTCCGGAAAGACTCGTATTTGACGTCAGGACGGGGTAGCTTCTGCTGTCTCAAGGTATCTCTCAAAGCCTTTTCCGAGAATGGGACACCAGAAGCTTCAAATTCAGCACGATATGGATTAGAAAGATTTGGATTTATCATCGAGAACATCATGAGGCCTAAAGCCCAAATATCAGCCTTTTTAAGGTCCTCCTGACCAGCGAACTTTAGATCTTCTAATAGGATCTCTGGTGCCATAAATACAGGTGTGCCACGGCAAGGTGATTCCGTCTTCGGCTTTAAAAATGTGCTTGTCTGCATGTTGGGAACGACTCAAACCAAAATCTGCAAGTTTGCAGACAATGGGGCATTCAGCATAGGATTTGGCCAGATCCACATCATTCTGTTTGCTGTAATGTTGATTGCAGACCAAGGTGTTCCCGGGCTTTAGATCTCTGTGCGCGATATTGTTCTTGTGGAGAAAGTCCAATCCGGAAACAACGTCCCGCGCACACAGTAACAAGACATCTGCAAACGACGTAAAGTCGAATTCCGCATCAACGAAATGTAAAAAATCTTCAAGCGAATTTACCTGTTTTTTAACTCCCAACGGATTGAAGTCAAAACAAGCATGCTCCATCATTATGGCGTAGGGTTCTCGGCAAAATCTTAAAAACTCAGTCACATTTCTATGGCCTGTCACGGTTTTTAGGATCGCCGCTTCCTTCTCGAATCGACGTCTTGTTCAGCCAATTCACCTTTCATTTTTTTCACAATAACATGTGACGACGGTGTTCTTTCTCGTATTTGACAAGGTAAACTGAACCAAACGTACCGCTTCCGAGCTCCTTCTCTACAGTTACCTCACTCCATTCGAACTCAGGAAACTGTGTTTTTGGTTTTGGCCTTTTAGCGAGTGATGGAAGCTATATATTCCGAAATTTGGCGCGATTTTACTGCTCAAAGGTCAACAGCCTCTTTTCCGTTGTCGATGTCACTTAATCCAGTGTCACGTAATGACAATAAAAATTCAAAATCTTATGCTTCAGGTGTGGAGGCTGGGAAAAAGGCTAAAATAAAATATAATATGAATGCTGAATGCTGCGTGCGTCAGGAGCCATAAAAAATAGGCTCTTGGTGCGTGTAATAATGCGTGACAAATTTTGGCCTTCCCTTAACTGGGGCTCGTTCAGTACCTTTTCGGGCCTGTAAAACTGTTTTGGGCTTGCTCGATTGCATTTAAGATATCGATGGTGTGTTAGTTTTGAAAGTAACACAACAAACTATAACCTAGTCCCGAAACAAAATAGACTGGTTTGCAAGCTACGACCCCCCGAGCTACAACCCAGCGGGGGGATGTGTACTCGAAACGTCCATGACGGGGGTCTGACTTTATTTATTTTATTTTATTTTTTTTAGGGGGGGGGGGGGAAATTAGAAATGTGGGGTTAGAAATGTGGACTCCCGGAATTTTTTTACAAATTTTTGAGTCCGCGTTTTACAAATATTTGAGTCCGCGTTTTACCAATTTTTGAGTCCGCGTTTTACAAATTTTTGAGTCCGCGTTTTACTAGTCCAGTCCAGTCCAGTCCGTGAAATACAGTATGCCACTTGGCAGTAGATCATGAATATCATTAGTTCCACAAAATAAGCACATGCCAAATTATATACAGGTATCTCAGATTTCCAGTCCTTTAGTGGGAACCAAGCCTCATTTATTATCACAAAAATGACATGGATTTGTTTACTTTATAAAATCAAATGACATCAAATTAATCATCAAGTTAACATCAAGTTAGCGTCAAATGAAGTGTGTTATCTGGACACAAGAATCAAGAATGGCGACTGCAACACACCTTTCCATCTCAGCGTCTACGACAAGAGGAATGACTTCTCATTTCAGATTGTCAATTTTCCTCATATGGAGAGCAACATATATCTCAACTGGTGAGATATTCTAGAATTTGCACATCGAAGTTGAATTTTATACATAGACTTCACCTTCACCAAGGGTTCAAATCTACGCTCCTTTGTAAAACGTTTGCTAAATTCTTCAAACGCCACGGTGCTATCATTGAGAAGTATATCACTACACTACGGGAGATGAGACTAGCCATCTAGAATTAAGAGACACCACTGTATCCTTTGTTATTTTAGATCCTTTATATCATCCTAGCGCCCCTATTTAATTTCTATGTTGCTTCCATTCAGTTTGATGCAGGTGCGCGCACATGCAATTTTCCTTAAGTTGTGTGTGTGCATAGCTTATTTAGTTGACCTGTGTGCTTAGTTCATTATTTAACATACTATATTTTTTCCATTGTTTTCCTTACTAATATTTATTGTCAGTAACTGTGCTCACCCTGTGGGTGGCTCCTCCTAAAATGTTCTACAATTAGTATAGGATTTAATGGAGTCAAAACCAATTGTGAAATTGCACACATTTTAGGCATCCTACTGATGAACAGTTACGAAGTTCAGATATGCTTAGTAGCCACATTTATTTGAAGTTTGTCCCCTTTGAATTATAAAATAATATTTTTATTTGATTTTTGACTGCTGTTTTGCTGCTGTTACTAGAGGTATTACAGGGTTGTTGAATGTAGCCTACGTTTGGTGAAAACCACCACCCAATCATCACTGTACAGAATTTTCAGTTGAAATGCACAATTTTACCCTGTGTATGCACACGCTTCATTATTAAGCTGGCTGATTCAATACCCAAGCTTCACCTACAAAGTAAACAACTGCATCACAAAATAGACATACACACAAAAAAGCCTTGTCTTTCTCAATATGAAACAAAAGGCTTTAACATGCAGGTGGCCAGGCACCAACTGTGCAACAAATGGAAAGTGTGATGGAGTTATCAAGGGGGAGGGAATTAGTATACCTTACAAAGTTAAAATTTCAATAAAATTGTCATTTCCTTTACCTGGAGAATTTCAAAGTGAACAACTTTGAGGAATGTATTACAAAATATCGTATATGATCCAAATTTGGCACCATGACCCATAGAGTCAAAGCGACCATCTCCACTCCAAACTATATTTTCCATGCATTTCAGCTGAGAAATGAGCCCTGCTTGATACCTTTCCCAGAACTTGATGATAACTGGAAAAAGAAAGTTCTTCTGGTGGCAGAAAAAAGTCAATTACAGCTAAACCCTGAGCACAATATTCATCCAGTTTATGAAATGCAAAGCTCGAAATTCACTCAATTAAATTTTAAATAATATGTAAGTTTTCTAATTTCCCTTAATTTAGCTTGTTAGAAAAAAAAGAAACGAGCATGACAGGTTTATAAAAGTCTAATTACCTTGATTTTCTAGGATACTGGTAGTTATGCTGATAAAGTAAAGTTGCCAGGCCCTACACCCCATTTCAAAGTAGAGGCAAGACTGGCCCTACCCCCTATGTCAAGGTAGAGAACAAGACATCTTTGAGAAAACAAGTGCTGTCATCTCCTAACGAAAAGTGCCACTGGAAAAAGGTTTGCCCATGCCTGTTGCTTGATGTAATTTACTTCTGGTTTGTCATTGGCCCACAGGTCCAAAAAAGCTAAAATACCTGTTATCATGGCATGAAACCCTACTTTTCTTTTCTAATGCTTGAGATAATTTATTGCTCTTGAGATGGGGATCCTAGAAACTCGAACAATGTTATCATGCTAATTTATATTTTATAAAATTGTTCTCTAACTTGGTAAAATAGTCACGCCAAGCTGCTAAACAAGATCGAGCTCTGCTCTATTATTTCATGGATTCTAAAATAAACCGCCTAAATTATTCCCTAGAAGTAGAGCCTACTTCTTCCTTCTGCCTGCCTACTTCTTCCTTCTGCTTTATCGATCAACAATGAAACATTTTTTATTAGGTTCACTGATAGCAGTACTGGTGACTTACAGATGTCTCATATAAGAGATTGTAATTACCATTAAAACATGCTTTTGATATGTTGATGGCACAGTATAATGTTTGTCTGTTGATCATTGAAATAAACACAGTTGCTGTTATTGTTGACAACCATGGTCATTACAAATTATTTAATTGCCATTCACTAGATGGTCATGGAAATGTTGCTACAAATGGAACAAGTGTGCTGTTGGAATTTAACAGTATAGGGGAAGTGGTGCAATATCTTCAGAATTTCTACCAGTGTTTTCCTCATGCACATAACTGAAACTTTGAGAGGGTGAGAACATTATCTTGTACATATTGGGCTAAGAGATGGACTATTTTAATTTTGAAGGGGGTGGGTGTTGGGCAATTTTTTTTGCCTTGAGGTTGTGCAAGAGTTTTCTTTCTGTCTTCACAGGTTATTACATGTGACTAGCCACATGTAATAGTTTTTTCAGTACGTAAAATGAAATCTCTCAGCTCCCAAATTGAATTCTTCACCATCCATTGTATCTCCAAATGAAGCGCTTTCACTTCTCTTTTAAGTCCCCATAGAGCAATTTTGGTTTTAAACTTTAGTATGACAAAACTCTTAAAAAAAATGAACTGAATCTCAAGGTATTCATTTATTTTCTTTTTAAAGGTACTCAATCACCTCCAGTCAATGCATCTGCAAACATTTAGCACATCAACTAATGCTGGTAACAATGACGAAAAGTCTCAAGTGCTGAGGAAACTGGTGACCTGCTGTTCATGCATTAACGAAACCACAAAATGTCAAACTACCAATAATCTCTGAAAACATGTTCAGAGCTGACAAAGTCTGTTCAATTTGTGAAGCACAAACATGGAAACAATTTCCAGTTGTTATTTACCAATTGTAACAGTTTTAATCATGTACATTCAGGGGCGGATACAGGGGAGGGTGGATTGGGTGGCTAGCCACCCCCCTTTAGACCATCGGCAGGGGTTTCATTAAGGGCCAGGCACCGGGCAAACTGACTGGCTGTGAACACGATTTTGCCCGGCTGCTCTGAACATCTAAACCTTATTTTTTTCATCAACAAGTTAAATAATTTGCTAACTTGACCTTTTTGATATGTGTTCTAAAAAACAAAGTATATTTCAACTTAAAAAACAACAAAGTTATTGCATATTTACCTCCCGTTACTGCCTATACAGAAGAAACGTGACAAACAACTGAAATCGCCACACAATGCATTTCCAGCTTAGTGCTCTCCATTATGTTCTGCATGATGTCACTGAGTTGCAAACAAGAAAGAGGTCAGAACGGTCAATTAAACAATACTTTTGTATTCATAGACAAGTAAAAACAAGCGATATAATATCCCAACGTTTCAGCGACCTCATGATGCCATTATCAAGGGTACAAATGAGAATAAAATAAAATTAACAAATGCGAGTTCAAGAGTAATAACTAATTTACATAGCGGAGGTGGCTACACAAATATTTTAGCACGGATAGAATCCGTTTGCACATTCAAACTTGGTGTTAATTGTTTGATGTAAAGCATCTCGTTGACAAGACAATCAAATTTGTTCATGCGTTTCTTGAAAACTTTGAAACAGCTAAGGAGGTCCTCAGGGACAGCACCCGTGTGGTCGTTGTCATAGTGCTTGCGTACTGAAGATGACGTGCTTTTATGGCCATCCACGCGGGCATATAAATGCCCGCGCATGTAGCCAACATAGCTCCCTGTATCACACAGGTTACATTTAAACTGGTACACTACGCACTGTTGATTAACCAACTGCGGTTTAGTCTCACAATCTTTAAGGTCTTGGCCAATTTTCCGACTGACAAATACGGGCTGGATTGTGGTCTGGAGTTTAATGCTAAGGTCTTTCAACTGCGTCTTGACAATGTTAGCGGAGTCTTGGTCCTTAAAGGGTAAGACTACTCGGGTTACGTCATTTCCCGCCAATTTTCCCGAAGCCTGCAATGGTTGCTGGTCAGCAATTCTCGACTTGTTAAAGGTATTAATGGCAGAGTTGATAAGGTGGTGAGGATAGTCCAAACGTGAGAATAAAGACTTCAAGCGCTCACACTCCTCCGAGAAGTAAGGCCATGAAGAGGACAAACGGTACACGTGATTGAGCATAGCTGTTAATAAGCTCTGTTTGTACCGGTTGTCAACGTGGCTCTGATAGTGGACAAGTAAACCAGTATTGGTAGGCTTAACATAAACGTTAGTCTCAATTTGGGGTGCACGGTTTAGTAGCTGGGTGCCAAGAAAGGGGAGCGTGCCATCTTTTTCAATTTCCATTGTGAAGCTGACAGGGGGATGGGCGTGGTTCAGGATGTTTAGGAAGTCTGTAGCTGTAGTAATGTTGGGCATTATAGTGAGAGTGTCATCAACATATCTGCGATAATAATCAGGCAGCTTGCCTTCTAGCTCTAGCTTTTCTTCCAACGATGACATAAACACGTTAGCTAACAAGGGCCCAAGGGGTAACCCCATGGCCACTCCGTCGGTTTGCTCGTATAGGACACCATTAAACTGGAACAACTGACCCTTGGTGGAGACGCTCAACAGATCAATAAGGTCTTCTTTGGAGATATTCAGGTTGTATGTAGAGTTAAACCAGTTGTCCCTGAAGGCTTTTTCAGTCAGGATCACAATTGTTTCATCTAATGGCACGTTGGTAAATAAAGATGACACATCATACGATACCAAGATATGACCTTTGTTGATTTTCAGTTCGCGTACTTCATTCACGAAATCGAAGATGTCTGTAATGGTATGTTGATTCAAAGACAGCGGTTTTAGCTTGTCATCAAGCCACTTGCCCAGTGCGTAGTTATAGGTGTTTGTTGCTGATAAAATGGGACGTATGGCTAGCTTCTGCTTATGGGTTTTTGGTAGCCCATATAGGTGTGCTAGTCTTGAGCCTGAAGGACTTATAGGATCAGCAATGTCCTTTGGCAGGATTCTGCAAACAGTAGATTGTAGCATTTTTTCTTTATCCAACAGCGGGTGGTAGTGTTTGGGTGGCCTGCCCCTGGACTTTCCAGTGGGACAGAACGAAACTTGTTGGTGTCATTAACAGACGCTTCAGATAGTAAACATATATACTCAGTCTTGTCCATGACGACAATGCCAGACCCTTTATCAGGTTTGGTTATGACGATATCACTCCGTCGCATTAACTGTTCGATTGCAGTCAACAGTGTCTTGGGAGGTTGTGGGCTTTTACACTGGACATAGTTGATAACTTGATGTCCATGACTACAGATATCTGTATTGAGTTGATTAAACAAGCAACAGTAAGATGCTTAAGTTCGTGCTTCACAATGCGGGAAAATGCATCTCCAGAATACTAAAATAGAAAAATTTTCCGGGGGGGCATGCCCTCAGATCCCGCTAGAGGGGAAGGGCCAAGTGCCCACCTGCTCAAACCCATTGCCCTCCTGTTCAACATCTTAATGAAACCCCTGTGATCATTGGTTTTAACAGTTTTCTTTTTAATTGCTACAATGAAAAAAAAAAACAGTTATAGACTTAGGCATATACCCATAGCCACCCCCAATTAAAAAAATCCTGGATCCGCCCCTGACATTGTACAGTTCGAATTGTGCTTCGTGTATTAACACTTCATAGTAATGCTGTAAGGAATCAGAAAAACGGCTATCTGAACAACAATGGACTGATTATTAATTGTAACTTGTAATGTTGCCGAAATTTGCACTTCACACCGACCCTTTTCTAGTGTAACTTCTCATTTAAATCGAGTGATTCACTGATTTTATCAGAGCACCCCAGACCTATTGATTTAACGCCAAGTTGAAACTCGTCGTCGCTTCTGTACGCATTGCGTACCTACTTTTTAAAATGGGAGCAGAAAAGGCAAAAATGGCAATAAACATGGACAGGGATGGAGAACACTATTTACGAGACGAGTTCTTTTTTGATGGAAAACGTAAAAGTTGTTGGGGATTTGTAACACTGACGGCAAGTGCATATCATCTTTTATTAAGAAAGCAAGTCCCACTGGCCATTATGGAAGCTACAGTAGAAGACACTCCCAATATAAAGTTATTCTGGACTTTGTTCAACGAAGTCCTTCAAAAGGTTAAGAGAGACAACAACCACAAATTTTGACCGGTAGGGTGGTGTTCAGATATGGCTGGAGCCAATATGGCTGCAATCTGCGATGTGTTTGGAAGTGAAGCCACTCAATATATTAAAACATGCGAGTTCCATTTCAAAGACCATAGAAAGCTGGATGAAGACAGCTCTGAATACTTTAATTTATTGTGTGATAACCTGTTGAAGGGTACAACCTTGCAAAAGAAAAAATAGATACCTTCATCGAGGAATGTGATGGTAGGGTGTTCTTAAAGTCATGGATCTCCTGGTGGCATGACAGGTGCGGGTTTATTTTCTGCACCTTTGCCCCCAAATATGCCCCCCAAATAAACCAGGCAGAAGTCATACATGCCAGTTGGACCCACCAGGATCCCCAAATTTGTCTTTACTGGATGCTTTTATGGCTGATGTAAGGGACACAGTTGTTCTGAAATGGAATTAGAAGGATTAAATAACGGAACATGCAAAGCAGGTACTAGGGGCCCATCCTATGCAGAACTGCAAAGGCGATGCCATGACAGAGGTTCAAAAAGCCAAACGAGCTGGAAAGGAAATGACTTTGTTTAAAAATACAGATGGGCACCTCATTGACCCCAAGTCCTCTTACCAGCATAAAAATCGACAGACCAGTGCTACGAAAAAGAAGGCTTCACAAATGCAATTACAACCTTGCATTCACCAGTGTGCACCGCCACAGAATCACTGTCCATCAGATCCTGATGCACTGCAAGCCGGTTTTGCATTTGGCTCGCGGTCTTCAGTTCCATGTCCACCTACCTTGCATAATACATACCAAACTGTGTTACAGCCTTCTGTTCAGCAGATTCCCTACCCAACTGTATCACAGTCTGCTGTTCCTCAGAATCCCTACCCACATATGCAGCCGATGCCAATGGTATTTTACCCCCGACCTTCTCCGGGTCCCTGTACACCTGACAATAGGACACAGCACCAACCAGCACCATCTACAAACATCCATCGGTCATTGGGCCCAACCTTTGTTAACCCTCACACTACTGTGTCCACTGCAGCACCATGTCCTGCAGCATCAACTCAGTGCAACCATGGATGTCACCACATGCGTATCAGGTTGTACTTTTACCAAATATAGTGCAAAAGTGTTATGGCTGCGGCAGCAATTTTGTGGATAAGTACAGATCTTCACCTTACAATTTGGTCATCAAACATGGACAGAAGGATTACTGGAAAAGATACCTTGGGCCAATTGCGATATAGCGTTGATTTTAACAACACGTATTACCATCCTTAATGGTACATATCCAGAAGAAAAATCCATTCTTTGATGGCACTGTGCGCATTAGCAGATCGCTTTATGACTCCCTGGATCATGGTCAGCATGAAGTGCTTGCTTCCCTTGACTTAGAAGTAAACTTTACCTAAAACCTTACATTAATTTTTCCTTGTTAGATTACAAAAGTTTGTCATAGTTGCGACATCGTGTATGTTTCAACTCTGATCACAGACCAGACAGTTTCAAGTTCGTTAAACAAACGTTTCAAAAAGAATAAAAAAATGTGGCTGGTGGAGGGCTGGAGCAAGTAGAAAAAGTTGAAGTATGTAAATTGAAAACAGTTTTTTAGAAGTTACTAAAAATGTGGTGGTTGTTCATCATTCAAGTTCAAGTTCAAGTTCATTTTATTCACACTTATTCAATTACAATATACCAACATTAAGGAAATAAAAAAAAAGTAAGAACAGAGCTAACTAGACATTGAATTAAACATAACAAAAGAAGAGTGTGTAGTAGCCAAAGGAGCCAAGCTTTCGAGTTGGCTACTACCACAGAGCAGTTGCAAGTGGGTGGAGATTATACAATACTTTTAATAACTAGTTGTTATAATAACTATTTAAATTAAATAATTAAATAAATAGAACTAAATAATAAATTAGAGTTGTTTAACATGCTTGACTGTCAAATAGAAAGAGTTTGTATTCTTTTTTAAAACTATTAGAAGGGAAACACTTAATTTTCATCGGTATTGTTTCCCAGATCTGTGATGCCACTACCCTAAACCTGGCTAGGCCATAATTAGTTCTGGAAAACGGTCTATACAGGTTTAGATTAGTGGCATATCTAGTATTATAATCATGAACAGCCGAAACCGGTTGAGTTAAATCATAGAGAACACGAGGTGTATCCTTTTTTTGATATTGTATTTTATGCACAAGAATGCCAATTTTTAATTTAAAAATATTATCTAACTTTAAGATTTCTAATAGTATAAAGTATATTGTGGGACTTTCACATTTGTTTTTTTTTTTTTTTTTTTTACATTACAGAAAAAAAATCACAAATACATTACAAACTATGACATTACGTGTAGCTCTAAGCTTACTTCCATATATTTCACAATATTTCTATATTCTTACTATAAATGTAATACTATAACTACTTATTACAGCATTTACTTTAAAACTTTAAACTAAATTTAGCCTGGAAGGAAAGCAAAACAAAGAAGAAAAAAAAAAAAAAAAAAAAAGAAAGCAAAAGAAGAAGAAGAAGTTATACACATTTTTTCATTTCTTAGGGGACTGGCATCAAGTTCACAGGGGACTACAAGAAAGACTTAAAAGGCTCCCATTTCTTCCGGTTAATAATGTCGGCTTTGTTTTCAATTTCATTGATATGTTTCATATAGTGTAAAAAATCATCAAGTTTTGGTGGACATTCTTTCATTTTACACAGCCAAATGTAGTATTTAGCAAGCAGGCAGCAAAAGTTTATTTGAAAGTTGTATTTTGAACTATCTGGTTTTAAGCCCAGTGCTGTACCCAGTTGTATGAGCGTTTCTTTTTCAAGTATTTTACATGACTGAAGCCATAAGGAAATGCTGACCCAGAAGGACTGAGTTTTGGGGCATTCCCAGAATAGATGTACCAGTTTTTCTGTCTCTTCTTGGCAGAAAATACATTTTTCGCTATCAACGAGTCCGATTTTTTTCAGAAAGTTGTTAGTCGATATTCTTCTGTGTAAGAATTTAAAATTAAAAGCTATAAGTTTTGTACTCTTCGTACATTGAAGGGATAATTGATAGGCAGTTTTCCAGTTAATCGTAACGTTAATATCCTCAAACCACTTTTGTTGGCTTGAAATAGGTAGTTCACTCTTTTTTGATACTAGTTTCTTATATACAAGTCTACTTGGTCTTGAATTTTCTAATTTTCACATTTGTTTGCAAAGAAGATGCAGCGAATACAGTTATTTTGATTTATTTTAATTTTATTTAATTTAGTTTGGTATGCGGTACCCCAGCTCATTAATCCATACGTTAGATACGGGTATATAAGTGATAGATAAAATATGAGCGGGAGATCTGTATGGGCGTTTACAATGGCGAGCCGAAGGCGAGCCATTGTAAACGCCCATACAGATCGGACGCGAATATTTTATGACTTATGACATGAAACAATGAGTAGAGATCTGTATGAAAAGTTAATGCATACTAATTAGCTCAGCAGAGATCTGTATCAAAAGTTAATGCATACTAATTAGCTCAGCAGACATCTGTATCAAAAGTTAATGCTACTGTTTAATAATTCATCAACTCAGTTGATCTGTATTGGGGTTTACAAACCTTCATTAAACATTCATTTCTTTTGTATTTTCCTTATGAATTATTAATGAATTTTATAAGAGTATAGTACAGTTGTTTGAGTGTACTCATAGGCACATAACACCTAAGCTTAAATAAAATTCCAATGTTTTTTGATATTTTGTTGTTGATGTGCTGGAGCTGAGCATCCCATTTTACATATTCATCAATAAAGACACCCAAGTATTTAATCTGGGACTTTTGCTCTATATTACAGACTGTAATTCTAATATTTGTTTTCTTCTTAGGTGAAGTAATTATCATGTAATTAGTCTTCTTGAAGTTAATGGACAACATATTTGCTGCACAAAATTTTAAGACCTTTCCAAGTTCTTCATTGATAATTAATTGTAATTGTTCAGGCTCTTTTGAAGAATAAAACATTTGTATCATCTGCAAAAATCCTAAAAGTTAGTTTCTTTGAAGACCTAGGCAAATCGTTGATATATAGTAGAAATAGCAGTGGTCCTAGTGTGGAGCCTTGAGGTACACCACATGTGATGGTTTTCAGCTAGTAGAAAACCATCACATGTGGTGTACCTCAAGGCTCCACACTAGGTCCACTGCTATTTCCACTATATATCAACGATTTGCCTAGGTCTTCAAAGAAACTAACTTTTAGGATTTTTGCAGATGATACAAATATGCTTTGGCTAGCCAGCTTAATGGGCGCATGTTTATCTATAATTTTATTCAGCTAGTAGAAAACCATCACATGTGGTGTACCTCAAGGCTCCACACTAGGTCCACTGCTATTTCTACTATATATCAACGATTTGCCTAGGTCTTCAAAGAAACTAACTTTTAGGATTTTTGCAGATGATACAAATATGCTTTGGCTAGCCAGCTTAATGGGCGCATGTTTATCTATAATTTTATTCAGGGTACTGTTAGCCTCCTGTACCTTTTCATTTAGATTCTTCTCTGGGTTGAGGATTTCATGCCAATCAATCAGATTTATATCATCTAAGTATAGATCCTTGTTAAATTTAGAGTAGTCTCGAAAATATTTTCTATTACTATTATTCCGTATAGGCTGGGTTCTAACTATGCAGAAAATTGGGAGATGATCTGTTATATCAACAGTCAGAATTCCAGCTGTAAATAATTTGTATATATGTGATCAATAAGTGTTGCTGTATGATCAGTAAGTCTTGTTGGTTTGGTAATGATCGGCAAGATATTATTAGCATAAAGCATATCTAAGAACTCTTCAGTCTGAGTGTGTTCATTAAATTTCAGGAAATTTATATTCATATCTCCAAAGATGTAAATTTCGTGTCTATTGCACCTGCGTTTGTTGGCGAGTCCGTGTGAAAAAAATTGTAGCCTTTGATATTTAAATTAGAAATCAACTTGTCGCCTAATTTAGTTTCTGTAATTCCAAGTATATCCAACTTGGAATCAAGGGAGCATAATAGTTCTTCCAGTATATTTAAGTTTTAAGATAAACTTCTAATATTGCAGTGAAGAATTGAAAAATATTTTGCATCTGAATTTACTAGCATTTTATTATAACTATGGACTGAGTAATATTCTGAGCAGGGGGTATTCAACATTAAATCTGGGTCGCACTCGTCGAATTTATTTGGATTTAGGAAGAGGTCGTAAAGGTCAAGATCATCATGCCTATTCGGCCAGCTGCCAACCATAGCATTAAATTCTCTATCAGTTAAATCATAAAATGGTAAACAAGTTAAACAACTACTTACGTTTTCCTGGTAATCAGCCATATTTGCCTCCGTAATTATACAAGTTTATAAAGTCATTGAATTGATAACTAATTAACTGGACTGATCGAGAAACTCTTTGAATTCCTCATGGGTTACGAAACATTTTCGTAGTGGAGCTCTCCGTTTTCTTCAGCAATATTTTACCATTAGCCGTCCAAATAAACTTGTAGTTGTGGTCGCGCTTGAATTGCAAAATTCTGCCCAGTAGTCGTTTTCTGTATGGCGTTAGACTTTCGTTGACATGGATTTGTGCTTTATGACTTAAAATCGCAGATTCCGGCTCGCAGACCACAGACGGGAGATCTTTAGTCCGCTTAGATTTTAAATTTTTTCTCTTGCTGTAGATTTCATCCCTTTTCTCTCCGTGTGAACTTGTTAATTAGTTGATCTTTCACTTTCTTCGTTGGTGGTAAACAATGAGCGATTGATATATCGTTTACGTCTAGATTCACTCCCATAATCTCAGACATTTCTTTCACCAGCAACGCTGGGTTGTCGTTCGGTACGACTGGAATACCGGTTATTTCGAGACAGTCCCTTCGCGCGTACTGCTCGAGCTCATCCAACATAATAACCATCGTTGCCGAGCTTGTTTATGTCTTCTTCGATCGCTTGAACTTGGCTTTTCACGCCTTCGTTGTATTCTTTTAAGTTCTTGATCATCGATATCACAGTGTCGTATTTGTTTGAAATAAAAGTTTGGGACTTTTCAATTTCGTCGAACCTTCTGTTGAGGTCGAGAAGACTAGCTTTAAGCGTGTCGATTTCCTTGCGGATTGCCTTTTGGATATTGGGAAGGAATTCTTTAGTCCACAGCTCTTTTAAACTTTCCACAGTTAAACTCATGCTCTGAGTTAAATTCTGTACGGTTAAACTCTGTAAAAATCTCTGTATAAACTCACACCCGACTAACCCGGATCGATCGATTAACCCAGGGTTAGAGTGGTGTGTAAGATAGGTAAACGCTTTTTTCGTTTGTCTCACGATGGAGTCACTTTAAGATGTTGATTGCGACGTTTCGACTATTACTGCTAGTCTTCATCAGGCGATGAGGCCGATTGGTTACATGTCCCTTATGTAGCACGTTGGCTTGTTGCTATTGGTGCATTTCGATCCTCATTATTATTCCGAAAAGATGTTCCCTCTCCAGTCCGATTTGATATCGGTCGGCTGTTATGCTTCTTGATTGTAGGCATCCACGCTTCGGGAATTTCAATTCCACTATCTCTGTTGATGTTATTAGGATGAAGTCTTATGTGGATGGCCTCTTTAACTCTACGGGTGTACCAGTGTGGGTCATGGTCAATAAACTTAACCTCGTCCCAAATAGGAAAATGCCCATTCTTGTTAGCGTGTTTTGAAACCGCGGAGGTTTGAGTACCTACGTACCAACGTGCTACATAAGCGACACGTAACCAATCAACCTTATTGCCTGATGAAGACCAGCAGTAATAGCAGTCGAAACGTCGCAATCAACATCTTAAAGTGACTCCATCGTGAGACAAACGAAAAAAGCGTTTACCAGTTGTTTAGAAGTTATTTTTCGAGTCGAGTTAAATGATAAAACTTTTTTAAAATCCTTATGTCTTCAGTGAGAGTGTGCAAGTAATCAAAACAACAATAAAGCGGTCTTTATTTCGCCTTCAATTCCATCTTGTGCGTTTTGATGCGCCTTTGATAACAGCTAGCTATCACCTTCAAAAGACTTCCATTAAAAAGGACTTTCAACTAAGTTTTCTTGGACAGGAGAACGGTGTAAAAAAACATCCCAATACCAGAAACTCACTGCAACATGCGCAAATGAAACGCAGTAGAACCTTGATTTAACAAGGTCCTCGGTATGATGAACAATATTCTTTGCCCCTGTAATAAGAAAATCTATGAACAAGTACCTCCATATTACGAAACCCCATTTTAGCGAACATATTTGTGTAGTCCCTTTGACTAAAGACAGGATATGCACAACTAACATCCAGGCATTTCGGTCAAATCGAGAAAGGCAGAAAATCTCATGGGCACAAGATGCAAAATAATAATATTAACATTAATAATATTATTAATAAATAAATCACCGACATTTTTGGACTTCCAACAAAGTTAACTTACACAAGAGAACGCTGTGCAGGAATTTCTGTCAATTTGAGAAAGGTGGGAAATCTTGCAAAAAAGATCTTTAAAAAAGTAAAAATGATAATAAAATAAATGATTATTTATTCTCTTTCTTGTCAATAAATTGTTGACATAAAGAAAGGTCGTGTACAAGCACTGTGAACTGGAAAATTTGTTTTTTTTGTGTGAGAAAAACCGACGCTGGAGGAAAAACACGATGCTGGAGGGCTGGCTTGGGGTGACATGAACCCAGGCAGGTGGAGTTTGTTTGGGGGCGAAAGTGCTTGGGTGGGAAATAAAGCCCTGTTGACTTTACTTACTGTTCAAAGAAGCGGGTGCCTTTTTGGAAAATTGTGATGTCAAGCGCAAAGGGTTTAATAAACTTATTTTGTCACGCTACTTTAGAGTTGGCTTGGGGGTGCAATGGTACGGCACGCGCATTGCAAATCAGAAGGATGATGGTTCGAGTATCGAGGCTGGCGCGACGTGAATTTTTTATTTTCTTATAGTGTTTTTGTTTTTGTTTTTGTTTTTTTAACCCTCGACCCTCGACACATTAACCTCGACCCTCCAGTCTCGACAAAAACCTACACATTAAATTTTGCTTCCTCTCTCTTTTTTTTTTTTTTTTTTAGTTTTATTATTTTCTACAAGATAGTTACAGAAATATTGTATAATAGCCTTATTAGTAGGTTACAAAGATACTTAGGCATAGTTACACAAAATTAGTTACACCTAATTGAGTTACACTATATGGGTTACACCTAATTAAGTTACATAACTAGTTACATCACAGTTGCACTTACAGCTACAATACTTTTTTTTAAAAATACCTTTCAATCAAAATTTTAAATAACATTTATTTTTTAGAGTGCCCGTCTAAATGGATCTTTAGATTTGAATGCTCCCATGAACGAAAGCAAGGAAATAGAGTTATTTAAGAATTAATTTGCGATTTGGCTTTGCTTTTCTCAATGGATAATTTGCTCTTTAGAAAGACAAGGAAAGCTTCAAAGTAATAGAGATCTTTCTCTCTAGAAGCGTAGTAAATGTAATATTTGGCGATTATTAAGCAGAGGTTTAAACCCAGGTATTTCCTGAAGTTATTTGTGTAGCCGTAAATGATAATATGCTCATTTAAAACGATAAAATCGTCATTCTTTACATTCCACCAGTTGCAGAAAGTTCAATTGTCATATTGAATTATCTTATCTCTGAATAGAGTTGCATTAATTGGCAAGATGTGGTGTATAATTTTGAATTGGAATATAGCGAGTCTAATATCCTTTGTCACTCTAAAAGGAATACTGTAAATGGTTTGTATCGTTTGCCTATTAAAACTTGCTTGTATCATTCTTTGTTCTGCTGTAGGGGGTACGAATTTCTGTTCAGTTAGAAATTTAGCAGCCAATTTACATGAAAGCACGTTTAACGGAATTTTATCCACATCAGTCTCCACATTATTGTTATTATTGCTATGGGTACTGTTTAAGTTGGGTTGTTTCAAAAGGCGGATCCAGTTTTTGGGAATAGCGTTACATAGGCCATAATATGTCAAGAAATTGGTTTTGACTCGGGATGTGCGGCAAAAATCATTAAAAGTCAAAAAGTCGTTATGATAAAAATATCTTTGATCCTGATCACTCCTGCGATGTACCAATTTTTATAATAGACTGAGTATCCATTGATTTTAATAAACCGGTTGTTCCACAGGATTTCGTTTAACACCTGTTCTTTATTTTCAGGAGTTTGTTGGTTTATCATCTGCCAGATACTTAAAGCATCTCTATAAAATTGTATAGGAAGTTCTAATTTAAGGGATTTTAGGTCATAATTGCACTTGAAAAGAAAAATCCCACCTACCCGCTTTAAAAAAGCAAGGGGTATGTGGCTCCAACTCGCATCATTGCTGCTTTCATACAACCTTTTTATCCAGGTTACCTTCAAGGCATTATTATTTCAAAATCCGGCATATCTAAACCTCCTTTTATTTTTGGACCAATCATTGTATTGTGTTTGATTTTAGGAAGAGTATTCCAAACAAATTGTGATATAGCAGACTTAACTGTGGATATAAATTCCGGTGGGAAGGAGAGTACGGATGTGTTGTAGACAAGCTTGGAGAGAGCGAGGCTTTTGAGAATGATTATACGGCCATGGAGAGTAAGATTTCTTGTTTTCCAAAGATTTAAGATATTCTTCATCGAATTTAGCTTTTCTTCAAAATTCTTTTTGAAGACGGTAACCTCATCATAAGAGAAATAAATTCCCAGGGCGTATATCGGCTCTGAAGGCCAAGCTACATCAAAAGGAGTTGATGTGTTATGCCTGCAGGATCCAAGCCACATCCCTTCGGTTTTTGACGTATTTATTTCCAGGCCCGACGTCTCTTGGAATGCGCATAGCACTTTAAACAAATTTCTTGCCGACAATGCATCGGCAACGAAAGCTGTAGTATCATCGGCATATTGAGATACTTTATATTCTTTGTTATAGATTTGTATCCCTTTAATATTCTTATCATTTCTGATTGCATGTGCTAGAATTTCTGCGCAGAGAACAAAGAGAATACCGGATAATGGGCAACCTTGTCTAACTCCCCTTTGAAGTGAAAAAAATTCCAAGGCGTACCTGTTGTTGATGACACAGCTGGTGATATCCGTGTAAAGTACATTTATCCATTTTCGAATTTGTGGGCCAAAATTAAATGCTTCTAATACCTTGGCTAAAAAATCCCAATTTACTGAATCAAAGGCTTTCTTGAAATTGACAAAGATTGCCATACCGGGTTGGTTTTCCAGTGAAGTTATTTTCATTATATCTTGTCCAATGTATCTACCCTTCACGTATCCAGTTTGGTCTCCGTGTATAAGTTGGGGAAGAACATTGCTAATTCTACTTGCAATGGTCTTAGATAATATTTTGTAGTCAATATTTAATAAGGATATTGGCCTCCAGTTTTCTAAGTACAACTTGTTTTTACGTTTTTTTTTGGCACAACTTTGATAATTCCTTGCCGTTATGTAATGTTAAGTTGTCCGTGGGTTAAAGCGTGGTTAAAGCTTTGAACCATTTCTTCTCCTAGTATAGGCCAGAAGAGTAAATAAAATTCAACGGTGAATCCATCACTGCCTGGACATTTGTCTTTGGCGCATATTTTAAGAGTTTCGAAACATTCTTGGTTTGTGAGTGGTCTATCAAGCACCTCCAGCTCAATATCGTTTAGTTTAGGGAGGCTTGGATTTTCAAAAAATACCTTGTCATTTAAGCTGTTGCGGGGTACTGCCGTATACAAGTTTTTGTAAAACAGTTTTTGACAGTTCAAAATTTCGTTTGAATCTGTTATTTCATGTCCATCTTGTGACTTGAGTTTAGAAATGAAGGTTTTAGAGGTTTGACGTTTCTCTAAGTTTAGGAAATACTTCGTATTCTTTTCGCCTTGCTCGTGCCACCTTGTTCTACTTCTTATAATGGCGCCGTTGGTTCTGTAGTCAGCGATCTTGTTAAATTCTGTCCTAAGGCTGTACAGTTTAGTAATATTCTCTTTTGACCTGTTTGTCGCGAGTACTTTCATTAAGGCGTCAATTTGATTAGAAAGTTCTTTCTCTCTGTTTCTACGCTTTCTATTTTTTCTTTTTGAGTATTGCACACAAAAGCCTCTTATTTCCATTTTTATCATATCCCAGTAAAGGCCTTTGTCAGTGAGATAATTGTGTTTCTTTTTAAAAACAGGAATAGTGCTCTGAAGTTGTTCTATAAAGGTGTTATCGTCAAGAAGTGATTTGTTAAATTTCCAAAAACCGGGTCCTCTTTTTGCATAACCTTCGGACTGCAGTGTTAAAGTTATTGCAGAATGGGCTGATAGTGTTGATGCTTTTATCTCCATGTTTAAGACGATATGTGAAAGCTCCTTTGAGATTAACCAATAGTCTAATCTACATTGTACTTTTAGCGCTTTGTCCCGCCATGTGAATTGCACTTGATCAGAGTGCAGACACCTCCAAATGTCCTGCAGTTTAAACGAATCGCGTAATTTAGTAATTTCGCTAATTATATTGTTTTTCCTTTCTATGGCCGCGCCACCTATTTTGTCGCGAGGTGTTAGCGCACAATTGAAGTCACCTCCGATTATAAAGCTGTTGTTCAGACGCTTTTTAATGACATCAATAATATTTGAAAAAAAACACTTTTTGATCGCAGTTATTGTTGGGACTATAGATGTTACACAATTGGAAAGAAAAGTCATGAATGGTTGCCTGAAGAAGCAAATAACGTCCATTTTTGTCCGTTTCAATGTTGTCAGCCAAGGCATCCAATTTAGGGTTAAAAAGTATCATGACACCTCTCGAGTGATTTGTGCCGTGGCTAAAGTAGACTTTGCCGCCCCATTCAGATTTCCATATGTTTTCTATATTTTTTGTTGAGTAGGTTTCCTGGAGGAATTTTATATCAAACTTATTGTTATGCAGCCACCTGAAGAGTTGTCTTCGTTTACGTGTTTGGTTTAGACCTCTGACATTTAACGAACAAAAAGAAGCTTTAAAAGGTGTCGTCACTTCTTATTCGGAGTCGTTTTGCATATTTGCAAAGGGTAAATATAGATTAGTGTTTTTAGATAACTTTGAAGATTTTTTGTGAAATAGAATTTTTTTCACTAAAATATATATTTTGGAGAGAACACAGAACATCATTCTGAAAAATTAGAAGAAATTGAGCGTTATGGTAAATATCGTGGAATACAAGAACGAAAGCAAAGCATTTTTGTAAATAAAACAGATTCGAATTAAAGTAGCAAATAAAAGTAAAGTATTCGTAGTTGCGATTGCGTATTATTAATCGTACACACACACAGTGAAGAACATACAGCTAAATAATAAGTAAAATTGGGATAAAGCATGCTGAGGAAAGAAAGGAAAAACATGAGACAGGAAAACATTCTTATCTAAATAATGTCAAAGTAGAAACTAAACCTCAAATCGGCCGAGTCTTCCTTCAGCGACAGAAACTTTAGGTGGAAATGTTAAATGCTATTTAGGTCTTCTATAGAGGAAATAAGAAATCGGTCTCCAGTTGGCGAAGCTTTAGCGTAGATCTTCCCGTCTAGTGTCCAGACGCTTGTTAGTGATTTATTTTTCTTTCGATTATTCGCTTCCTTCAGTACTTCTCTCCTGTAAGATGTTAGATTTTCATTGATGTAAATCCGGTCTTGGTTAGATTCCATGGCTAGTGCATAGGAAGGGAATATATCTGTAATTTTGACACTACGAAGTTTGGTACGCTCTTTGTATAACTTTGACTTCGTCTTGTGACTACAGAATTTAGCCATGATCGGCCTCTTACCTTCTTTTCCTTTAAGTTTATGCGATATTTCGATGTCATCAGGCTGTAAGTTTACATGGAGGGCGTTCGCAACTTTAATAACCGCAGCTTCCGTGTCGGAGTAAGCGTTTTCAGGTATTCTTTCGGGTATACTGCTTCCTCTCTTTTTTACTGTTTTATACAACCTGTAAAGTGATGTAGGGGGGAAATCACGTTTTTATATGTACATGCATATTGTGTAATTTTTATTATTTTTTTGCTTTAGCATAGGATTATTTTCTTTATTACGACGATCTTTTTTTGTTGTTGTTGTCTTTCAGTTATAAAACATTGTAAATTTATGTACTTTGAAACCAATAAAATATATTTATATAAAAAAGAGTTCAGTGAAATGTTCAAATATTTTGTTTTTATGCTTACTGGCGTATAGCCAGTAATGCACTGTCATGGTCTATGTACACTGTAAGTCCGTTAGTGTAAGTAAGACTTGCCGAAGTACAGACCGACGGCATACAGAGATGGCTGGAGGTTTTCACGAGTTTTCGAAGTCGCTTTTTAGGATTAAAATACTATTTTTAGAAAGATATGTCTTCTGAGGTGATGAATTGGGCAATAGTGACAGAGTCGATAGTGACAGTCAAGTCTGGGCTTTTTAGGCCTGTAAGAAACCACTAGTTTTGTGGCTCTGATCTCAGATAAAGTTCTGTCCTCGACAGTGGAAACAATTTTGTCTATGAAGTCTACAATTCTAAGCACATGCTCACCCTTGGCCAACTGGGAAGGTTTGAGAAACATCCTTGACTCTTGATCTGCTTGCAGTGCTGTCAAAATCCCGTCTGGGTTGTTTACTTGGGCCTGAGGCGCCACGCCTGGAAAGTAGCCCGCAAGCAATGTATCCAGCGGAGTCCCAGGAGGCATCCCGGTTGGGAAGGATAGGGCGGATGTCGACGAAGCCATTGCAGCTGCAGCTGATGAATCGGCGCCTGGTGCAATGGGGATCGTTGCCGGAGCTGGTATGGTCTGTGCTGAGGTTTTGGCCAGCAGTGAGGTCTTGTTTGTGTGGCTGGGTTGCGGCAGGACTTGTTGGAGTTCCGTGAGCCATTTCTGGCTCTCTGCGATCGCCAACTTCAACTGCTTGATATGAGAGGCCTTTTCCATTGCGTGCTCCGCGAGTTTCAGTTCTTTGAGCTGTTTTAGCAGGTTTTCTTCCTCTTTGTCCTCGTCTATTTGACCATCGTTTGACCATCGCGGGAAAAACAAATGTGATGCTTAATCTCTCTAATGAACATGTACAGTAAGCGAAGACATGGCATCTTACAGCACATCTTAGGGCTTATTTAGACGGTACAACTTTGTCGCATGTGACCACTTAAAACATGCTTACGACATGCTTACAACACGATTTACTCTGTGTAGATCAACTCACATCGTAAGCATGGTGTAAGCGTGTCGCATGCAACAAAGTTGTACCGTGTAAATCGGCCCTTACAGTACACCTTCAACAGAAATAAAAGAAAAGCAGAAAGAGAAAGAAAAAGTACAGAATCAAAGGGCTCTTAAAGCCATCTCGTTAAAGCATTAGAACATGAGGTTAGTAAAAACAAAATAGAAGAATTGATAGTGAATATGGTAAAGATGCCGTTGTAGCGCACCTTTAGAATAAGTCTACTTAAAATACGTACATGAAAACATCACGTGATGCAAATCAGCCAATAGAAATTTATGTTCACGAAATGGGCGTAGTTTACATTTTCAAAAAAAAACTTTGACATGCAAGGCTGATCAGACAGCAAATTTGTTCGATTTCTTTTAATAAGATATGCCCGATATTTCGGTTAGACAAAACTAACCTTCAACAGGGGCTAGGAAAGCTTTGTGAAGATGGAAACAAACGGTTACAATATTAAAAATGGGCTAAGATAAATTGCTGGCACACGATAGGCTTATAAACAAGTAATGGTCCAGCTATATTTTGCTACTGTTTGTTCTAGTGGTCCTTTCATTTTTACAGAAGTTATTTACATTTTCACGCTAGTGACTAAAATGGGGTCCTATTATTTGGTTATACAATAGAAGTGTTTAGAAAATGTTATAGGCTGGGCCTTATCATTATTATTATTATTTTTTTTTTTGCAAAAGGAGGGGAACCCGTGCCCCTCTGCTAACAACTCCTCTGTACAGCATTGGGGGATCTGTTCTCATCAGTGCTCCACTTTTTTAAGACCAAAAGCCAGAATAGTCCCCAACTTCGACGACTGAGGCGAGCTTTTTTGCACAAGATCTGGTGCCGTTTTTTTCACCACAAGCAAGAAAGCGTCTGGTAACCATCTGTCTTCGCTTTGGCGAGTGCATGCTTTTCAATTTTGTGGTTTTGGTTTTGGTCCCGCAAGTTTTCTCGCCCTCGCGTTACATGCAGATGGCCGCGCGTCCCGCACACCAGCCGTTCGCCCACACTAGAACTTACTGTCCACTTGATAGCGGAGGAAAACCTGGATCTTGACTCGCTCAGTATAGCGCAGTCGTTACCGAACTTTAAGGAAGAAATCATTGGGATTGTACCCCTCTGTGGAGGAAAGTGCTTCGACATCAGCCTCCAATCTACAGAATCGGCCACGTGGTTGGCGGCATCAGGCTTTGACTGCGAAAGCCGCGTTATCCCTTTACGCCTTTTAGGGCAAAAAGTGCTACACGTGTCATGCTTTGTTCCTGTTGAATTCCCAGATGAAAACCTGCTACAACTCGTGGAACAATACGGCGACCTCAAAGCGTGAGTAGTCCGCCGGCTTTGCTTCAAAGCCACAGGCTACAAGCACATCGAGAACGGCATCCGTGTCGTAGAATTCACACGTTTTCAAAAGGCAGTGCCACGCAAATTAGTCACTCAAGGGCTCGAGTTATTTTTTAAGTACATGGGCCAGCCAATACTATGCTACCGGTGCCAGTCTTCCGAGCACGTTGTTAAAGACTCCCCGGAGGCAAAACGTCGCGAGGCGAACCGCAAGGCTCCAGCGCCCAGAGGGAGGGCACCAGAGGCCCCCCGGCCTCCACTACAGCAACCAGAAACGACACTCCCCCTGTAACCACAATAGGCCATTTGCACGATAGCTTCATTTGACTACAACTACCAGAACTCATTTCGTTTTTCCTTATTTAAATTTTGTAATCCCAGTGAGGTTTAAATAACAAAGGCCCTAATTTGCACTACAAAACAAAAAAATGAACCTCCGTGCGACCCTTCTCCAGAAACTGCCGGCCACCCCCTACTACCGATGCCGTGAGCGTAAGCATGAGAAATTTAATCTTTAAAGCGAGTTGGCAACATCCTGTCTCGTGGTAAATTTAAATACAACAGATGATCACACGTGTTTGGCAGAGATCAAAGATCTCCGAAAAACGCCATCATTCGCAGTAAAAAACAGTGCATAGAGCTGGGGGAAAAACCGACCAAGTATTTCTACCAGCTTGAAAATCAGCGACAAACACGTGACTTAATTTCAGAGTTACGTGCCAATAGTTCAACTGTGACTTCCGATAAAAATATTCTTCGTGAATGGCGCGATTTTTATCGTAACCTCCATTCGGCTGAACAAGTTTATTTATCTAGCCATGGCTGGCTTTTCGACCAACTGGATAAAACTCTGGCATCCTGAAGACCAGGAGAAATGCGAAGGTGAACTCACACTCTTCGAATGTCAATTTTTTTGTTATAACAAAATATAATATCCAATTTATTCAACACTTTTGAGAGATTCGACAGATTGTAAAGTACAAATAGGTGATGTCAGGTTTAATTCTCGCGGAGATTGCAGAGTGAATTTGTGTGTTTAGTTAAATATATGTATTGGATTCGTTTAGCAGTAAAATTTTGTTCCTAAAAGATTGTGTTTTTTTGTGTGTGTTGATAGGTTGTCAAGATTTTTTAGGAAAACAGTAATTAGTAATTTCAAACTTGTTTTAATGATGTATATGTATATGATGTATATCGGCTTAACAGGAACTTTTTAACGGTGAACTCTCATAACAGTGAACTCCGAGACGACCAGCACAACAGTCATTTGTATTCCCGATTCAACTCCAGACACGTCCTCAAAAGAACCAGAGACTTATCATAATACTGATACGTTTTTACAACAACGTACAATAATTCACTCACTAGTTTTCTCGTTGTTTATGTTCATATTGGCGCCAGAACAGCAACCATAGCTATGGGAACTATACAAACCTCCGGTCAGGAAGTAAAATTGCAGTTTAATACTGATGCCTTGGATTTTATTTATACTTGACCAGAAATCCGCAAGCATTTCCCTCCAGCAAATTTTAGCTGTCTCTGCGACCCGCAAAAATATCCTCCCGCAAAACAAATTCAGTCGGACAATCCACAAATTCCCATACTATTGCACAATCAAACCGTAATAGCAATGATTCAAAATAGAACAAACGCAATTTTGCTCTGCGATATCGCTCATATTAAAACACAAACTTTCCCGTCGCATTTAACTTTCTTAAAACGTCTCCATTTGTAAAAATACACCGTGAAATTCTCAAACTGCGTTTGCCAAAAAAAACTGCATTTGACCTATTTTTACCCTTCCAAAGCAGCTTTAATGGCTTTACGACAAATGATTAAAACTGATAGGAAACGTGAGATATCGAAACTTAAGAAGAACTTAATACCTTTGCGGTAACGTAATGTGAGATATGACAAGTTCATGACAATTTTTGACATGTCGATACCCAAGGAAAATTATCAATAGGTCCGGGGGTGCTCCCCAAAAATTTTAGGAGCAGTTTGTGATGCCCTTCTTGCAATCCTAACCGGTTTAACCAACCATATCCTCAATGCCCTAATATAGCTTCTATAAAGAAGAAAGAACTAATTCCCCCGGACAAAAGTCCACAAAAATTTGTTAACAACTTTTGTCCCTATATTCTAGTGACTCCTATATCTTGTTTACGCACATGCGCTTTAACGAGATAAAAAGGAAGAGGGAAGAGAAGGAAAATAGGAAAAAGAAAACAGCAAGGTACAGAGTAGAAATAGAAGTTACGTTGTGGAGAAGGAATATAATCCTGAGCCATCTTTTTAAGATCACGGACCTTGGCTGGCGCTGGCACCAGTGGGATGTGGTGCAGCTGTTCCAAAGGAGCATCGGCCAGTCTGGATTTCAGGATCTTTGCCTTTATCCAAGGCTCCCCATCAGAGTAGGTGCAGCGCATCCAAACTTCATCTGGATGATGCACTAGCTCGACCTCACCAGTGACCGGGTTTACTTCTCCTCCCCCAACCAAAGTTAAGCCAGTGGACTTTGCGAAACGTGCACTCACCTGAAGGAAAACACCGCTTTGTGTACTTGCCATTAATGAAATCCTTGTAGTTCATAAATTCCCGTTGCCCCATAGTGACAACTTCGAAGGGGTTTCAGTGGTTGGCTTCTTTCACCACCGAAGACCAATCACTCGGCACAAACACTGTAGCACTTGCCTTCCTCTTTTCGATTTGGGCGAAGTCAGAGTCGTTCCTGAGGAAGGTGTGGGCCCTCGTAAGGAATTTATGATTCAGGATATCATAGACTCCACTGAGATGAAGTTCGCTGTAGAAGCCAAAGAGTGTGAGGTTTTTGTTTTTCCCACCGCATCCATCAGAAAAGGAAACCAAAGATTTAGCACCCGTGTGGTTGGCCTGTAAGAAGTGTTTTAGACAAGAGCCGACCTCCGATGACCCACGCTTTGCAACTGTCTCGTCCCACATGTACATATACCCCTTTTCGGCAACACAATCTTGTATCCTGAAGTTGCAAGTCCACAACTGACATGCATAGAACACATCATTGTGGTGTCGGTTAGGGGTAGGGAGGTTATGCTGAAAGTCGAAGAAATGACGTCCACAGCATCCACGGAAGAATAGGGAGCCGAACCTAGGGAACGTCTCGCATGGTCCTGTAACCTTTGTCTGCCTTGTCCTGGTGATCTGTCAACTTCTGACAGACACCTGTGTCGCTTGGATCAGACTTAAGTGCAAGATTAAGTCTGTCACAAGTGGCACAGGTATCCGAACGGGGAAGCCCAAATCCCAAATTGAAGTCAGTATTCCTTGTTGCCTTGCGGCGATGATCTCTCGTTCCCTCGGCAGAAAGAAGAAATGTGTTTATTTGACTCAACAATGCACCCGGTAACGTTTACTAGTACGTCATGAGCGTGCTTTTGCTGTCTGCAAATTCTTTAAAGAGCCATAATAAGAAAACCTTTAATGAAATAATGTAAATAAAAACTATAATGAATTCAATGATAACAATTTTGAAATGTGTATTTTGTTTTATGGATGCTTTGTTTATGCTGAACTTTGCTAAGCACACGGTAAAAAAACTTTCGCCTGAAAACTTGACCAATTTGTGTTGCTTTCTTTTTGACCGAGATACATGTAACACTTGAATCGCAATACAAACACAACAGGATTTAGAGACAAAGTTACTTCTATGTAAAGACGGCCTTGAGAGAAAATATATTCTCGTGTTTGGCGGAATCACAAAAGAATATATTTTTTCCTTACTAGCTACACTTCAAGAAGTAGGCCCTCATTTCTTTCAGGATATTCGAGAGGTCGATTACGGAAACGTGCAAGTTGTCATGTTGCCGAACGGGGTTTCAGACATTCAGTGATGCCAAAACACATTTTCACTTGTCCATGTACCTTTAATCAACTATCAATAGACCTTAGATTACAAACGGAAATAACACTTGAAACACTCGAAGCTAATCTGATAGAACGTTCTAGAAACTTCTTACACAATCCTAGATTGCGTTACACAACATCTCCCATTTCAAGTACAAAATCAAATAAAATTTATAACTGTAAAATCAATCAAAAAATATTGAGTAAAATGTAATTATGTCAAGTCCTAGTTTCTCAAAGCTTTGGCATGTTCAATTTGACATCTACGGTCTATAGGTTTAGGCGGACTGGAGGTCTAACAACTCTTCCAGATCTGGATGTTTTGACATTGCCTTTGGGCGAAGGCATTTCCGCCTGTTTTGCAGTGCTTGTAACCACCAGTGGTCTTTCTAGTTGCTTCACGGGAGTGTCCTTGATGGTTTGCTCTGGCATGGGAAGAAGGTGTTGACGATTCCGTCTGATAGTACTGCCAGCTTGAGTTTCCACCATGTAGGACCTTAGTGTCGGGGCTTTTTCCGTGACTATGGCTGGTGTCTTCTGGTCAACAACCCACACACGTTCTCCAGTGTGTAACGCTGGGAGTTCTTTGCATCGATGCCTTGCGTTATACCGGCTTGTTTGGGTTAACTTGCTTTCTTCTTCATGCATTTGAACTTTCTCTAGACTGGACCACAATGGCTTGAGTTGGTTGGGGAAAACAGGAACGGTTGTTCTGATCTTTCTCCCGAAGAGCATTTCAGCTGGACTGTATCCATTCTCCAGCGGTGTTGCTCTGTAGGACGTCAGAGCTTTGGATGGGTCTTGCTCCTTCTTCAGTATGTTCTTTACTGTCTGCACGGCACGCTCAGCTTCTCCATTTGCCTGAGGTAACTTTGGACTTGAGATTTCGACAAAACGTGAGAAGTAGTCCACAACTAACAGGTAAGTTCTTCCTTTAAGGGTGAACAGGTCAGTACCCAGAACTTGCCATGGTCTCTCCGGGACGGCGGTTGGTATCATCGGTTCTCGAATTGGCTTCCGGTGTTCGATGCATTTGCAGCAACTTGTGACCATATCTTCAACTTGTTTACTCAATCTGGGCCACCAGACTGAGTCCTTGACTTGTCGTCTGCATTTAGCAATTCCTTGGTGTCCCTCATGGATTCTTTCCAGGATTTCTACCGCATGCTTGAAGGAATGATGAGGAGTACTCCTCGTACGACGGAGATCTCGCCTCTTGAGCTCCAGTAAGGGCTTAGAGCACTTGGCAGCTTGTGGATGTTTGGCCATCCTTCTTCACAATATTCAAGGAGTTTCTTGCATACAGGATCTTCTTTTTGTCTAACGGAAATCTCTTCAAGGCATTTATCCGAGGCAGGCAGCTGGAGCGAAACGCTCTACACATAAAGGTTGATCTCTTCTTCACTCTCCTCATTGGACGTAAACTGAGAAGGTGCTCGGGACAATGCGTCTGCAGTTACCAGGTTTTTACCAGGTACGTGAGAGATGGTGAAGTCGAATCGCTGAAGTCGCATCCGCAATGTTTGGATTCTTGGGGGCATCTCATCGAGGTTCTTTGAGCCTAGTAGCGGAACGAGAGGTTTGTGATCTGTTTCGACGTGGAACGTTTTTCCAACCAGGAAATCTGCCAGCCTCTCACAAGCCCATGTAGTAGCTAATGCCTCTTTCTCGATTTGGGCGTATCTTTGTTCCGTGCGTGTCAACGCTCTGGAGATAAATGCCACAGGCTTCCATTCACCTTCTCGTTGCTTTTGCAGCATCACTGCTTCTAGTCCATAGGAAGAAGCGTCTGCAGAGACTTTCGTCTCAAGCTGTGGATCGTAGATCACCAGGACGGGGGTAGATATCAACTGCCTCTTGATTTCGTTGAATGCTTCCTCTTGAGCTATGTCCCACATCCAGTGGCTGTCTTTACTCAGCAAATCTCTTAAGGGTTTGGTGGTCTGTGCAAGGTTTGGAAGGTACTTGCCCATTTGGTTGACCATTCCAAGAAATCCTTGAACTCTGAAACATTAGTCGGAGCATTCATCTTTTTGATTGCCTCTACCTTTGAGGGGTCGACT
>JAJGOT010000838.1:107500-117500 GCA_022457155.1 Cladopsammia gracilis | reverse complement strand
ACTAACAATAGCTTATCTCGGGCAATGTTTGGGCAAAATATGAGGAATTTTGATTTTTTTTATTTTGCATCGATTTGGTCGATTTTCACAGATGGCCACTCTTAAGTATTGGTCTTGCTGACATGTCAGCAAGATTATTAAATGATGTTAAAACATGGAACCGTAGCTCGGGCTCAACTTTTACGAAACATCTTTCACTGCAGCTACATGGAATTCCTGTAGCCCTTGGTGGGATGATTGTCCCGTTGTCGTCCCGTCACTGCAGACCACGTACAATGGCATTTTTTCACCTGTTTTTTTTTCCCACCTAAAAATAATAACGAGTTGAAGTGATGATCAGACTGATTTAATTTAGATTTTGCATGTGTTGTGTCAGTTTAGGTTTACGTGGCGCGGAAGAAATATTTATATTGGAAGGATGTACATGTTATGAAAATCAAGACTCTTGGCAAATCTCAAAATAAAAGTAGCAAAGCGGGAGGAAATGCCTCTAAAGCCTACCGCACACTTGAGGAAAGTGTTGAACAAAATTTCTCAAGAGGTAGTTAGTTCAGCTGTTTCCTCAAGTTTGCGCTGGAGTTTTTGTGAGTTTTTAGCCTCGGGATCGTGAGGCAAATACCTGTCGTCTTTTTTTTTTTTGCCTGGTGAGAAAAATTCCTCATCATGTGCAGGCGCCGCAAGAATCTGGATGAGCCAAATTAATGGATTAACCAATAAAATTACATGGCGATCTCACGTGATTTCAAGCTCGACATTCAAGATGGCAGACGACTATTATAATATAATATATAATTCCTGTGTCTCGTGCGCATTTTATGCATTATATAGCTCTCCGTTTCCTTGGTCTTATATGTCTGTCTCTCCATCGTTTGCTGGTGCTGTGATTCTGTTTTCCGAGATAGACTGCAGTCAAGTGGGCTTTGGTTTTGTGTGTCTTACCCTTGGTATGACTGGGGCTATGGTCTTGAAGTCATATCTATGCATTTGTCCCAAACAAACTTGAATGTGGAGCTTGAAATCACGTGAGCTCGAGGGAGTGAAGGGGGGAGGGAGGGGAGAGGAGAGGAGAGAGAAGAGAAGAGAAGCGAAGAGAGGAAATAGAAAAATAGTAAATTGACTAACATATTAAATAATTATGGGTTCTGTTAGTTTAGTTGGTCATTCTTGTTGTAGCAATTCTGTTGTTAGTGTCGTGTGGGTGTAGATGATGCCCAAGTGGTGGAAGTTCTGGCAGACCTGGGCAATTTTGTACCCCCGGCGAACGTTCCTGATTGGGGATTGGGTACGTTTGCCGAGGGAGCTACTCCATCATTACTATATGGGTAGCTTGAACAGTCTTGTCCGGGAAACAGCTTGCCGGTATTTCCCCACAAATGGGCTAGATGGTCCAAATGAACAAGTTGATTTGGGCATTATGTAATGTCAGCTCTGTGTTGTTCTGTGTTAAATGTTTGGATTATTTTCAGTTGAGTTGTTTGCTTTGTTGTATGTCAGCTATTTTGTCTAGTTTGTTATTAGTTAATATGCTAGTCAATTTACTTTTCTATTAAAACGTTCTTTTTTGTAGATATTTGTCATTGTATATAGTTAGGATTGTAAGCACTTTTTATTTTATTGTAAATATCTGTTCTTCTTTAAATTTTTTAATATTTTTCATAATTTGACAAACACCGAGTTTTGAATACGGTTTTTCAAACTTGTTTCTGAAAATTCTTTTTTACCTATCGAAAAAAATACTACCGTATTTTCACTTAATGAAATGAAAGCATTTATAGCGCATATACGAGCAAAAAAGTATTTTGCAACTAGCCCCAGCAGAAACTGCCGTGAATAAATCGGCGTGGTGGTGATTTTTTAGGGGCACGTCTCGGTCGAAACCTCCCTCACCTCCCCCCACCTGGGGTCAGTCACCTGCAATGTCACACTCTCCTTAAGGAGTGTCGGTTCGCTGAGGATACTTCATGTTGTGTTTAAAGAACTGACCGCTTTTTGTCACATGGCAAGTGAAATTATGCTGGTAGATGTTTGATGTCAAAATCCACCATTTTGTTTACGAGCAAAGTATGGTGTATCATTTATGCCAATGGATATGTGGCGCATAAAAGAAACTTTGCTTTTTAAAGGTGCGGTAAGGTAGACATTTCACCAGTCTCTGTCATATGGCAAGTGAAATAATGGTTGGCTGCGATTTCGTGTCTGTTTGGATCCAACAATCCGTGACTTTTAATATGCCGCTCGTTTTTGCTCACTGTTTTCACATCATGTGGCAGTTAGCGGCACCAACAGTGCTGCTTCCATCTTAGCTGTTATCAAACGAGGGGGAAAAATAAAGATTGACTGGACCGTGAGACTAACCGGCCTCATGAAAAAAACAATTCTGACGCTATGCCCACTAATCAGTTTATGTGCCATCGAAGAAACACTGAAGAAACTGTACTTAACATATCATCGTACATTTTTTACACCAAAGACTTTCGAATGAAAGACTTTGGTTCAGGCTGGTGTACGTTGTTTACAAAAATAAATCGGCCATATTCGCGTGAGATTCTAACCAGGGAGCAGGAAAAAGAAAATAATAAGAAAAGCAAATGTCGCTCATTCGGATATTCGGATTTGAACTTTCCATTCTTCCAGACTAGAAAGTGTTGTCGATTGCATGCGCGTTGCCATCTGATTTATTATTGTTCTTTGTTCACTGCCATTTTCAGGTTGTTGATTTCGCTATTTTAAAGCTTTACACATTCAAAATTGCTCAAACTTCACTTTAAACAGATCAGAATCTTGACGATCATAACAACGGCATTTCCAAATCTTTTGTTCTCTCCGAAACTTCAAAGGTAGATTTTAACACAAACTTTAACAGTTAATTTTAGCAGCGTTGACAATGAAAGTTTTATTTAATGGTCGTTTTAATGAAAAAAGAAAAGAAGATGAAGTAGAAGAGACAAAATTGCGAGGAAAAAAACTGATCGACGGTCCAAACCGGCGCCACAGCAATTCCGATACTTTCCTGACCCCGTGCCTTAACCACTTGCGCAATCGAAGAAACAACATTTTGTGTTACAAAGCGAGCTTCCTCTGAAACCGTCAAATGTGCCTTCTGTCTTAAAGTTTTCAACAAGAGACAGCCGAGAGCGCAATGTAAATCTTGCAAAATTGATTACCATCTTAAATGTCTCGGCGCGGAATTTGAACATGGCAAATGTCGTGGTTGTTGCTCTGAGCCCGATGAATCGGCTGAAACGAGTGGAGACAACTTAGTTCCATCCGAACTACAAGAAGTGGTTAAACTTCGCGTCATGAAGATTGCTCATCAAAATATTCAAAGTCTGGCATGTAAAATAGATCAACTGCGTCTTTTGTTGTGCGACGAGTTAAAATGCGAGTTGCAATTATTAACATTATCAGAAACCTGGAATAAGCAAAATATAAGTGATTCCGAGCTCGATATTCCTGGCTACAAGTTATTTAGGAAAGACAGGGATGGTAACAACGGTGGAGTCGCAGTTTATGCGTGTAATGATTTATTGGTAACCAGGAGAGTGGATTTGTAACTGGACTCGGTTGAAGGATTGTGGCTTGAAATTGCATTGCCAAAGTCTCGGAGTTTTCTCGTCGGCACATTCTATAGACCTGATCGCACATCAAAGTACTTTGATAAGGACTTTATGGTCAAACTGGACGGAATGCTGGCTATTGTTAGCGCTGAGGGAAAAGAGGTAGTCTTATGTGGAGATTTAAATTGCTGTTTTATGTCGGCCAAGCGGGATGTTTTGGTGTGCAAACAATTAAAATCTTTGTTTAAGAGCTTTAGCTATAAGCAGTTAATTTCAAGTCCTACTAGGATCACTAAAGATTCCAAGTCCTTGATTGATTTGATAGCAACTAACTGTTCGCAGAATATTTGTGATTCTGGTGTCGTTACAACCCATCTAAGCGACCACGAACTTGTTTATTGTGTTAGAAAGCTTAATTGGAAGGAAGCGCCCGCTCAGATTAAAACATTCAGGAACTATGCTAATTACGATCCAAATTCCTTTCACTCTGATTTGGAAGGTGTTGAATGGAAGTCTACTTTGAATCAAGACGGACCACCTGTCAGTGTTGATGAGCTTTGGGATCACTTCAAAACCTCCTTTGTTTCGGTGGCTGATCAGCACGCCCCTATCATACAGAAACGCGTGCGGGGTGTGGATATCTGCCCATGGTTGAATAAGAGCATTAAAGTCGATATGCGCCAACGAGATTACTTTCTAAAGAAGGCAAGGAAAAACAAACAATTTGGAGGACTGGAGTAATTACCGTAGCTTTAGAAACAGGGTGTCAAACAACATCAAAAAAGCGAAGGGAGCGTATAATAGGCGTCTTATTCATGAGTGCGGGAATGATCACAAAGCTTTTTGGCGCACGATGAAGAAGATTCTTCCAGGCGAAAGAAAGACTGTTTCCCCTAGTATTAAAATCGGAGGGATTTTGTCTACTAACAAGGAATGCATAGCAAATGCTTTCAATAAGTTTTTCACGAGTGCGGTTAATCGTCTCTTGGACTCAGTTCGGTCTTCCTGTGGTCCTACACAGGTATCCCATACATCTTCTACCCGTGCATTGTATCCTGAGTTTCGGTTTGAGGAAGTGTCTGAGTCTTCTGTGCTCTCACAATTATGTGCTCTGAAACCCGGGAAAGCAGTCGGACTGGATAATATTCGTGCTCGTCTTCTGGTTGACTTGGCGGTTATAATCGCTAAGCCTTTGACATCAATCATTAATTATTCTTTACAGTCTGGAGAGATACCATCTGAGTGGAAAGCTTCGCGAGTTATCCCTTTGTTTAAGAAGGGCAGGGTTGAGGATATGGACAATTACCGTCCGATCTCTACTTTACCCGCTGTGTCTAAGGTTCTAGAAAGGGTGGTTCATTGCCAGTTATATGCTCACCTTCAACGGTAAAAGATCTTAAGTCCATATCAGTGTGGTTTTCGAAAGCGGCATTCCTCTGAATGGGCAGCAATGTGTTTTGCTGATACCATACGGCGGAATATGGATCAAGGTCAAATAACTGGTGCAGTCTTTGTAGATTTGCGCAAGGCATTCGATACTGTGGACCATGATGTGCTATTGGACAAGCTCACTAGGATTGGTGCTGCGCAGTGTGAACATTCTTGGTTCAGGAACTATCTTCAGGACCGCACTCAAGTGGTTGAATTCCAGGGTGTGACTAGTTCTGTGGAGTATGTTTCTGTTGGCGTCCCCCAGGGCAGCATTTTGGGCCCCTTGTTGTTCATTCTCCATTTAAACGATCTTCCAGATGTTGTCGTGAAATGCAGTATATTGATGTACGCTGACGATAGTGTGATATTTTTTTCTGCGTCTACTGTGACTGCTGTTCAAGAAGTTTTAAATGGTGAACTTCTAGCCTTAGTTCAATGGTTTAGAATGAATTATCTATTTATTAACTTAAGTAAGACCGAGGCTATGCTGTTTGGCACTTCTCGTAAACTTGCCAATATAGATAATTTCTGTGTCAATTTCAATGGTTCAGAAATCAAGCGTGTATCAGAATACAAGTATTTAGGCATAGCATTTGACGAACATCTCAGCTGGAACAATCATATCAAATATTTAGCTTCTAAGGCAGGAAAGCGCGTAGGGCAGTTAGGTAGAGTACGTCCCTACATCACCACACACAGCGCAAATACCATCTACTTGTCAATGATTAGACCCATCCTTGAATACTGCTCAGGTGTGTGGACGTGCTGCGGTGAGGGAAACAGCAACCAACTAGAGACCTTACAGAGACGCGCAGCCAGGATCGTAACTCGCTCAACAAGAGGCGACCTCGCCATGGACATTTTAGTGAGGCAAAAGTTAAAAGAGAGAAGAGACTTAAATATTTATAAATCAGTAAAGAAATGTATTTCTGGCCAGTGCCCCCAATTTTTCAATAATTATTTTCATTTTAATAGGGACGTTATAGCCCGCACTACTCGCCAGAGCAACTTGTTACATATACCATCAGTAAGAACAGAAATCGCAAAAAGATCCTTTTACTATCACGGTTGCCTCATTTTTAATATTTTTAACTGTAAATAGCCTAATTTTAATCGCATTCTTAACTTTTTACTGTAATATATATAATATATATTATATTATTATACTGTAATATATTATATATATATATATATCTATATTAATATTCATATTTTTTAAAGATATATATATTTTTTTCATTATTTGTATATTTAAATTTAGTTAATTATGTTTCTCCCAGGGCTCCCATTGATAGCAGTGGGTTTTTTTTAACCCTCTGAAGGGACTACCCTGGGAGAACATAGAATTTTATTTTTAAATAAAGGTGTCTGTCTGTCTGTCTGTTAATTTTAAATGAAAAAGGCTTGTATTTATTATTGTTCTTCGTTCACTGCCTTTTTCAAGTTGTTGATTTCGCTGTTTGAAAGCTTGACACGTTCAAAATTACTCAAAACTTCACTTTAAACAGATCAAGATCTCGAAGATCATGAACAACAGTATTTCCGAAACTTCGAAGGTAGATTTCAACACAAACTTTTAATATAGCAGTTGATTTTAGCAGCATCGACAATGCGACTTTAATTTAATGCTCATTATGATGAAAAAGAAAAGAAAAAAAGAAGAGAAAATAAAAAAAGACCAAGACGACGAAATGGCGAAAGAAAAAGATCAACGCTTTGTGATTCAAACTGGCACCAAAGCATCTCAACACTTTTCTGTGCCCACACCTTAACCACTTGCGCCATCAAAGAAACAACAACATTCCGTGTTAATTTTAAATAACAAAGGCTTGTATCGGAACGAACACCCAGCGGCTATGTGACGATTCACTGATTTCATTGTTGGGAAAACAAAAGGTTTCTTTTCTTTCTTGTTCAACAGAAGATCTCAAAAAATTTCTCGAAAACGAAGCAAAAACCAGCGGGAAAAAATATAGGGCTGTGGTTTTCTATTAAATTGGAGACCACATGCAAAAATTCAGACGAAAAACGAAAAAAACCAACCAAATAGACATGTGGGCTGGTCATGCCTTTGGCCCTTCAAATTGAAACAACGATTTTGTGTGTATGCACGGTTTTACGGGCATGATCACCAGTACCATGTACTAGGCCTCCCTTTACAAGACTGTCAACCTAGAAGTGCTGGGAGGTGGCTAGCTGGAGGGGTGAGGTGAAGAAGATGCGCCCCAGGAGAAACAATGCGAGGACATCAATGATAGTAAGAAAAACCTTTATTGTTGATGATGAAGAAACATCTAAGTTATACTGACTGACACGATTCGATTCTATGAAAACTGAAACTTGACATCAAAAGCCACTTATACACACACTTATAATGTTGTCTAGGCTTTACAGGGGGCTTCCCCTTCCTCAGCCGCACTGAGGGGGAATCTTCCTTGGCTGCGGCCCTGTTGAGCTCTTTTATGTAGCAAAAGGTTGCTATGTGACTTGGTGCACCACAGAAGAAACATACTATAGGCTGACTATTTCTATGGGTGGTTGTAGAGTGGGAAGCTGTAGGCATAGCTGTTACTATGGCAGAAAGCTTAACTCGTAATGCCTTGTTAACCTTGGACAGGGACTCGAGGACCTTAGAGTAGTCTTTATCACCAAAAAGCGCTAAAAAATAGGACTGGAACTGAGCAATGTGCTTGTCAAAATGCTCTCGCAGAGCCCTAGTGGCTGCAGATGGGAAGGACGTCTCTTTGTGATTGGTGCGTGTGCTGGCTATGGGTTTCTTCCACCATAGAAAAAGCCAAATATTTGTCAAAATCGTTCTCTCATCTCAGAGACCTGTTTCTATGTTGCGTGGTTTTTGCTTTTCGAAGTAGGGTGCCAACCTACTGATAACTGACCGAAAAAACAAAGCTGGTGTGAAGATCATAGAAATCCGGAAAGAGAATAATTTAAAAGCACACTGACATGGAAGCAGGGGTATGCAAGTAAACAACTAAATAGATCACATAAAATATAGGGTATATACATGTATCATAACAGCATAGAGCATAGAAAAAATTTGCAGAGCTAAAATTACCAAGAGAAAACAAATGTTTCCCAATATAGCCACCATGAAAGCAATGTTGACTAGTTTCCAGTGCTGCTCATTAAAAATAATTCCTAAGCCACAACGATGGCTGATGGCGAAGTTGAAGCAACAGAGCCACAAGCAGGTCATAGAAAAGGGAAGGGGGAGAAGGAAAGGAAATGGAAGGACGAGAAGATAAAGTTAATTATACCTTGTATGAGGACAGAGCCTGTTTGTGGGATGTGGCTCATGAAGACTACATGAACAGGGACAGAAAGGAACTGGCTTACTGTCAAATCGATGCACAGATGTCAGAAAAATCGATGCACAGATGTCAGAAAAATATGGTATCACAAGGGATGATTACAAAAGCAAATGGAAATTCTGAGATCACAGTTTGAGGAACAAGCCCTGGAACGAAAAAGAAGTCTGGCCAACCGACAAGCGATGTCTACCACTCCTCTTGGAAGTGGTGCAAGATGTTGAAGTTTCTTATTATCATCTACAATGCCACTAAGAGCTTTGACACAATGAAAATCAAGTCGACTAAAGATGATGAAAATGAATCTCCAGCCATAACTCCGACAAAGAAGAAGAAGGAAGAATTCAACTGAGAAAGAATGTCAGTCCTCAACAGAGCTGTCAGAATACTGAAAGAAGTAAATGAAGTGCCAACAATAGCAGCAGAACTCTCTGAAGAAGACTCATTTGGGATGGTGGTCGCAAGAACACTAGTTTGCTTGAGTCTGCAAGAAAGGATGCTAACCTAAAAGAGGGTCAACGACATCCTGTTTGAGGCTGAATTTCATGGCTCCGAGCAAACCAATGTATGGAGCTCCAGTTGCTAGAATGGCTGAACAATATTTCTCTAATCAGTTTTTCACCTTGTAAACATTTCAAATTGCTTAAAAAGATGGCATTACACTGTTATACCTGACTCTATTTTAATGGTTTGTGGAGATATGCCGGATTGCTGTTATTGATATATTTAGATAGAAAATACTCACAATTTTTGATGTAAGAAAATAACTGTAATATTATAACAGTTTAAATTTTATTTATACACGGAACAATTTTCAATTTTTCATCACCATGGTAATGTACATTATAATCCAAAAATGAATAAAATTAAATTACAAAATCAAGCAGAAGAAATTCAGATGCATGAAAAACCACCCATGCAGGTGATGTTTAATTGTAAAATCAGGTAATGAATTGATGCTTCAGTTTTGACACATGTATAGCAATGGTTAAACCGAGCTCTTTAACCAAGGCAAAATTGGCTTCCAGTTAAAATTTCCCTCGATAAGTCGATACACGTACCAGGGGTAATTTTTTTCTGCTTCTCCCCCAGGTAACCACAGTTTATACAGTCAGTCATTTGACTCCTTAATATACTTACAGTGTAACATAATTTGTGCAATGATTATGCAACTACATATTTCTAAAAAGTAATAATAATACATTTCTAGCGCCTTTTCTCGATGATTTAAAGGCGCTAATTACATTCAAAATACACTAAAAATATAATCTAAAATCTACAATGTTAAGTTAAAAAGCTCGCTTAAAAAGAAAAACAAATTATTTACAAGATGTTCTAAAACGCTTAAAACGTTACAAATAAAAATCTACAAAGTTAAGTTTAAAAAGTTCGTTAAAATAAAATCTTTAGAAATGCCCAAAGTAAAAAAACATGATCAGTGCAGAAATACCACAATTTGCCACATGTTTGATGTCACCAATAATAACAAAAAATACTGTAGGAAAATTGCATATTGAAGTTTGAAAAGACTGCATTTGCTTTGTCTTGTATGATTATCTTCCACGCACAAATGTGCCTGAACCGCTTGTACAGTTCTGGTTTCACATCAAGGTACTCTGCTAGCATCTTCTCGACGTAGCCAATGAAGAGACATGCGTAATTGGGCCCAAATCTACTTCCCATTGC
>JAJGOT010000838.1:37500-102500 GCA_022457155.1 Cladopsammia gracilis | reverse complement strand
GGTCGGATAATAAAAACAGTTAACAAGATTCGTTGCTGTGTGCCGCTCACTAGTACCTATTTGAAAAAAAAATTAAAAAATTAAAAAATTAAAAAATAGCCCGAAAGGGCTACGGGTCTAATTGTTAATTAACCATCGGCTTGTGATGGAGCTAACAGTTATGCAGAAAATTTCGAAACAAAAGGAGTCTGGTTTTTGTCAATGACTTACATATTCGCATTTAAGAAACCATGGCCGAAATGTTTTGTTTATAAAAAAGAGCAATCTTTTTCGCAAACTGAATTGGTCGTTCACATTCGGAATTTTGTTACATTATATTATTTTGCCCCACATAATTATATTCTATTAATTTCCTCTTCCTTTGAGAAGCGAAAGTGATGGTACCTCTTAATGTTTGGAAGTTTATTGAAGTAACCACCAAGAAACGATGCCCAGTCATAGACCGGTACAATGACTGTGTTGTCATGAGTTCCCACTAACTGGGCTTTTTTCACTCCGGTGGAATTGGATACGACCATTGCAGCAAGCTCATAAATAGAAGAAATAAAGTTCACCTTGTAAGCCTTCTTAATGATACCAAAGCCGCGATCTGGTGCAAATTTAGTATGTCCAACAATAAGAAAATAGTATGTAATATGATGGTGGAGTTCATTTATAACTCTCCAAGCCAACAATCAGCGCCAAAAGTGTTGAGACATTTTGTTATTTTGGGAGTCGTTTCCTATTGCTTTTATTGTTGTCATCACAAATTTACCCCCCTCCCCCCAATCAATGTTGATACGCAGAGCTCAGGCCTTGTTGAAAGCTACAACATTGAACGGGGCAGCTTTGTAGCACCTAGTAATATGAATAATAATGATGAATACCAAATTCATTATTCGATAATGCGATATACTGAGACTGTCTCAACTACTTTGTCGCCGATTGAAGTACCACAAAAAGAAGTTATTTTTGTTCTGCCCAGAACAATTGTCTGCATGTAGATGGACGTTAGTTTCTCCGAGACCGTGGTTTGCGAAATAATGATGAAGGTAGCTTATTGTTGAATTGCTCCTTTTCCAACGCTGACTGCTTCGTCGATCAGGTAATTGACTTGCCTCAGAATGACTTCGCATATTACACCGAAAATTCCACATTTACGGGGCGTTTTGAAATAAATGGGGCCGGGCTGCATTGGGTTACTTGGTATATGTACCTGTTGTGCATAATCAAAAGAGTAATGCATTGTTCCTGTGAATGAACACGGAGGATGTGTTTCACTTAAATCAATAGTGCCCTCTGTGGCTTCAAAATTGTCTGCCGCTTCCTTGCTTCCTTGTACATGTTCCTTTCTCCCAATACCAAGTTCAAATGTTCCTGTTGTGCTTGCAGACAGTCTGATTTTTCTCGATCGGGAAGATTTGCAGCTCGCAGTAGTTTTGTGGTGTTCTGCTGGCATGTTATGTAAAGGTCCGTCATGGGCTTTGCTACCACGACACTGGGGTAGAATTGCGTCCACAGTTCAACAAACTTAAAATAGCTTACTGCTTGCTTTTCTGATGCTTTGCAAGCACTTTCAAAGGCACGACGCGCCCATCTTTGTTTCGTGGAAAGACAGCAGTTTGATATCTTCATCTTTGTATCCAGGAATCCTTCCAGGCAGCAAAATTGCATTCTCTTCTACGTAGTTTGCAATAAATACTTTAACATCTTCTACAACAGCATGGGGAAGAGCGTTCTGAGGCAGTCTCTTGGTGTTTCCATGCATTCTTGACGAAAGGCCGTTGTTCTCATAGTGATCTTTAAACCGTCAAAATCGAGAATAACTTAAACCATACATCGTGAGAAACATTTCACGGCAAACAGGCGTTGATTGAAACAAGAAGTTGCAACGAGGACTTCTGTTCCTTTTTTCTCCAATGTTCTCAACACGGGTGACAGCCTGAATGTTCGCCAAGATAACCAGGTCTAGTTCTCTAGCAGAGAGTTCGAGGCAGTTGTTTAAATTTGCGATGACCGCTTCCTCTATAAACTGGGATGAACAGCGACCATCGCGTGGACCACGGGAGCATTTGCAGCCTTCTTTTAGGAATTCTTTCACTTTCTCTTTCTGATCACTCAATATTAATCTATTCGTTCTCCATCATTGCAGTGTTAACGTATGTAAGCTAAGTGAGAATATAATTTTTTCAAGTTTGAGTTGCTATGACGATGATCATATAGAATCATGCAACATCACGTCTGCTGTACATGTTCGACATACTACATTAATGAAAGAAAAAATTCGTGTACAGCAGACGTGATGTCGCATGATTCTATATGATGTTTCAACACGTTCTTGGCTTCGACACAGGATTATTCAGAAATGTACTAAACCTGGAGAGGTTTTAGAGGCTATGAAACGTACTATGAAAGAAAAAAAATGTTCCATGGATTGGCCACGTTCTATCTACTAACATCAATAAGTTACCACGTATCCAGCGTGGTGACCCGATGGTGTAGTGGATATCACGCCCGACTAGTGTGCGGGGAGACGTGGGTTCAAATCCTGCTCGGGACACGAATTTTTTCTTTCATTAATGTAGTACGTCGAATGTGTACAGCAAACGTGATGTCGCATGATTCTATATGATGTTCCAACACGTTCTTGGCTTCGACACACAGGATTATTCAGCTATGACGATGGACTGCGCGAATTGGCCTGGGGACGAGTGTTTCATCTGTTCTGTCGTTCGAATCTCATGAATGAATGAATCAACGAAATAATTGTTTCTCGATTCCCAAGCAGTGTTTTTGTATTACACCAAGAAAAGGGCAGAAGACAGGATACTTCACAGTTTACCTGCATGTTGATTAATAAGTTAAAGGGGAAGGAATTGATTGTGTGAGTCTCATCAGGTCCGATCGGGACCGCGGCTGGTGTTTACATGATTAAAATGAGCGCAGTGGCTATTCGTACGGCACCCGTATGCGGACTTTGATTTGCTATTCGTACGGGAGTCCAAAGCTTTCGACAATTTTCGATGTTATTTTTCTCTTTTGTTGGTCCACAATGTTTAATGTTCGTTTAGTTTTCCGAAGCGCTTCTGGTAAGCGATGTTGATTTGGCTCAGACAAATTTGCTGAGTCTCTGTATACTATGCGAGCGACTCATTCTTGACACTTAGAAATTTTTCGCGTCAAAGAATCCCAGGCAAAGAGTACTCCCGTACGGCCAACTTCGATTTGCTATTCGTCCAAAACCTTCGAAAATTTTCAATTTTATTCTTCACTTTTGCCAATCCATAATATTGTACGTTTGTTTACATTCCGAAGCACTTCTTGTGAGTGATGTTTATTCTGCTACCACTAACGAAGAAATCTCGTGAAAAATTTCTAAGTGTCACGAAATTAATGAGTCGCACGCGCAGTATACAGAGAGTGGTAGTGTGACAAAGGAAATTTATGATGCAAATCCTGTGTGTAGGCTGATTTGATGGCTTTTACTTGGGGTAGAAGAGCACAGAATGCGTCATAAGAATGGAACGTAGTAAAAGCAAAATTATACATAATTTAGGCACAGCAGAGATAATGTATGTTAAGTTAGTAAATAATTTGGTAACCACGGTAGTCTTAGTTTACAGTATATCTGGAAGGGTGGAAATCTGGCATTCAATACTAAGTTAGTTCACCCTCTATCTGGAAGCTTGGAAATGTGGAAATGTGGAAATGAACGTACACTTACTGAGTTAACCCTCTATCTGGAAGCGTGGAAATGTGGAAATCTGGCAATGAACACTTAATGAGTTAACCCTCTATCTGGAAGCTTGGAAATGTGGAAATGTGGCAATTAAAACTTAATACTTATTAGAACAAGTGAAAACAAAACTAGTGTTATTGATAATTTTTGTTGATCGTTCACTTTTATTTTCTTAAATTATCATTGATACAATATTATAACTGCTTTTGTTTGTAAAGGCAGACATAAACTAAACAGTATCGTTTTAAATTTTTACATTCAATAAATTTTAAGTCATATAAATTATCTCTTAATTAGTGTCACTTGATGGTGTTACAGCAAACTTTCATTGTTCATAACCCTGTGTTATTGTTTTGATGAATTATAGGTGAAACCTCTCTTGACAAATTGTCTATAGCACAATGATGTCTGTTTTTCACACAACAACTCAATAGATGTTATTAATAATTAGCATTTCATTTCATATGGGGAAAGAAATTTTTGCCCATTACTACTTTTCTCGTTAATTAATTCTTGGTAATTAAATCCAATGTAAGAAAATAAAACTTATATCCTATATATAAACAACAATAACAGCTCAATAAATGTTATTAAAAATCAGCATTTCATTTCATATGAGGAAAGAAATTTTTGCCCATTAATGCTTTTCTTGTTAATTAATTCTTGGTAATTAAATGTAATGTAAGAAAACAAAGCACATCTCCTATATAAAAACAACAACAGCTCAATAAATGTTATTAAAAATCAGCATTTCATTTCATATGGGGAAAGAAATTTTTGCCCATTAATGCTTTTCTTGTTAATTAATTCTTGGTAATTAAATGTAATGTAAGAAAACAAAGCACATTTCCTATATAAAAACAACAATAACAGCTCAATAAATGTTATTAAAAATCAGCATTTCATTTCATATTGGGAAAAGGTTTTTCCCAAAGGGAATGACATTAAAAAATTTAGCTTAAATATATCTCTGGGGACGAGGTAATGGTCATTGCAAGGTAAGTTAAGTCTGAGCAAATTCACAATCAATTCATCAAGGTGAAGGGCAGACATTCCCTTTAATGAACATATTGTTACTGTTGCAACTTATTATATGGCCTTGTTAATAATCCTTGTTTTGGCCTGTCTTTAATCATTGGATTGATTTTATTTTTTAAATGGAATACTTTCCCTATTTCTCGAAGTGTGATCAAACCAGAAAAAATTATTTCAACTTATACATGTAATACCCACTGAGCAGCCAATCAGAGCATGCAGACCATAACAGTCGTACTATAACTTTAATTCTGTAGTAAGACAGACCAATAAGTGTTTTATCAGAGCATTAGCAACTAAACTTTTTTTCTGTAACATGTCTAACCATGTTGTCACCGTGACAGGTTAAATGACACTTGATTCATATACAGTTCTCTAAATAACATTTTCTGCTGCGTTATATGTTTCAACTTGCCTTCTATTTGTTTCCTGGTTTTTCCACTGACAGGCAAGGGCAAAGAGCTAGAATTTATGATGTCACATAAGGAATTAAAACTGCTCATCAAATACGACACATCACTCGACAGCACATCCCCATTCGACTTTCTGTTGATGGCATCTATCAAACTCTCAAATAAGAGATTTTCCAGTTCTGACCAAGAAGTCTTGGTAATGTCGACATTTCTAGCAGTAATTAACTGATTACTGCTAACACTGTTTCTCTGAACAAAGTGCTTCTCTCGCTTTCTTTCTTTCCCTTTAACATCCTTCTCTTTAGAACTGTCTCGTTTCCCGTAACGATTGCCACAATTGAAGCATTTGCAATTATGATTGCAAGCCTGCTGAGCAACAAAGCAAGGGCACGACACTCTGCGTTCACCAGGTATTTGGACACAAAATTCTTTAATGGCTCCATCAGCAGACCGTTTACAAGCACCACCTTTGCCACATCTACATGGCTTTGATGGCTCCTTGTGTGCTGGCCCAGGGTCTGGATGAACTGTTGACACAGTTGATTCACATAGAATGACTGCATCATAGTGACCTGGCCCAGCATGATTGAAAGCAAGGTATATGGGAGCTGCTGTTATTGGTCTTGATCTTGGAGAGACAGGAATAACTGAAAAGTTTTCCATTGACGTAAACACCACAAATGACATCTTTAAAACATTGGCCAAACCAAGCAACATCATGTTCCCCATCTGACCGATGAAGACACCAGGGTTCTATACTCAGGCGCCATATCTTCTAGTTCAGTGTCAATGAGAAATTTCTCATACTCTTGTTTGTTGCTTAGCCACTCATTGACCAGTTCACCTCTCAGGTAAAGAATTTTCTCTTGCAAAGTGATACACAATTTGATCCTATCCAACAAAGCGGATAGCTCATTGCTGTCTGTTAGAGGGGCCATCTGTTCCAGTTGAAATACAACTGATGAAAACAAGCAGTCCCCATCCTTTGGAACAGGAATAATTTGAAACCCTAATCTTGAAATTAAAGGGTTCAGTTTGCTATAATTGCTATCAAAATCACCTGTTTTGCAATTCATTGTATCAAATGCAAACAGTGCTTGTTGGTGCATAAGGTTCAAAAAACGTGGATTGAATACAGAGAGAAGCCCTGTTTCTTTAAGTGACTGAAACTGTGTATGTAGAATAACAGTATGATCAATTATAAAATGCAGCTCCTCTTTTGTTAACACATTTTGGTCAGGTGATTCTTCGTCTGCCATTTCTGAGCAAACTTTGTCTAGCATTTCTGTGTTGCAAAGAGACTGTTTGCATTCTTCCAAGAATACCGTGGGTAAATTCACTGGACAGTTTTTATTGTTTGGAATCCCAAACGATTCATCCACAAGATTGTCTTTCATATCAGTTAAAAGCAAACACTCTACAGGTTGGATTACCACATTACTCCCATGTTCACGTTTCTCGTTCCACACATAGAAATAGGTAGTGAATAATGCTAGAGCCAGTGGTAGGGACAATCTGTTGCGAAGGAGGACACTTCTCAGCCATTTGTGAAGGTTTTCGTTTCGTTCTGATCCACCACCTTCAGGGATTTCTGAAAGGCATTCTTTACTGACATGTTTCCTTAGTTTCCTTAATTCATCCAATGCTTTAATATTCAGTATTGGCCGTTCTTCATATGTGACACTTTTCCATTTTCCTTCGAATGCGTTAACATTGTCAAGGATAACACCAGCCTTGGGTGTTGCTTTTTTTCTTTGGGGTCCATAATCATCACCACTACGTAGAACTTTGGTGAAGTCCTTAGAACATGCCCCATGAAAGGTGTGCCTTCTGGGCATTTCACTAACCACCCTTGACACAGCATGAAAAAGATCAAGTTTTACTAAGCAGTTCGATGTAAAAATGCTCTGTAGTTTGTTTCTCCATGCACAGCAATTATCGACAAAGCAAGTCTGGACAATCACCTTCTTTCTATCACAGCGCCTCTTTATTCCCTGTAACAGATTTCTAACATTTTCAAAGGATGTTCCCTTTGTAAACTACCATCCCATTACCTGTCCCTTTTCATTCATGACACAGAATAATGAGTCATACAGTGTCTCCCACTTATTATATGACTTCCGTTTCACTCCAATGTTACAGGTAACTTTAAAGGTGTGATCCATAGAGATCCATCCATTTGGTCCAATTGCAATGTCCACCATTCTAGCTGTGTAGAGTTTCTCTTTATTGATGAAATCTGCCACAAAAACACTTTCAATAAAATCATTGCTTGGTGCACTCCAAATGTCCATCAATTCCTTATTTAAATTCAAAGGGGTAAGCTTTCCATAATGTGGAAAATGTACCTGAATTGTCCTGCAACGCTCAGCTAGACTGTTCCATAAGTGTTGTCTTAACATGTTTTCAATATCCGAAAATGCCAAACCCGATAAAATGTAAGATGATATTGTTGTTTGCAGCTCTCTAGTCATTCCAGCAATGTGAGACAATATAAAAGGCTGTCTGTCGACTTCAAGCAGTTGTTTTAGGACTTCGCTATTGTGAGCTAAAATCTCGTGGTTGTGCAACAGACAACGGTAAATACGACTTACCAGCATCACAGGACATATCAGGCCGTAAAAACGACGAGGATTGTTTCTTTCAGTCTTGCCATCTTTCCACCCAACAGCTCTAAGGAAGCTGTTTTTACCGGAGCATGCTTCTCTTGGGCACTTCAGAAAGCCGTTTAGTGAGGGAATTCTTGATAGGGTATCCCAAAATAATATATCTGGAAAGAAATAAGCGTTGCATATCTGCATTTCTGGAGGAACATAACGATCATGGTCGACAGGAGGAAGATGATTGCAGAAAGAAACCCTTTCACTCGTATGATCAGTAACTATGATTTTCTGTATACACTCCATTAGGTCTTCTTTGAAAGTTGCATGAGCTACACATGCTACGCTGAGAACCAAGAAAAGCACGGCAAACGTTGAATAGTTGCTTTGCAGTTGCAGTGGAACTCGCACATTTGCCTCCATTTTGAATTTGCTCGCTTACTTAGCTCCCGGGGAGGGGGGGCGGCGACGGTGGACGGTGGCCGGCTGGAGACTAACTTATTACCAGGGCCGCTCTTGATAAAAAAAACCTAGTGGTCCTGGAAACAACAACAAACAATAACAATAGAGCTATCACAATAGTACAATAGAACTGAAACAATTGTACTGGGACTTCTGGGATCGAACAATGGATAAAATATTGCGCCTTTGCAAAAAGCGGGAATTCTCCCGCCAAATTTCAAAATGGCTACACAGAAATCTTCTCCACCAAACAAGCGAATGCGTTTTACCAAGGCAAAGGTGGATGACCAACGCATAAACGAGGTGGCTGTAAAGGCAGCAGAAGTAGTTCTCCCTTGGGATGATGTGTCTCCGCTCTACTTCAGCCAATGGTTGGAGAAATTCGCCAAGGCACAAGGCGCCACAAAAGAGCTGATGTTTATGTCGATCTTGCCAGCCACTTCTTCCCTTCTTGGTCTCTGCAAACTAAAGATGACTTCCACGTACAGTGAAAACCTGGGGCTATTCACACTCGGCATTTGTCCGCCATCTGGAGGGAAAAATCAGTGCTTGTCCTTCAGATGTAAACAGCCCGTTTCCTTCGTCGAAATCAAGTCTGGGGCCTGTCTTCTGTTAGACAAGTTTTCCGAAGTTGGGCTTCGCCAGCATCTCATTCAAAACCGCGGTGTTGGCCTTTTGATGAATGAAGAGATGGAGGACACTCTCCGCCACATCCATTCGGAGAGAGAATGTGGCACACTGCCGTTTGTTCGACGCAGATTCGCTGTACATAAACAGCGGGAGCAGTAGCTTGAGGCAAGAAATCGAACGATCTAGCCTTGTCATAGGCGGTTTTATGCAGGTGAGAATCTTTTCTCGGATATTCATCTTTTTAACCGTATTTATTGTGAGAACATTTATAATTATTACAAAAAATGGAAATTATAATTTGCGGTATGGGTTGTTTACCATTTACAGAAAGTCTCCGGAAATTCCTTTTGGAACGTAAATGGTACATGCCGTTTTGGTTCTTCCCGGTGGAAATTTTCCGGAATGAACGGGATTTCTGAAAAGGTTGTCCTGTTTTTTCCATTCCGAAATTCCAAATGGAAATTCCGGGAAATTCGTGTACCATTTACATATTCTGACCAGTTCCAGGCCATTAACGAGTTTGTTGTCACGGCCAAGTGCTTCGCAGTCACTCACGTGCATTCAAAATGGCGGAAGGAAGTTTTGGATATGAATGTTCTCAATGTCGTTATACTTCCGTAGATTTAACGGGAATTATTAACCATAGATGTGAGGCGTATCTCAATGGTAAGTTTGACAGTTGCTGTTGCTTTTAATTTATGATAAAACTTGACACTTGCCCCGGAGATGTCAGACTTCTTCGCGCGAAAACTATATTAATGATAACTGCATGACACGTTCTGCACTGAACTGAAGCTCTGTTTGGATTTCCTTTGCAGACCCTTTGCATGCAGCTTTTTCTGGTATTTCAAATAGAGCCAATTCTCCATCCCCTTCCTGTTCCTTTAAAACCGAACAATTGCAAGGACCTAGCCAGACTGACCAAGGCGAGAAAATTTTGGATCGATGGGGGGACGCTGATGTGCGGCTGTTAATAGCAACTTGGAACGACAACAAGCATTTATTTGGAGTAGGAAAAGCAACAAAGAAAGATATATTTGACAAGATAGCGGAGCAGTTCTCAGTGAAGGCAGGCCGCATTGCTACCGGAAATCAGTGCTTGAGGAAGTGGACAAAGTTATGTTCACAACACAAGAAGATAGAGGACCACAACAATCAGTCAGGAAACGATCCCAAAACGTGGAAATTCTACCATGAGTTTCAACAATGTCTACAGAAAGACCCATCTGTAAAGCCCGTATACACCATGGAAAGTTCCTTGTCAGCTGTGGGGAATCACCAGGAGACAGATAAAGAAGACGATTCAGAGTCAGAATGCTATGGAGATGTGTCTGAATTTTCTACAACAAGCACTTCTGAATCTGGCAGCAACTCGGTGTCTGCAGGCCAAACATCAGGAAAGAGACCGGCCAAAGGTCAGGGTAAGGCAGCTGCAAGTATGAGGTGTCGTAAAAAGCCCAGAAGCAGATCGTCAGCAGGTGAAATGTTGCAATTTTTGAAAGATTATGGAGAAAAAAGAGAAAATACAGAAGAACAGAAGTTGGCATTGATGAAAGAAATGAAAGATCAGAAGGAAGTAATTTTTAATCGCTTTTTTGAGTTTATGGACAATCAGAAAAAGTAAAAACGTGCAAATTGTGTTGTTGGGTTTATAGTTCAACAGGGGCTTACAGTTCAACAGTCTGAAGTAATGATACCTTAAAAACTGTTCATGTTTGAGATATGCAACTGACAACTTGCTTGAGTTCAAATACCGATAAATGTAGAACTGTCTTACAGTATATTTTAAAAAGTTTGCAATTCCTGAAAATATCCATACTCTCATACTGTATCCCGTAGAAAAATTGATTGAGGGATGTGGGATTGCATGCCAAACATTTTCATGTTCAAAAGAGGGATGGGGTGGGGTTGTCTAATAACATTTTACACCACATGGGATGAGAGATATGGATATTCTCTGAAGTTACATAATTAACATAGCAACATACAATTGAAGGGTTGGGGATAACACTATGTTAAGTGACTTTTTGGGTATTTTTTCATTTTGCTCAAAAATGGCTGATTTCTCGTATACAGGCTTGTCTTCGTGTCGTAAACATTGTCCTGTATTTTTTTTTTTGCTGTTTTGCACTTATTTTTCTAGAAAACACGGGCCAAAAAATACATTCGGCGTCTTCTGTTGTCTGTTGTCAGGGCAATGTTTACCACACGAAAATCAGCCTTTTTGGAGCAAAATGAAAAAAAAAAAAAAAAACCCAAAAGTCATTTAGCATAGTGTTATCCCCAACCCTTCAATTACAGCTGTATGTTGTAAGATTTTGAAATAAATGCAGTATTTGTGTGTTGGGTTTAAATTGTGTGTTTACATTTATGCTTTCTTCGAAACTCATAAACCAAAATGAATGAATACTGGAAATGAGTACTTTTCTCAGTGACAGTATTATTGATAGTGATAGAAACACCCCTTTCTGCTCCTCCCTTCTTTTCAGAATTTCCGCTTCCAATACTCCCCTTTATCAAATTTCTCGAACCACCCCTTGAGTACTTCAAAAAAAGGGATATGAATTGATTCCTTTTCTCAAAACATGGTATATGGTTGGCCTATTAGCGCATTGAGTTTCAACAAATTATGTTCATCAGCTGAATGCGTTTAGCCTCTGCTGCTAATCCACCATCTGGATTTCCATCGCCATGCCCGTCATGACCATCTCTGCCATCACCATCGTGGTGATCTAAGAAGTAGCTGTCATCAAAATCGTCATGTAGTAGACAGAAGTTGTGCAGAACGCATCCAGACATGATCAGATGGACCAACACTTTCATGTCTATATGCTCCATTGAGCCAAGCTTTCTCCATCGCCCCTTTAGGAGTCGGATTGACCTCTCTACCGTTGACCTCAAGGCAGACAATTTTGTATTAAATCGCTTCTGCCGCGCATTAAGATGTCCATTGTCTCTGAATGGTGTAATTAGCCATCTGAAAAATAAATGAGGGAGTGGCAATTATATGGTTTACAAGGAAGCAGAGAAATAACCAAGTCTTGATTATTTACCATCATTATGATATGCATCCAATGAGCATGTTAAAATTGGTTGCTGTTTAACCAACTTATTTTAGCCATTTCAAACAGATCCCTTCTATTTTTTCTTGCAATAATTGTTTTTTTTTTTAATTTACTATAGTAGCAGAGAATTAATGTGACCTAATTGTTTTACACTGTCTAGTCTTTACTACATGGTACATGGTACAAAATAAGGATGGTAATAAGGAAACAACTGGGTGCTTTAATTTTGCATATTGCTTAATTGGCATTTAATATTGTGCATTTATAATAATTGTAACAAGGAATTGATAATGCCACTTGAAACAGCTTTGAGGCTATTAATAATTTTCAATGAGATGATTCTTTTTTTTTAATTCATTATACCTTTTCAAAGGGTATCCACCATCTCCTAGAAGATGTGTATCTCCTGGAAACTTGGCCGCAGCAGTTGCATTTAGTGATGAATTGTGCAGAATCCTTGAGTCATGGACAGAGCCAGGCCAACCCACAACAATATCTCTAAAGAGCATATTGTCGTCACACACAACCTATCATGTGTAGATTGGGGAAAAAATGAGAGTCGATAATTAATACATTCTTTACAACCAAGAGTTTGTTTCATGGGGAAGGGAAGGGGCTGCCACATGGCTCTCTTTATCAGTAATTAGTAATATAAATAAAAATTACATTTCTTCAGGCAGCCCACATCACCATAGTGATTTTTTGTTTCTTTGGTTGCAAGGTCCCAAACTAGGATAGCTTTAATTTGCCATCAAATTTTTCCTTTTAGCCAGCTTCTTCGTTTTGGACTATTTCCCTGCCTGATCCATTTCGGTGATATTTCAGGACTTGGATTTACAAGCTTGTAGGCTCATTATTTGGCTATAAAATATTGGACATAGTGAGCAGAACCACGGCCTTTGTTGTGTTGAATTAAAGCAATCGAAGGAAGTACTAAGCCCGAGTCTTGTTAATCAGATCCTGGCGAATTAGCTATTTCCTGTTCCATGTAAAGTCAGTTCTACATAATGCATAACTTGGACCCATCAAAGATATCACTTGCCTGAGTATTAAGGGAATGGAACTTCTTTCTGTTCACATAAGCATCTGGCTTCCTTGTTGGTGCTCTTATCTTTATGTGTGTCCCATCAATTAGCCCAATAATTCTTGGGAACCCAGGTGCTGGAAATGCTTCCTCTTCAAAATTTTCCATTATTACATTCATTTCATCCCCTAATATCAAATATTAAGTCAATATACCCTTGAATGACAACATGGTTCCCAGCCTACAAGTTAACTAGACAAATTTGTAATGGTATTATGAACTAATAATTTGTTCATTTTTTCATAATACAATGTTTTTCAGGGGGAAGGGGGGGGGGGGGGGGGGGTGCAAAAGTGCCATACCATAATTTACTCTATTTTATTCCCAAAATAACCAATTTTTTTTGTGTCAAGACACTCCAATCCCACCCCTGCCATCCGCTAACCCCCCCCTCCCCCCCCCTCCCCCGCGAAACGTAAATGGACATCTTGCATTGAATTCAAGGTAAATAAAAATGTTAAAATTTGTACGCGCCTGAATTACTGATGATGGTAAAATATGAAGTACAACGAAACTTACTGTTGGGCCACTTGATATACTGTTGTCGTACATCAACTAACGCTCCCGACACGCGGTGGATTGTCCTTTCGAAACTGCTGAGGGAAATGTTGAATCGGTCCGATACTGATCTTATAACTTCGTTGTTGGAAATATACCAAACAAACGCTAAAACTTGCTTCTCCAGCGGAATTGGTGGCCTCCCAAATGCATGCTGCTGTGGGATTCTGCCTGTGGCTGCGACTTCCCTACACAGAACTTCCATCGTTTCTCGTGTCATTCTAAAATGACTCCTGAATTCGTCCACTGAGTAAAGAGGGACCACACTTGTGAGTGCATATAAGCGATCCAAAGTCAACAAACAACACAGTACGATATATATGCTCTACTCACAGGGAAAACACACTTCGAAGACGCGTACAGAATTCAAGACTTAATTCGATGACCATAACCAAAGCTTGCGATGAGAACGATAATCAAGCGATGGCTTATAAACTTGTACTTGTACAACGGTGAATACTTGTGCGGTACTTCACGTTACTTGTACTTGCTTGACCTTACTTGTACGGGTTGTACAGTTTATACACTTTGTACGGTTTGTACGATTTGTACGGTTTCGAAAACTAAAACAAAAGGTAAATAACAATAAATACTAGAAATACCTAGCGAAGAGAAAGACAAACTAGAACTTACGTTTGTGTCCTCTGATAACAGCTGCAAAATACGATAAACTGACAAAAACTATGCTCCAAAAGCGATTAACCGTAAGACCTTTCTTTCGATTGAGCACATAGTTTGTTCTCTCGCAAAGTATTGTGGGGTGGTAATCCAAAGCGTGCGTGGCATCACGCGTGTTCCTCGAGTCGTAACGTAACGGCATTAACAACACTTTCCCAAAAACTTTCGTTCCGCTGAAGATTTCTTCTCATAAACGTAGATATGGCTGAAAAGACGATGATGTCGTCGTCATCTTCTACCATCCTGTAAAATTCACGATCTTCCAAAATCTCGTCGATGAGCAACAACTGCAGTGCCACCATTTTAAAACTGGCGCCGCAGATGCGCGCCAAGATCCTGGGGACAAGTCTGGTGGAAGGAGGTAAATGGAACGCATTTGTTCCGAATGGAAATTTTCGAAACAAAAATCTTGAAATTTCCGGAAATTTTTGATAAATGGTAAACAACCATGGATTCTTGGTAGCACGTATACTTTCATCCCCCACCCCACCCCCACTCAAGCATATACAGCGTTACACCTCCTCCAAATAATCGAAATTATGTTTCAGTTGGGTCTAAAAATACACTTTCTTTGCATGATCCTTGCTTCCAACTTCCAAGGGCTTTTATTTATTTATTCATTCATTCATTCATTCATTTATTTATTTATTTATTTTTTCTGGGGTCAGAGTGGTGGTGGGGGTGGTATCAGTGAGTATGATGCAAATACTGAATCAGTCAGCATGAAAAATCCTTTAGAAGAATAAATTGGCAACAACCAATGAGAAATAAAAACTTAATCCTGATCGCCCAAAAAGTAATTTTGCAGTTTTCATGCTATAATTACGCTGATAATGAGTTTTTAAGTAAGAGATTGTGGGTTATTGTTAAGACTTCTTGAACTTTACATAGCTATTATCAATTTCACATAGGTTAGACAGTTCTTTAGCGAGATTTATCCCATGATGGTGGCAAGTCAGTCTGGGTTTGACCTTCGTTTCCTAATCGCCGTACTTTGTCCAAGAGCGATGACTAGAAAGGAAACTCAACCGTTTGCAGAAGAGCTTGACCAAACCAACATCACAAGCCTAAATGAGCTGTATAAGGCGATATATGATGATCACCAACATGGTGACATTGGTGACATTGAAACTGGTGACGAGTAGCAATGGCGTAGCAAGCGATCATTATCCGTCCGCCTTTTTTCTTGAAATTTTAGGAAATTTTAATGGCAAAAGCCATCGAGAAATATTTCACAAAAAGGAAAGATAGATCGCCGGTATCTCCTAGCGAATTTTCGGCGTCCCCGGACGACAAGAAGGTAAAAAATCTCACGTTATCTGAACAATCCGAAGAAGACGCCGGGGAATTCGAAGACGAAGTCTTCATGTCAGAAATGTCAGGAGACATTGCCACTAAATTACAAACAATCTTACGTAAACTTGAGAAACTGGATGGCATCGAAGGATCTTTAAAAAAGATTGAAGCTTCACTAAAAAGTCTTGAACAAAGAACGGAACATCTCGAAGCTTTTTATTCATCAGCTAAAGAAGACATACGTGGAATGAAAGAAAGTCTCAATAATCACGAACAGGCGCTGGAGGAACTTAAAATGAAACAAACGGCTTATGAAATTGAAACGGCAGAATTAAAAGTGAAATTAGCAGATCAGAAGAACAAATCTGAGGAGCTACACATGAAAAACCTCTACAAGGAAGCCTACTCGCGAGGCGAGAATATCAAGTTTACAAATATTGTGGAAGAGACGACATCAGCCGTTCAACAAGAGGATACTGAAGAGCTATTGAGGAATTTTCTTGAACGAGATCTCGGCTATGCGGACGCAAGAACCGTAGAAATACAGCGCGTTCACTGAATCAGCAAAAGTAAGAATGGCGCACCACGTCCGATCTTGGCCCGCTTCTTACGATACAAGGACTGTGAACGCATTCTATCTTTAGGACAACGGCTTAAAGAAACTAACTTCCAAATGTTCAAGGACTTGCCAGCCGAAATAATCGAGAAACGAAGACCTCAAGTGGAAACATTGAAAAGAGCGAGAAGTAATGGAATCCCTGCTAATTTTAGCGCCTCCCAACCAGATAAGTTGTATGTCAAGGGTAAACTTTGGCCTGCAGGCAAAGAATTTATCATTTCTTGAATGTGAAACGGAGATGAAATTCGTTTTGTCTATACGTAATGGAGATTAGGTCTGCCTTTATCTTTCAAATCAGTCTAGATTGCACAAATTCAATCGATGGCTTACACTACTTAAAATACACTATATACATAATATAAAATAAGTTTATATATATCATTTTAGGCGGGCGTTTAATTTGATGGCGAAACTAGCTACATCTACAATAAGAAATGCGGCGTACCTCTCAATCCACCGCTTCGATAAATTTTTATGTTTGTTTTTTTGTTAGTCTCAATTTCTGCGAATGTTTTGATTCATTCTGTTATGCATGTCATTTCGTGAGTTTTTTGTGTAAAGTTCATAACTTTTTAACACCTTTTTCTGTTGGCATTCTATTTACGTATGGGCATCTTCTTTATAACTTAACTTATGGATTTTAAAATAGCCCCTGTAAATGTTCGGGGACTAGGAGACAAGACCAAAAGACGAGAATCGTTCAATTGGCTGAGATCCAAAAAAATGTCGGTATATTTCATCCAAGAAGCGCATTGTACTGAAGACAATATTCATGATTGGGGGGCAGAGTGGGGCTATGAAGCTTTATTTAGTTGTTGCTCAAGCAAACAAGCAGGTGTTGCCATACTATTCAACAATAATTTTAATTTCCAAATCACAGAAACCTATGCTGATCCCGAGGGACGTTTTCTAATATGCGATTTATCCACGAATGGAAAATGCTTTATGTTAGTTAACATATATGCCCCAAACAATGATAATCCAAATTTTTTCATTAATGTTTTTGAACAGCTGAACAGATTTAATTGCGAGGAGCTAATAATCGGCGGTGATTTTAATTTGGTTCTTGACGTCGAAAAGACAAGAAGGGTGGCCTTGCCAGAACTCATAAAAAAGCGCGAGACACTGTATGTGAATCTTGTGAGCACTTAGATCTAATTGACGCATGGAGAGCCATGAATCCAGATAGTTATAGATACACATGGCGACAAAAAAAAAACTGAAATTCAGTGTAGGCTTGACTTTTTTCTTATAAGCCAAAGCACTGTGTGTAATACTGTTTGCGCGGATATAGCACCTGGATATAAAACGGACCATTCAATGATTACCTTACAAATTTCGCTGCACTCTAACACTCGGGGTAGAGGTTTTTGGAAACTTAACACATCCATTTAAACCGAGATTGAATACATAAACCAAATAAAACTGACCATTCAACAAACCAAGGATGAATATGCTTCAGATGCTTTAACGTCTCCCAGTTTATTATGGGAAATGGTAAAACTGAAAGTGAGAGAAGAATCTTTGAAATATGGGGCTAAGAAAAAGAAAAAAATGCTCAAAAAAGAAGAGCAAATTGAAAACTCAATAGCAGATATATAGAAACGTCTAAGCATTGCGGAGATTGGAGATGATGTTAAAACAGAATTATGGGCAGACCTAGAGTTAAAGAGACGTGAACTGGAGGAGATTATTGAATACTGGACAAAGGGAGCAATTTTGAGATCCAAATCACAATGGTACAATGAAGGTGAAAAAAACACCAAATATTTTCTCAATCTAGAAAAAAGGCATTGTAAGCAAGGAACAATAGCCCAGCTAAACATAAATGATAATGAATCCGTCTATACCGATAAAGATATACTAAATGAATGCGAATCTTTCTATAAAAACCTATACACTTCCAAAATTGATGCCTGCAATTCCGCAAACACCGTTTTCTTCCCACAGGACAATAAGAAAGGCATTACAACTGAGGAAAAAAATATCTGCGAAGGATTATTGAATAGGGAAGAATGTCTCCAAGCTCTGAAGAACATGGCAAACAACAAAACTCCTGGAACAGATGGCCTCCCGTCAGAATTCTATAAGGTTTTTTGGAATGACTTGGCAGATTTATTGACAACCACTTTAAATTACTCCTACGAAGCCTCAGAGCTTTCAGTGACACAACGCCGAGGAATAATAAAGCTTATACCTAAGAAAGATGCAGACCTTAACTTAATAAAGAATTGGCGTCCTATTACGCTTTTAAACTGTGATTACAAATTGGCAGCAAAAGCCATAGCAAATCGCATTAAAACCGTCCTCCCAAATCTTATTTCTAATGATCAATCGGGTTTTATAAAAGGCAGATTTATCGGTGAAAACATCCGCTTAATCGATAGCGTTATTAGATATGCAGCGTCAGAAAATATTCCAGGTTTACTCCTTTTTCTCGACTTTGAAAAAGCATTTGACACCCTAGAGTGGCCTTTCATCCAACGAACGCTTAGCTATTATGGTTTTGGTCCTTCATTTTAAAAATGGGTCCAGACTTTTTATTGCAACATCGAAAGCTGTATATTAAATAACGGGTGGGCAAGCAATCTTTTTGCGCCCACCCAAGGAGTCAGGCAAGGCTGCCCTCTCTCGCCATATTTATTTATTCTTTCAGCAGAAATTTTAGCAGATTCCATACGTAACAGCAAAGAAATAAAGGGACTAAAAGTAAACAATAATGAAATCAAACTGAGCCAATATGCCGATGATACAACTCTGATTTTAAACGGTTCCGTAGAATCTCTTCTAGCAGCTTTAACGAATTTAGAGTCCTTTAGCATAATGTCTGGCCTCAGACTCAACAGTAAAAAAACGGAAGCGCTGTGGATAGGTTCAAACGCTGACAACAACTTTCAACTTTGTCCCGAAAAAGATTTTAAATGGCCAAAAAAAAGGTAAAAGCCCTTGGTGTGTGGTTCTCAACAATACCCGATGCGGGCACCGAGATGAATTATAAGGACAAGCTGGAAAAAATTAAAGGGATACTGGGATCTTGGAAACTTCGCAGGCTTGGCTTCTTAGGAAAAATAACAGTATTAAAAAGCTTAGTAGCCTCACAGTTAGTCTATATATGTTCGTCTCTTCAAACCAACCATGCAGTAATTAAAGAGATAAATTTTATGTTTTTCAACTTCCTATGGAACGACAAACGAGATAAAATAAAAAGAAATATAATGATAAACGACTATTCAGAAGGGGGACTGAGAATGATCGATATCGTCTCTTTCAATAAGGCGCTAAAATCTACTTGGATAAAAAAATATCTTAACAAAGAAAACCACGGAGCATGGAAGGTTTTTTTTTATTTAGAACTCCAAAAATGTGGAGGGGAAGCATTACTTACTGGTAACTTAGATAGGAGAGATATCAAAACTTTGACTTCGGTTTTAGACCCCTTTGTTAGTGAAACCCTTGAAGCTTGGTCGGAAATTATTTTTGAGTCAGAGGTAGCATATAAAGAAGATTTTCTTTCACATCCTCTTTGGTATAATTCTCTCATACGAATGGGAAACAGACCAGTGTTCTTTAGAGAGTGGTTTCAGAAAGGTATAACAAAGGTTAAACACCTTATGGACGACTCCTTTAAATTCCTTTCGCTTAAAGCCTTTCAAGAGAAGTATAACCTGAATGCCCGCCCTCTATCTTACTTTGGAATAATATCTGCGTTAAAAAGTCTGCAAAAGCTCTTTCCCGATTGCACAAGAAACTCAACCGAAGGTGCGGATACTTTTTTGACAAAATTTTTATCCACCGAAAAATCTTGTAGCTTAGCATACAAAAACCTTGTCGAAAAAAAGAGCGAAACACCAAACGTAAGCCAACAAAAATGGCTAGAGGATGCTATAACTATAACGGATAATGATATCGATTGGGGAGCAGCTTTCCAATTACTTTTTTACTGTACTAAAAGCTCAAAACTTATAGTTTTTCATTTTACATTTCTACACCGCCGACTATCCACTAATGACTTTCTAAAGAAGATTGGACTAGTGGACAACGATAAATGTACTTTTTGCCAGGCTGAAAAAGAAAAACTAATTCATCTTTTTTGGCAATGTTCGATATCTGGCGACTTCTGGCATAACTTTAAGTGTTGGTTACAATCTTGTCAAATCTTTCCAAAAGATCAAACCTTATCTTTGATTACTGCTCTGGGTCTGAGGCCGGACATTTCTAAATTTAAGCTTCAAATCAATTTTTGTTGTCTATGTGCCAAACATTATATATGGCTTTGCAAACAAAAACAACATATTCCTAAACTGAGTGGATTTCTGAAACATTTAAAGCATCTTAAAGACATGGAGACCTATAGAAACACAATTCCAAACAAAAAGTGGGAGCCTCTATTACCCTATCTATAGTGTCCTAGCCCCCCTTCAAGTTATTTTAAAGTAATCGTTTAATACTTTATCTAATGTGTCAACTTATAATTTTATCAGCCCATTCAACGTAAATGTGCCAAAAGTTGCGTGATTTATTTTATTCAATATTTCTGTATTTATTATTTTTTGTTATTAGTTGTTGCATTTGTTATTCCTTTATTTCCTGTGTTTCTTTATTTGCTGTATAATTAATAATAAAAAAAAAATAAAAAAAAAACATGGTGACATTGTATACACCCTTAGTGATGATGCCATAGCGTTATATGACGAATTTGATGAACAGATTTGCCAGAAGCTAAACAGCCAATGGCAAAATGGCCACCTTCTGCAAGCAGCAGCAGCTACAGAGAGAGGAAAGGAGAGGCGTTTAGTATTAAGGCTAGCCACTGTCTTGTTTGTTGTGTATAGCTACAGCAGACGGCAGCTATTCCAATCTTATGGTGCCGTTCCAAGAGTGATTCCAAAGACATACATGAAATATGCCATCAACTTGATGACGTACTTTCAGCAGCAGCGTAAAGAAATAGACAAGGTATTTAATTTAATTAATATAAGAAAATCAAATTTTATCATACAATTATTAAGCGTGTTTTCAGTTTTTTGTAAAATAGAATTATTGATTCGCAAGATTAGGGGTGATGTATGTGTGCTATCAATCTTTAAAGTTTCCCTTAATTACCTAGACCCCACCGAATGTTTGTTTGTAATTGCCAGTGCACAAAACTACATTTAAGTAGCATGGTAAACCCGTATGTTGAAGTAAGTTGCTTTAACTACTATGGCTCGGCTATGTTTATTTTGCAGTAATGACTAAAAAAATTGGTTCTACCAGAAGTTCATAATACTAGAAGTTTCTAAACATTTAATATCAAAAATGCATTTCAGATTCTGTTGCAAGAAGAGGAAAAAACCAACAACAGCCTGGCAGACAAAATTATCAGCTATCCAGGACCTGTCTGCACAGTGAGCAATCTAAGAGCATCTGCCTCGTCCAAGCTGAGGCCAGTCTGGACAACTGGAGCGGTTAAAGACTGCATGGCAGATCTAGAGAAATCAGGATTGGGGCAGACCATTACCAATGCAAGAACAGTTGCTTTTGTAAAAAAAAACCCAACCTAACCACCGACGTTTCCTTGGCTCAGACGGGCATTGGTAAAGAAAAGTACAAAGAGTGCCCAGGATTTCAATCTCTCAAAAACAAAGAGAGATGAAATAATTCGTCTGGCAAGATTGGCAAGGGAAATACAAGAGTACCTTTCCCTAAACATACTAGCACTGTAGATTATTATTAATTAGACATGTTAAGATATAAATAGGCTACAAGTTATAAGAGATTCAGATTAGGAAAGCTGAATTTCTCCATGGGGCATATTTGTCACCAAACTTTCAATAAATCTAAAAAACTACCTTTCTTCTCCATTCTAGAAGTCATTTGGATAGCAATTATTAAAACATTATAAGAAATAAGGAGACAACATTCCAAACCAGATCTAGTGACAAATCACGATTTGCTGGGTGACAAATATGTTCCCATTCATGTTATTACTTTGATAACAATGGTTTAATAATATTCATCTGCAGAGGTAATATCACCCATTAATACTGGATATCTGAGTCAATTATAAAACAGAGGTAAAAGACAACAGTCGGATTTAACTTTTGTTTATGACAAAATTGGATTTCTTTTGATAATTTATTTAAAAGTTGATGTTGTTTCAATAACTGATGCAAAGCCTGTTGTCACATTTTGGGTTTTGTAATATTTTTATTTTTAGAATCAATATTTATTGTTGAGAAATACTTGAATGTACAGTGTAATAAGACTTTTGATAAGAGGGTGGTAAATGGTATTCGTGACCCCAAATTTCCTCTTTTTGGTTAAATGTCTCTATATATTCTATACCCCTTGAACTAGAAGGTGCACACTTCTGTATTACTATTTTGAAGAATCACCTTATATACCCAAAAATAAATAGTAGATTGGTGTTTGTAACAGAACATTTCTTGCGCCATGAGCCATGTGTGCAAAAAATTATATTTAATTTATTGTTAAGTTGTTAATGTTGAGTTTTAACAGTTATATTATAGTTGTTGTTGTGGAAATTATTTAAGCATCATGATTGTTTCTAGACAATTATTTATCAAGAGAGGTTTTAGTTTTAACCGTTCGAGTTCAAAACATTACACAGCTGACAGGACTATCAACAATGAAAGGTTGCGGTAACAAGTTATTTTAGGGATAATTTATACGATGATATCGATTAAGATTGATTAAATGTAAATATTTTAAATGATACTGTTAAGTCGATGTCTGCCTTTTAAACAAAGGAGTTATATTAATTAAGTTAAGATACTTTAAGCCAATTAAAGCGATGATCAATGAAAGTAAAAAATATAACACTAGTTCTGTTTTCATTGTGTGGGCGGCACGGTGGTCTAGTGGTTAGCGCGTCGGACTTTCAACCTGAAGGTCGGTGGTTCGGTGCCTGGTCTCTGCCGTCGTGTTGTTTCCTTAGACAAGAAACTTAACTCCACACTGTCTCTCTCCACCCAGGTGTATAAATGGGTACCGGCGACAAAATGCTGGGGGTAACCCTGCGATGGACTAGCATCCCATCCAGGGGGGAGTAGCAATATTCCTAGTTGCTTCATGCTACAGAAACCAGGTTAAGCTCCGGCCGTGTGGGCCATTGTGGCTCGTGTGCGACTTTACCTTACCTCTGTTTTCATTGTAGTTTATTATTATTTGCTTAGGGTGGTATGTGCCACCAAGGTCTGACAATTATACTGATTGTATAAAATATGCTTGTCTAAAAAATGACATACACCTTTCCACACTTCCAAGCTTCCAAGCTTCCAGCCCTGGGGGGGGGGGGACTCCCTTCAATGGCCTACACGGGAAGGCTCCCCCCAGCAGGGGTACCGTTTACGGGCTTCAGGTATATAAAAGGGTAGCAATTTCACAGATTGAAGTAATATATAAAGGGCAGGAAATTGGTCATTTGGGTAATAAAAGGGGATTTTTATTAAAAGATTTCGAAAAAAGCACCTCATGGCTGTATCAGTTTATATTTTACTACATGAAAAGACTTCCTTTCTCAGCGATTTGTTCATAAGACAATCATCCGTTTTGATTAAAGTTGCATACACGAGCTGAAAGGAAGAAGTATAACATACAAAATTAAAACCAGTGTTTGTATTTTATTCAAAACAAAAACAGAGATTCTGAAGCGTCCCAACAACTTTGGAAACATTATTACAGTAATTTTTATTTCAACTCGAGCTCGACTTGAAGCTGTATAAACAGGTTGCAAAGGTTAATAGTGGAATAACAGAATTTTCGAGAAAATCATTGAGTTTGTAACAAGTTTTTTTATTGTCTAAGCTTTCGGATCTTGACAGCTGCAAGTTCAAGTTCAAGTTTATTATTCACACTTATTTAATTACAATACAACAATAAGGAAAAAAGAACTAAGAACAGAGCTAACTATACATTGAATTAAACATAACAAAGGAAAAAGTGTGTAGCAGCCAAAGGAGCCAAGCTTTCGAGTTGGCTACTACCACAGAGCAATTACAAGTGGGTGGAGGTTATACAGAACTTTTAGAAACTAGTTAGGAAGCTGTGGCTAAATTAATCACATTGAAAAGGAAGAGTATATATGAGTTATAATAACTATTTAAATTAATGCTGCAGGCAAAAACTAACCAGAGATTCTAAACACCGTTCTTATAACAACATTTGGAACAGTAACAGTAACTCAAAGCCAACTTTTGTAACAATTTACCAATTCGTCTAAGCGTCTCTTGAAATTCTTACTAGTACATGTAGCCCACTTGTTTTATAATAACTATACGTATCAAAGATTTGCAAAGGTTCACAGCGGAACAACAGAATTTTAGAGGAACCAATGTCATTGAATTTGTAATTACCAGCATTTTAATTGTCTTCAGATCTTGATAAATGCATAGCAGCTTTAACTAGAGTTTCTAGATTGGTAGTACTTGAGTGTTGACCTCCCTTTGATTTAGTTGATTCCGTAGGAATGGTGGATAAATTGCATGACGCACGCACTACTTGTGTTTGTTTACTCTCGATACTCTGTTTTCCGTATTCTCTGACATTTTCTAAAACGTTTCTACAAGTTGAGCTTGTTAAACTTTGCTCTAAACCATCCAAATCAAATGCGTTAGGTAGTGTTTCGAGGCTACGCTGCATTGCCAATGCAAGCTAGAAGTCGTCTTCCTCCTCCGAGCGAGAAAGTGCTCGTGGTTCCATTTTCTTTCTTTGGGGAGAACGTAAATCATCCGTAGTGGTACTTGTCTCTTAATAACCCGCATCATCAATATTTTGCACTAAAATCCTGGTCTCCTTTCATGGGTCTTTCGCCCAAACGACTCCGCGATCTTCCCAAGGTTTTTTAAAGGGGTTGTGCACTCTAGTTTGGCCTACTCTAGATACTGGATGTTCAACAAAATTTTCAGAGTCTAGGATTTTGTGCGCTTCCATTGGGGATGGAATTTTCCCTTTAAATTCCTTTTCAATTATCTTACTATCGCTATTAATCCAACTAGCAATCCAAAATTGAGAAACACCGCCGTATCCTTTGTTATTTCAGATCCTTTATATTATTCTAGCGCCCCTATTTAATTTCTATATTGCTTCTATTCAGGTCAATGCTAGTGCGCGCGCACGCAATTTTCCTTGAGTCGTGCGCGTGCTTAGCTTGTTTAGTTGACGTGTGTGCTTAACTGATGAACAGTTACGAAATTCAGATATATTTAGTAGCCACATTTATTTGCGGTCTGTCCCCTTTGAATTGCTGATGTTCGCTTCCCCCGGGCCCCCAATAACAATGTTGGATCTAAACTTTGGAACCCAAATCAATCTTCATGCAGTTGGCAAGCCCCTGGTATCTCCAATCACCACCCAACATTGATATAGAGGGTGGGAAGGGGGGAGGGGGTTAATGCACTACAAAATTAATCAAAATTTAGTCAAGTGGTTGAAGGTTTTTGATAACGATTGTAGTCTTGCCACAACAGGGCGCAGATGCTCTTGGCGCGCTCTGGCATTCTTTCACTTGTAAATTCTGCAACTTCTTTTTCTATCTCCTGTACTTTTTTCGTTGCTGATCAATGTCAATTCTTTTCTGGGAAATGTAGGATTCCAGAGGACTTAATACCGGTTTGTTTGGCGTATTTTCTGTCTGATAGGTAAGCATTTTCCTTGTTCGTTTGACACTGCATTTCTCTGCACCTTTAGAGACTTCTCGATTTTGGAAGCAGTAACTGCGCTGACAGCCTCAGTTACACCAGGAGGAGCCACTGTTGTCTATAACAAATGGTCAAAGCCGGTCTTTTATAGTAATAAAAATAACAACTCAACCGCCAAAAGCAAAAGCCAACTACTCTGGCCTACCTTCGTAAGGACCGCAAGTTGTTGTTCTAGTAACCTTTTCTCTCCCAGATTGAGGCGGCCTTGAAAAATCAATTCTAGGTCTGTCGGAGCCATTGCTACAAGAGCACCAACTGACGCAAAACCATTATATTCAAACGCCTCGCTTAAATGTTCCAAATTGAACTGTTTTAACCATGTTTTTCTCGGCGTTGTCCTAAACTCCATGATGGCGCAAAAAGAAAGGAAGGCTTCACGGAAAAGAAGCATCACGTGGTACAGATTTGAAGTGGCCGTTTTACCACTCTACTGATTTCCATAGTAATCTGAACAGAATTTTAGACCAGCGGCTTTCATTTAGGCAAAATATAGTTGTGTTTTATCCCCCAATTGTCCTGTGAATATGAGCCCGTCACTCTCCACGGGGAACAGCGGTATATACCATTTGAAAGAGAGCGTGATATTTGCCGCACGATAATTCGCTTAAAATGTCCGGAATTTCTGACCATCAGCTTCTAAACGCCTTTTCTTTTTGAGTTTGTCAGGTGCATCCACTAACTCCTTTCACTTGAGCTCTACACCCTCAGCCATTTTCTTCCTCTTTTGTTCATCGAGATACGATAAATTTTTCTGCCTAGCTCCTGCAGCTGACAAAAACAGAGGTTCGTTGACTGAAACAGCAAGGACACCTCCCACAGATTGTACATGGTCTTGTACCAGCCTTTGAGCAATGAACAAGTGCTCTTGAAGGTTCTCAACTTTCAGCTGCCTATTGACTGAGAATCCTCTTTCGAGTAGGTCTGCGACTATTTTCCACAATGATTGGTAGCTTTGCTTCTGTTCCATGTGAAGATACAGAAAGGAATCAAGTCTATCATTGTTAGGATCATAGTCTTTGAACTCTGATGGAGAAGAAGAGGGGACTTCTGTAATGAATTGTCTAAATAGTTCCAAAAGGAAATGACAGTCACCTTCCAGAACTTTCCTAGCATTTTCAAGGATAGTCCAAACTCTATTGAATTTTGTGATGGAAACATCATGGTCACTCAGCATGTTCCTTGGATCTAAGCAAGATATATTTCTCACAAGGGAATACTAAATTGGTGCTTTGACAATCAGTTTGTAAACTACTTTCACAAGAAACTCCTTGCATTCCAACTGAAACTGTGGACTTGGAAGGGGAAGCATCAATGTTAGAATCAGCAGGGTCAAGTTTTGAGAGCTTCAATGGGGTTTTGGCTTTGCTGATAACCGCGGTCTTAATACATCTTCTCATTAATCCTCCAAGCATGCTGTACAGGTTTGTAGCCAGGAAAGGAAGCATTGGCTTGTCAGTTTGATAGACTGTCAAAGGTGTCACTTGCTTGGTTACTGATAGGAAGAAAGCTGACTTTTGCAGTGGTAAAAGGATATGCAACAAACTCTTGTACAGTTTGAAAGGATTTATTCTATGCCTGTGGATCTTTCCCTGCCATTACACTCTGAACATACTTGACAATAACGTCCCACATACTCTGTGTACGTTCTGCAACCAACTGTTTACCGAACTTCAAAGCAAACAATAAGCTCCCTGTTACTTTGGTGAAGTCCTCTCTCCTTGCTGGACTGTCCTAAAAAAGCCAGTTAAGGGTAGAGAACAACCTGTCCAATTGCCATCCTAATGCCACAGCACTATCCTTGAATGCTCCATGAAGAATGTGTAACCCACAGCTGCCAATGTTCAGCATGTGGCTATTATGCTTTTTTCACCTCATCAGTCAGCATGCTATAAATTTTCCAACTGACATTGGTCCATCCATTGACAGCTAGTGAGAGAAAAAATTCTTGTAACATAGAATTTCATTTCTTGCACTATGCCCCAGCCTTTGTGCCACTGTCCAACGGGTCCGAGACACAAAATGAACGAATCACGTACGCATTGGAATTGTGAAGATTTGCAATGAAAAAAGTGTTGATAATTTATACTTTAAAGGGGAGAAAACCAAGTAAGGTGTTTCATTTCTATTGAATAGAGTTTTTCTGTATCCGCTGTTTTTCAAACGCCTCTGTGTTTCAGCGACTGAGCACATTATCATATTATGAATGAAGTCACCGTGGCGTTAAATTGTTACATATTGTAATTTTTTATCGCTGATTATTTGGTCTCGAATAATATAATACGAGCAAAATGATTCCACCACTACCAACATTTATTTTTTCAATTCTTGCCTTTGTGGTAGAATATTTACCCATTTTACAGGCTACATTTCTTCGTGGAATTATTCCTCCGCCTCCCCTACCACTCAATGCTCTTTTGGCAGTTATTGAACAATTTCTTAACCTCTGTTCACAACTGATTGTTCCAATCCATGTGATTATCAGACGTCACTACGATGGAAATCGTTGGGTGATACCTGTGGAATACACTGGTCATACGTCCTGAACACTTCTGGCTTTTAACAGGCGAGAGCCCAGGTAGTTTAACGCGAGATTCGAAAGAATTGGTCCTGACAACAAGGTGCGTGTGCGAAACCCTTGGAATCCACATAGGCGTGTGAGAAGAATGCGACCCAATGCTCTTGCCTTCATGACAGAATTCTACTTACATTTATATGGCTACGACAATACCACACTAACTACTCTCGGACAGATGTTCAAATTTCGCTGACCCATAATTTGAGTTCACAGGAGTCAATTCTTGCGTTCAGCGGCTAGTCTGTAGATTCATCACTGTCACTCGACAACTGGGATGATAACTCCGATTCCTGGCTCTGGGCGCTTTCTTTTAAATATTTCATGTGTAGCTTTGCAGCTTTTAAACCTACCGCCATCAGATTCCCATTCCATTTGGTCAACTTGTTGAGTCACTTTGGCAGCGCTTTCTCACGTTCTTTGGATTTCCCCTTTGACACCTTTTTTGTTTTTCGGTGCTGCTGGAATAGCACCAGCTAGAGGCTGTTGCTCAGTGTCACTGCCATCGGCTGCACTCAGATCATTTACATCAAATATTGCTGCAGCTGCCTCGACCTGTTCTTCATTTCCTACACTCAATCCTCCGGGACACTCAACAACTTCGTCCAAATCATCAGCTTGGTGATCTTCTAAGTTTGAAGGGTTGCTAGCTTCAGCTTGTTTGTTGATTTTCATCGCAAGAATGGCATTTTCAGCTGTCACACTTGGTTCTGGATGAATTACATTTCTCTCCTCTCTCGTTCTTACTTCTTGTGAATTCTTGACTTTGCGCCCAATGTTGCCAAGCCTGCTTCAAATACTTTTGATTCCTTCCCCCTGAACGGCACACTCGTACTTCTTAGCAAAGTCGGGAGGCAAGAGCTTTTTGTGCATGCAATAAAGGACAGGATTTGCTCCCAATCATTCCCCTTCTTTTCCAGAGTTTGTCTGTAAAGGGTACGGTCAGCCTCAGTTATTACATTCTTTCTCTGTCCAGTTTTCTTTTGCTTTTTCTGGCCTTCAAAAGCAAAAAAAGTACCATTTTAAAACCAGTTAATATTTTAAGTTATCTGCGTGATAGACTATTTTATAGAAACTGTTTTGGTGGTCCTTACCTGCGAAATAGCACTCAAATAAATAACCGGGATCTTGTTCTTCCGACATTCTACAACGTCACAAGGAAACTAAATAAATTATAAAACACAGCACGTTCATGCTTCACTGCTTTAGCTCGTGCCCAATGAACAGTAATTAGCACGTTGACAGGTCCTTTGTCCGATTATCGTAATTTGCATGTGAAAAAACATACCCTTTGTTTTTTAGACTTAAAACAGAGGATACAGAAAAACTCTAATACAATTCCCAATAGAGTTTTTCTGTATCCTCTGTTTTTTTTATTGCAAAAAACAGAGCCTTCTAACATGCAGATGTGTGTAAATGTATGCAAATTAGTCATAGCTGATCTCAAATGTGTATTGCCATGCTTTTTTAAGATTCAAAATTCAAAACAGCTAACACTGTTGGTCGCAACGTGGACGTCGACATGGAACCAGACAGAGATGAAATGTTTGATCTCCATTTTAGATCAAGTAAGAGCTTATAAATTGCAAAACAAATATACTGTTTTCTGTATTTTTTTTAAATTTCCTTACAAGTGCATCATAACGGAATATGTTCAATATCATTTATGTTTCGATTTCAGAAAAGCCGAGAAAATCAGGCAAAGAGATAAAGCAAAGAAATAACACTATTACCAAGGAAGAGGTGCTTTTTTATTGAAAAGGAATGACCAAAAACGAGAACGACTGGAAAGAACTTATGCAGTTTTTTGATGAACACAGATATTTTAAGCTCTGACCTTAGGGAGGAATATGAGGTGGCTTTGCAACAAATTAACAACAGAGGTGGTGAAGCCCATCTGTAATCACTTAAGGCTGGTTCTCATATAATCGTCCCGGTCGTCTGAGTCATTTCAAAAGTTTTTTTGCAAGCGACTCAGATGATCAGGACGACTCAAGCGATTTGGGTTCTCATATGATGGTTCCTGGTTGTCCGGAACGTCAATAGCGCGGTCATAAAATGGATCCGACAACATGTTTTGGACACGGGAATCGTAAATATAAAGGGGGCTGTTGACCATTTTGGAACTGGTAGAGCTATGAATACTGGGAAATAATGTGTATCTGGGGTAGATTTGGGTTGCTTCGATCGTCTTGGTCGCCTTGGTCACCTGAGAGTAGTTCTCATATGATCATCACTGAATTTTCATGATCGTCCCAGTAGTCCGGGTCGTCTCAGAAGTGTTCTCATATAATCATCCCCAACGTATGGCACTTTTTGAAACGATATTCTGGATATTAGCTTCGAACCTAGTGCTCATGCATAATAGGCAGTATTATGTATAGATTTTCACACACTGTACTTGCAGATACACCAAAAATTGAACCAAGGTTGCATAATGTTAACTATTGTCGCAACCAAATGAACGTCATAAGTACTATGTAATAGACACAAAGTGCGTTGGGGCGAGTTGGACCTACTCAACGACGAGGATGCCGGCAATTTCGTACTCGCATCTTTATGTCATGCCCAATTCGTTCAACAACATTCGTAAGACTTCTAGGCATCTCACCAGTAAGCAGCCAGAAGTATTCAGGATTAATGTAGCTGCCTGATGAGCATCATTATTAAGCTTGAAGGTAATTCAGAGTCCACTTTCTCAATGAAACGAGTTAGGTGTTGTACTTCGTTGACGAATTTGGTTCGCTGTACGTTGAACTGGAAAAATGGCCACCATGAAATGAAGTAGCCTTGGGACTCGACTCTGGATGAATTTCTCGACCTACCACAGCATATTTTGGAAGTTGCGACCACTGAAGAACACAACAAGCGCGAAATTTCGGTGGTGGGTCGGAGTGGCTGTGGACTTAGTATAAATATGAAATGTGTGCGGAAAGCAACGAACGCTGTCAAAATTTGTGGCTATTTCCCAGCATGCAGTGCAGTGGTGATATTGAAAATCGAGGCAAGGTCAGTATGCATTCGAACGAGAGGGTGTAGCTCGGCCCGAGCAATGAATAAGAGCAAAATATTCACTGCTTAGCTAGGACTAGGACTGAATTTTGCTGTGAATGTTAACTTTTGGGTTTGCCATGATGATTTGAATAAAAAAAAAATAAAGACAAAAACGTGATTTTTGTTGTTTTTCTATGACGTTATAAACGGTAATTGTCCAAATTCAAATGCTGATATTCTTCTTTTTTGTGTTTATTGGGTATCTCAATTTGAAGGACTTTCTAGTCAATGCTCACAACTGATAGTTAAGGCAATGTTCGCGCCATTGAGAAAGTTGCAATTTTTTAAAGCAGTGGAGTATTATTCGTCCTCCACTGCCTGGTCAACAAGTCCGGGGTCCTCTTGCTGGTTGCTGGCGCCAATAAGAGAAGCCAGATTCTCTGGTGAAAATGCTGTTTTTTTATGGCCTGGATCACAACTGCCGAGATAGTGGAGAAAATAGCTCCAACATTTACTAATACTGTGCCACTGGAATCTTCCTTTGGCGGCTCCGTGATGGTGACATCGCGCTCTTCATCAGGTTGTAGCCTCCCTCGTCTGGCTCGTTTATTAGGTCGAGCGGTCTTACTTGCTGGGCTGCACGCTTTTTCGGAGCTGCACTCTTTTTCGGAGGCATCATGGCGAAACTACGAAACTGGCAGAATAACAAATAACACAGTGACAGACTATTTTGCAACGGACACAAAAACAGACAATAGATGGCCCCGACATAAACCCACCATTGTTGTCTAGCATTGTAATTATAGCGGCATTTTAAACAGCTTAAGAGAGGTCACGGTTCAACATATAGTCAGCAATCAAAGAAAGCAAATCAGGATACAAATAATTGAGTGTAACTGAAGGAACAATGAAGCAATACAACATACAGATAGCCATGAGGTGCATAATCACTTTTACCCAGTGCATTGGCCACACCGACAAAAGGGTTGAACACTCAAATTGGTAAAGTGTTAGCACAAAAATAAACAGGACCAAAGCCGCATAATCAACACGATATCATGTACATCGTGATTGGACAACTAAAACAAGCCTGCTGTACCATGGGAAATAAAATTCCCTATAACATTTGAACAAATAGCAAGGCTGTTGTAAACAAAGCAATCGGCTGGGCAATGTAAATTAAACAGACGTACTGCAATTAAACAAATGAAACTCAACGAGCCGTGAAAAGCCATCTACATCTAAGAACCACGCCCCTCAAGCTGCGAAAATACTTATAATTGCCACGGTTGTTTAAATGTACACCGTCGCGGACAAGAAAACGAGACTTGGCACGCCAAAAACCTCTGTGACGCCAATAAATTGTATGAGATAGCGGCTCTAAGACTACCTTAAGATACTGTGAGAGTAAATTGACCTGCCTGTTGAACAAGGAAGCATCGTGCCTATGAAGTGTTTGGCAAACACAAATCACTTGAACACCGTATGACTCCTGAAGCAATTGACACAAGTATTCGATTGCTGAGCCCGTTTCAACGGCCGAAGTGTTGGCAAGGTCATTGGTACCTAATTGTAAAACAACCACATCGGGAGCGAAATCCTCGACAGCACTAAGATCAAATTTTTTAGTTTTAAACACAGTTCTCCCTCCAATCCCATGCTATCGGATGACAAGATCACCTGGCAAACTAAAGTTTTCTGCGATTTGCGCATTAAAATTACGCAAAAGAAAAGTGTGTAAACAACGAATAAATGAATGTCCGAGCATTAAAAATACGTAGTGGCGCCATGATAGCAAAAGGGTAATACTTGCCTGAAGAAACGAAAAGATTTTACTCCAAGGTGATCTTTCCTTATCGATGACACAGGAGAGAAGGAAGAATATCATTGAAACTAGACCTAATTTACCCTCGAAACCACGCCCCCAAATCTCATTGGCTAGATTTGGCGTACCTGGTACAGCCTTACCCAACAGATTATCATGTGAGCACCATGCCTTGATATAAATTACATTATGTCTAGCCATAATGTCTGGTTTTTTCTTTCCCAAACACCAAGTTTCACTTTTGCCTGGTTCTACCATTATATGTCAAAGAAGACTAAGTATGACTGTTTCTGTTCGTATAAGGATATAAAAACACAAGAGGAGTATGCATACATACAATATATAGAAACTACTAGCAGTTTAGTACCTGTAAAATAAGCTCAGTCACAAGCATCCAATTTCTCAGCAATATCAATGGCATCAACGCCATAAAAACCAGGAATAAACTTTCATTTGTTTGGAGACCAGTAAAGAAAAATGTTACATTATTATTACGACAAGGGATACATGTAAACATTTGCCATGGTTATTGAATTTTCATTCAAATGACTTAAAAATGGATTCAAAAAGTTACATTGTCAATTTTAGCTACTGTTTCCAAACATTCCCTTGCCAATGACCTTGTGCAAGTCCTAAAATACAGTTCCAGTGTACTGTCTGCATTGAGCGGTGTCCATAGCTTTCCCTAACATATAATCCTGCTCCAGGCTTGAGGGGGTCTTCAACATAATAATACAGTTTGACTGTTTTGTCTCTCTCTTGGACACTGATAATGTGTGCAATGTAGTTTTCCCCATCTGCACAAGCAACAACCACTACGTCATCACGCTGCGGATAAAATGGGATATTCACTGAATCACTAATAACAGGTAATTGTTCCCGCTGAAGTCAATTGTAATGTAGTGATTTGGGCTATCTAGGTTTTCAGGATCCGGATAAAGAATAACTTTTCGAAGTATTTTCTCAGTGGGAATAAGAAGTTGCTGAACAGAAGGAACAACAAGTTTCCAAAATTGTAGGGGTAAATCTCTGGTGATCCATCCGCATCTTTCATTATTGGAAAGAGGCTGCCTCTTAACAGTGAGTGGAAATGGTTATCAACCACAGCACAAACAAAGGCATCAACATGAACAACAATTTCTTGGTCCGCCTCATTGTCATCTGCAATGATAACAGTTTCACCTGCACGATAAAGAATACCATCACGATTGGTACAAGGTTTCCATAAACGAGAAAAACAGAAACAGTCAGTTTCAATCTTCTCAGCAGTAGGGTACTGTTCATGAAGAAGGTGCATTTCATGAACCGATAATCCATAGTGATTGTTTTCTTGTTTGCCAACAAGGATTCCACCATCAGCAGGTCTAGATTCTGAAGGTAATTCTGAGTATAGGTTCATTGCTTCAGATACACTACTTGCACAAAGTTTGCTCTGATTAGAGTTTCCCGGCCTTCTTTCCTTTTGCTTTCTCAGCTTTGGCAAAGGTAAGTTCAATGTTCTTCTTGTTTGAAGAAGTGGCAATATATTTAGAAACTGCTCGCTCATAAACTTCGCACCAGTGATTATCAGGTGAAGAGAAACGAAGAATGTCTTCAGCAGCATGTTCTAGATTGTGGGCAGTTACAACACATTGGTCAAGCCCTAACCTCTCCTCTGTCAAAATAATATGGCGCTTTGCCATATTGTCAAATAATGTGACATCACCTTCCTTCCAACCATTTCTCCCATGGTAGTAGACCATTTCAGTCATTCTGGCAGCCAAAACCCAAATTTTAAAGTCATCATCTTCAATTTCACCACCTAAAACACACTCAGATGCAGGAAATGCAAATTTTTTTTATATTCCTCACTCTTCCAATATCCAATTTTAGCACAAGACTTTGGGATTCGGCCATCCTTCAATTCACTGGTTCAGGGCATTGCTTTAAGGTGGCTCTATACAATTTCTTCAGTTTCCGTTGGTAGGTTTACATAGTTTTATTGTTGTCCTGATGCATTCAGCCCTGTTAAAAGATTTGGGTTCAAACATAGTTTCCAGTAGCTAAGACCTTATTCTTTGCTAAAAACATCGTTTCAGGTGATAAACCTAGTTTCCATGGCAACCAGCGGATGAGACATCTGTTCATTCCTTCACGCCCAGCTAGTTTCAAAAGGGGTTTGTCGGGATTTCCCACGGTAAAATTTCGCCATTTTTGGTGTAAAGAAGATAGCAACTCCAAAGCATCTTCTCGTAAAGTCAAAACAAATTCTGTACATACGTTTGGTCAATTTCCGCAATTTTCGTTTTTGCCATTTATTTCAATTTTCCATGTACAATTCTCACTAAGATTTTTTTCAGTACAAACACCTGCTAAATCCTACCATTGAGCCAATTTTCAGAAAAATTCACCGTGAGAAACTCGTTAAAACAGCATTACTTGTCAGCCTGAAACTGGCTTTGTTTCGCGCCGTCAGCAAAATGAAAATTTCCTTAGTTACAAAACTGCGAATGCCGTGGAATTTTTCCCGCGTGCTTGCACGAAAATCATCAACAGGGGAGCAAGACGTGAAAAGTTACATGTACATCAGGGAGCATTTTGTGGAATGCAATTGACAGTTTTCTGACCCTGGCTTTTCTCCCTTTTAACGTGTGAGATGATACTGGTTAAAACACGAGACGTTCTGGTAACTCGTGGCGATTTGCCTCGAGATGTTGACGGTGGAAGCGACAACACGCCAACTAAACCCTTCTCACCGAACCTCGCAAAAATATTTTGTAAGTCTTCATACGAAAGGCCACTTCCTGCAATTTTTTCTGCCATCTGTGCTGTTATGGGGAAATTGCGACTTGTGGGATGGAAAAGATTTCCTTTGAAGGTCTGGAGTAATTCGTAACGATGGTCGAGATATTTCATGTCCATTTCTGCGTGCGATGCTGTTGTCATGTCGTCGATCAGCATTTGATCTGTAATTTTTAAACTTGAGTCGAACAGTATTTTTCGTAAGGCCTTCACATCTTCCATTGAGTCGTGAGCCACAAAACTTTCCTGAAAAAGAGTTTTGTATAGGGATTGCTGGTTGGTTTTGGACATTAAACCATCTGGTAAACACAGCGACGGATGTTTACTTTTCACAAGCTTTCTTATCAAAATGAGACTGTCCGAAAAGAAGACGTTGTCGGATGTCAGGCGTGAACAGAACTGATTTCCTCCTTGACGAAGAAGGGTTGGAGTATCGAAAGTCTGAGAATTATGTCCAATCAACACAGTATAAATTCCTTTGTTATTGCATTTCAGTCGTCCGATACTCTGTTCTATGTAAACAAGAAAGTTTTCCAATGCTGTTTGAAGGGAGACAGACACTACAGGTTGATCTTCTTTGAAGAGTGTTCTCATTCCGTTCACTCGTCGTACAGTAAGCTTATTTACTTTTGAAGCGTGGATATTTACGTCGTTTGAAGGCAAAATGTATTCGTTGAACTGAAATAAACCGGACCGATCGAGAGCTGACAGTTGACAAATTTCTGCTGTCCTTCCTGACGTGTTGTAATAAAGTTATACACGTTGTTTGTGTTGAAATAGTTTTTCTCAACCGCTGGTCTGATGCGTAATTCAGGTAAGAACTTTTCGAATTGCTGCAGCTCTTCTTTTGTTATTTTAACATTGAGATTAATGTCGTGTACCACCTGACCACTTGGACTGTTTGGATCAAGGTTAAGTCCAGTGTCACTTTGGTAAGTTTTGCCTTCCTTAGCTTCTTTATTTCCATCTTTTTTCAACTTCTGCTTGTGCAGCTGAGCTCTTCTGCGTTTATAATTAAGATTTGTTTTTCTTACTTTATCCTGTTTGGCTTTATGATCCATTTTTTTTTGTGTGATCAAGGCAATATTTTCCAGATTCAATATTAAGACTGTTGAGTGTATTGCTGATATACTGGTACCCAAGGTTAATTTGGCAGATGCCACAGGCCACTCTAAAGTCGTTGCTTTGGCTCCCGCCATAATATCTAATTTTAGGGTTTTTTGATCCTATGACACTGTTAAGGGCCTCGTTTCTTTGAGAATTGGCTCCAGGTGCAAGTTTAGCTACCACAATGTCAGTGCAATATTCATCAAAAATTGTTTGAACTGCTTTTTGTAGCTCATCTCCAAAAAGATCTTTTCCATAAGGAAGGTCAGAGTGTTTATAATTGGGATCTTGTTTTGCTCTACACCATGATCCATCACAACTTACATGATTACCAAAAGCATGTGGCACAATGCTCTTCAACGCCCTTTTTAGTGCCTTGGGGTTTCCTTTGTTTTGGGCCACACAGTAACTGAAACATTTTACGAAGTAGCTGATTACTCTCTGAGAGAGAACTGATGAATTTTTAAATTTCCCCCTTTGGGCCAGGTTGTAAAGCCTTGTAGTCAGAGACCTTTTTGCATGAACAACATCAGTCCATTTTTCGACTGCATAGGGAACTTTCTGCTTGATGTGTGCAGCAGTGGTAGAGTCATCATCACCAGTATAAACTGACAGTTTAACATTTGATGTTACGCTTCGTGTAAACAGATCAACAGCTGCTAGTGGCTCCATTGCCTTAGAGGAGGCAAAGTGATTTACACGACAGTCATGCTCCCTTGCTTTTCCCCCCCTTTTTTCAGCATTTTTGCAAACTCTACATGATTTTGTTCTCGTGGCGAAATCTAATACCTTTCCAGTTTGCGATCCCATGACTGCAGCATGCCCGGTGGAAGAATTATGTCCCTTGCCCCTCTTTTGCCAGCCCATATCATAAGAACATGTTAAGCTGACAAGTCCCTGCTCATCTGGTGTTGCGCCCTCTTCAATTGCAATACTTCGCTCCAAAAACATACTTTGTTGACAGCTTTTTTTTGCCACTAATTCCACGGCAGCTCCTACTTCCCTCTCTCGAGACTTAAATGTTACTGGGTTCATTGATGGAACATTAAGGGTGGACAGCAGATTATTGAGATGTGTCTCGCCAATTCCTGTATGCAGGCATCCAAGGACTGCTCGTGAATTAATATCATGAGTGAGAGGACCCCGCTGGCCACTCCTGTGTTCAGATGATGACTTCACCTCATTCTCCTCACCACATGCTACACACTTGACAGAGAATATAGAGGCCAGGCCACATCTCTTTTCCTTAGTAATGTTACATAATGAAAGTTGAGCTGAAAATTGAGGATCATGGAGTGTCAGGGACAAAAATTCATCATAGTTTGATTTTTACATGTACAAAAGACACCAGCATTGCATACCACTTCTAAGATAGAACTGCTTACCAATGTACATCGGTATAAATTGCCTCATTGATCACTGGTTTTGCTTTATAATATATTTTTTATGTATATAAAAAGTATCACAAATGAAGACTCGTACAAGATATTATTTTGAGCTGTCACTTATATTTTGGTCGAGTTTTCTTTTTGAGTCTTCATTTGTGATACTATATACAATTTATTATGAAGATTGCTTCATTAATTGGATGCTTGTGATATAGTAATATGTATATAAATATATATATATATATATATATATATATATATATATATATATATATATATATATATATATATATATATATATATACATACAGCTATTTCAATTAATGTTGTCGGATGAAAAAGGCAAAAAGCCAAGACCGTAGGGTAGTATGGGATTTTTATTCAATGGCTTTTAACCCTAACCCATTCTACCTTGCAGTCTTGGCTTTAAGCTTTCATCCGACAACATTTATTATTATACATTGGTGTTACTAGCTCGATTTTGATTGGCTATAAGCACGCAGCTAATTATTGTTTGCTGTTTCTGTTTCGTCATACCTACAGACAATGAATTTTATATATGTAGAAGTTATGTCATACCTACAGACAATAGTTTTATGCATGCAGGCATTGATCACTTTTTTGTGCGCACTCTTGTCTTTACAAGTGCAGCTCAGGAATATGCATAATAAAACAATTATTGGATTCGGTTTTCGCATGATAGCGATAATTATCAAGGCCTCAGTTTGTGTCATTCGCCTCAGCCTTCGGCTTCGGCAGATAACACAAACTTTGGCCTTGATAATTATCGCTATCATGCTCAACCTCATCCAATAATTGTTAATTGAAATAGCTGTATATATATATATATATAATATATGAGAGTAATGCCTTTGAATGGGAATAGACCTCTTTAGCTTGTACGTTTTGTTTTCCCAATGTAGTTCATGTGATGTTACCCTAGAGAAATGTTTCTTTTAAATTTTGTTTTCTTCACGTGCATATGTATACATAATTTATGAAAAGAAAAAGTACAAATTCCCTTGAGAACATCACATGACCTACATTGGGATAACAAAATGTACAAGCTAAAGAGGTCTATTAAAGTTTCCCCCAGCTACTATCCTACCACCCCTTTGTTCTTTGTTGTTGTATTGTGTTTAGTTCAATTCCTTTTTTTTGCAAAGTATTATTGAAAATTAAAGAGTGACTGACAGACTGAGTGACACTTTTTACAAGACCTTGTGATTCCAACATAGAATTCATTGTGTATCAAGAAAACTTAAATATCACAGGCTAATCACTGCCTAAAAGAGGTTTCAACAATAAATTTAGCCACACCCATTATAAAACAATACTCCTCATCTAGAAAGTTTGAGTTATGCCTACAAAGACCTACAAACATCAAAGGATACATTATTATATTCTTAAGCTAAATTCAAATATTTCAGCTGCAAAGGCCCACTTGAACAATATTTCTCACCTGATTTACAGCACTGACAACTTTTTAGACCATTTCTCAGCTCATCAAGGTCAATTATTCGAGATCCATGTGGTATATAATCTTGATTTAGCTTTTGGTTCTAGTAAGAATTCAGTTTATAATATTAAATATTAGTGCTTTACATTGTGGGATGCATGTTTGTCGAATCAGGTAAGTTGGGAGAATGGTGTGCTCGTTTTCTGTAAGAAAGTTGCAAAATAGTTTGAATAACTAAAAAAAATTTTCTCGACGAGAATTTGGAAAGATAAGTGCCAAAAAAGCAGGAAGGAAAAGCGGGGAGTGAAGTTTGTTTTGTGATGCGTGTTGCCGGATATGCAATCATAAAATTCATGTTCTGTCAGCCAAACTCTCACCTTACTTGCGCGGGTCTCTCTCTTTGATGGAGGTGCATTTTCGTCGGTGAACTCTAGTTTCCTCTTTGCTCTCCAATCCCTTATTCCTCTTGTCCTATCGGTGCCACTACTCCGTTTGCCGACCCTTGATTTACTGGCAAAACGGCCACGCTCGTCTCGTAATTCGCTCGGTCCTTCAAATACAGCTGCCCCCACCGGTGTTTTCTGTGTTTCATTGTCCACTGAATTTATCAGAAATCCCCCAACCATAAACGTTATACCAAAGCCACTCAAAGATTGCTTACTGCCCCCGTTAGTTCTACCATCTTTCTTCTCTGTCGACGACGAACCGATACACGGCAAATAATTTCTCCAAATGGATGAAAAATGGACAGTTGCACGAAGGACATTATTCGGTAACTTTCGCTGAACAGTTGCTCGAGACGAAGGTAAGAACCGTTGAAGAGTACTTCGCTGTGTAGTTTCGCGTAACAAAGAAAGAAAAGACAACGAAGACACGTGGTGAAAAAATACGGGAAGCCATTTTTATTTGTTTTCATTTTATAATACAGGATTGCCTTTTAAACCTGGCGCGCTCGCGCCATTTTAGTACCCAGTCGCCGCGCGCCAAATAATTGTATGGAGCCACCTTAAGTCTCTTATCCACAACTGATTTGTCAACTGTTTCATCGTCAAGATAACGGTTTAAATCTTTCCGCACAACATTCAGTGGAATGTTGTGCATCATATCAAACACAGTATCTAAAACAACATTGAACCCATAAAGCCTGTTCAGTCTGTGAAGTAAAGATAGTCCAGTGTAACCACTTCGTCTTGCTAGAGTAGCTCGTGCAGTGGGTCGATCTTCCTCCTCAATTTGTGTCATCATGGATACTTCATCTTCTAAAACATGATGTTCAACAGGAAATCTAGCATGGTACCTGTTGTTTGCTATATAATAAGTACTTCCATTGTCAATGTTTGTACCTCTTAAATGATGCCTTCGGCAAGGAAATATTCCACAATTTATGAACTTGCCCACCTCACATTGTGCTGGATAATCCCCTGTCCACAACAAAAGCATCCACCGCACAACGGTCTCCCCAGCATTGCATCCATTAATTTCTCTGGCATAATTTACGTTGTTCCCCTTAATGAAGCTGTCCTCTAGATCTTTAATAAGTGGCTCCAAAAATGGATCTAATGCACACGGTCGTTTATTTGGGACTCTATGGCAAGGAACAAAACCCACAATGTACACTTCATCTGTGCAGCAACGATCTATCTTGGACATGTTTAGAACTGAAACCTCTATGGCACCACAACTATGACTTGACTTGCTCTGAAATGGGTACCATCCATCCCAGTGTCCAATTAGCGCAATGTTTTTAGGATCACCCTAGCTTTTTCACCCTTACAAGTAGTTTTTGAGCCACACTCAATGCAAATTACAGTATAGGTATGTCCATCAAAAGAAGAGCTCTCAATTTCCTTTGCACTTAAAACTGCTGAACAGAAATCACATCTGGTTGGCAACAACCATTCAGAGGCAGGGTCCCAGAACCAAGAGACTTCGCTGAACCTGTAACCATCCCAAATCTCTTAAGAGGAAACCAACCTCCTTCATGGTGTAGCCAATGGTCTTTCTCTTCCCATAATTTTGCCATCTTTTGACACATAGTTTCATCCGAGCACCACAATTTAACTTTTTGAGGGAGTCCTAAATAGTAGTACTGTATAGCCCCAGGCTTTCCACAGAACCTACAAAGATAATTTTTATCCTCCATTATGTCATAATGGGCATGATGACTTTCGTCAAGACATATGAAATACTGTTTAGGGTCTTCATAGCCCACTTCTTTGAGTAACTTTTCAGTTTCTCGCCAGTTAAATGGCCAATACTGTTATGATATACAAATATGTTACACTTGTTTACATTCATTAATATATTCAGAACATTCTAGAAGCACGTGATATGCAAATTGCCTCGGGCACGCCGGTATGCAAATCAGTTCAATAAAGAGTTCAAGTTGATACTTTAACATGGTGTCAGATTTTGTGGATCTTTAAGCCAGTTTTTTCAGTCAAATCTTGCCAGAAACCAGTTCTACATTCATCCATGGATAAACTACGTGGTTTACCGATCCCGTCAATGGACTGGACAGCCAGAAATCTTCCAGAAACCTTCAGAAAGTTCAAAAGAAATTGTGAAACTGTGTTCGCTGGACCGTTAAATGATCAGACCGAAGAAGTGAAGGTAAATTATCTCAAGCTTTTTCTTGGCGACGAAGGACAAGACATAGTCGATGGATTTGACTTATCAGCCGATGAAGCAAAGAAGCTTGATAACTACTGGTCGAAACTTCAACAGTACGTGAGACCGAAGTCTAATTTTCGCGTGGTCAGAGCTCAGCTTCGTGAGTTAAAACAACAACCCGACGAGACAATCGACAGTTTCATGACAAGAGCCAGAGTTCTCGCTGATGATTGTGAATACAAGGATAAAGAAGAACAACTAATCGACACACTCATATTTGGAGTCATCTCAAACGAAGTTCGCAAGAAATTACTCATCAAGGATAGTTCTCTGAAACTCAATGATGCAATGAAAATCGCACGCGCCGAGGAAGCAACCCAAAAGCACGTGACCGCACTTCAACAAACTAACACCATAAGCGCGGTCAAATCTACTCCAAGCTGTCAAAATACTCAGCGTGGTCGAACAACCCAGCCCAACAAACCACAACCTCGCCCTAACGTCAAAAAGGGATGTCTTAATTGTGGTCTCACCCACAATCGAGACACAACATGTCCAGCCTTAAGGGATAACTGCAACTTCTGTGGAAAACGTGGACACTGGGAAAAAGTTTGCATCACAAAGCAGTATCACCAGAAAGACAAAAGCCAGCAGCCTGCTAGACGCGAGTCAGCCGCCAGAACCAACTTCAATTCACTGGAATACGCCAGAGCGTCATATAGCGAGTATGACGACACTACTGATATCACCTTTGACTCCTTAGAGTACTGCACCCTGAAGGGACAGGAACTGTTCGCTACTGTCAGAATTCATGGAGAAAGAGGACCGTACAATCTCCGCTGCAAAGTGGACACCGGAGTGCCTACCAGCGTGATCTCAAAGAGGATCTACAGTGAGTTGTTCCCTAGCGACCTTGATAATTCCGGAAAGCTTAAGCCAGAAGCAAAAATTGTGCCTGCCCAAGTCAAAGTCAAGACATATGGTGGATCAGAGCTACGACACCTCGGGTATTTCACATCCGCAATTCGCCATGGCCGAGAAACCGCGCAAGCTCAGTTTCTTGTGACCGAAACCGACGATACCCCTTTGCTTGGTCTACCTTCTCTACGCCAGTTAAAGTTGATCAACGAGAGCTGCGACACAGACTGCAACCTGTGTAATAGCCAACCAGACATATGCCAGATTAAGACACAACACAAGCCCTTACAGCATGGTCAGATTTCAAAGGAGTCTCTTTTAAAGCAATACCCTGAATGCTTTAAGGAGATTGGTACCCTTCCAGGAAAATACAAGATACCTATTCGAGAGGACGCCGTTCCGTGTAAGGACGCTCCAAGATCCGGTAGATCATGAGCTCGGCTGTCATACCGCTGAACGACATAGCATAGCATAGCAGACGACATTGTAGTTTATGGCAAAGATGACAAGACACATGATGAGAATCTAATCCGTGTGATGGAGAGAACCAAGGAACGTGGTCTATCCCTCAACTATGACAAATGTCACATTAAGCAAAGTAGCATCAGCTTCTACGGACACATCTTGACAAGTGAAGGGATTAAGCCAGACCCATCCAAAGTCTCTGCCATTAAAGACATGAAGCCACCTCAGAATGTGAGCCAGCTGTTATCATTCCTGTCATCAGCCAAATACCTCGCTTCATTCACCCCAGAACTGTCTGATCTCTGCGCACCACTCAACAAACTCACTAGAAAGGACGTCGACTTTCAGTGGGGACCTGAGCATCAGGAGGCCTTTGAACGCATCAAAGACAACATCGCCTCTATTGGAGTTCTAGCCTACTTTGACCCGACAAAGCCTGTGACCATTCAGTGTGACGCATCGATGGACGGACTCGGAGCCGTACTCTATCAAGACAACAAGCCAGTAACAGTTGCCAGCAAAACACTAACCAACACAGAACAGAACTATAGCAACATAGAACGAGAGATGCTTGCCATAGTTTTCGCCTTGACAAGATTTCATCACTATACATATGGACGCCAGGTGTTAGTGGAATCAGATCATAAGCCCTTAGAATCCATAACTAAGAAACCAGTCTCGACTGCAAGTCCCAGGATTAAGCGAATGCTACTAAAGATTCAACCATACGACTACATCGTTAAGTATGTCCCTGGTAAACAGATGCCAGTTCCCGACATGCTTTCAAGATCACCACTTCCGGGACCAGAGATACCTCAACTTGACGTCAGCATTGGATCTCTTGTACACATGACCACTAGCCGACTCGACAAGGTCAAGACTGCAACACATCTTGATCCGTTGCTCCAGAAGCTTACGCACCAAGTCATGGTCGGATGGCCTGAGCATCGCCAAAACTGCCCGACCGATCTTCACCAGTTCTGGAATTTCCGTGACGAGATAGCTGTACATGACGGTATTCTCATGAAAGGTGATCGTGTCATTATTCCAAAGGCATGTCAAGCCGAGTTACTTCGCCAGATACACACAGGACATCAAGGAATTGAGAAATGCAGACTTCGCGCCAGACAAGCAGTTTACTGGTGTGGCATCGATAAAGACATCGAAGACGTGGTAAAAGGATGCGCTGCCTGCCAGCACCACCAAGTCTCTAACCCTAAAGAGACAATCATCCAACAAGAAGCACTAAGACCTTGGGAAGTCGTGTCCACGGATTTGTACTATTGGAACAATGCTAACTATTTATTGCTTGTTGACTATTATTCTTCATACTTTGTTTTAAGGAAACTATCCTCAACCCGCTCGCCAGACATAATCAGCAAACTCAAGACCATCTTTTCTGAATTTGGCATACCCAGGAAGTTAGTGAGTGACAACGGCCCTCAGTATACATCAAGACTTCATAAACTTCAGCAAAGAATATGGATTTGAGCACTCAACGAGCAGCCCACACTACCATCAAGCCAACGGAAAGGTGGAACGCTTTGTAGCTACTGTGAAGAGCACTCTACAGAAATGCGAAGAAACGCATGAAGACCCAGCATTAACCCTGTTGGCTGTTCGCAACACACCAATAGCCTCTACAGTGCCTTCACCAGCGCAACTTATGTTCCAACGTAAAATCGACGATGGACTGTCATTCAAGTCTTCGCTTCAGCAGAGCGCTGCACCAGAGATTACTCAGCACAGACAACGCCACGTTCAGCGGTATGACAGCCGAGCTCATGATCTACCGGATCTTGCCATTGGCCAGAGCGTGCGAATACAGAACCCAAACACCAAACTCTGGGATCCTGCTATTGTTACACAAAAACTAGCAGAACCAAGATCATACGAAGTTCAAGCCAGCAATGGAGCCACCTATCGCCGCAACAGAAGACACATCAACACCACCAAGGAAGTCTTTGCTAAGACAGGTACAGCGGATATTGTCACTGAATCAAAACCAGAACCATTGTCAGATGATTCAGTGACGACAACCTCTCCACCTCGTCATGCAGCACCACCAGATAATGTTGTGATGACCAGATCAGGAAGAATCAGCAAGCCCCCACAGAGACTTATTAATATGTAACCACTTTGAACATTTTAGAGAAGGGGGGATGTTATGATATACAAATATGTTACACTTGTTTACATTCATTAATATATTCAGAACATTCTAGAAGCACGTGATATGCAAATTGCCTCGGGCACGCCGGTATGCAAATCAGTTCAATAAAGAGTTCAAGTTGATACTTTAACAAATACTTCTCCAAGGCTACGGTCACCTTTGCAGAAAAGGTCCTTTGGATATTCCAACAAATTTTCCATACTTTTCACAGATGTTTTCATCTCTTCTGTTAAAATAAGACCCCTGAGTATACATGACACTATTTCCTCTTTGATATTGTGATCATTGTCATCAGTGCCATCGCCATCACTACTGCCACCACCACTGCCACCATCAGGACCAGCACCGCCACAATCGCCACCTGTACCACCACCACCACCACCACCACCACCACCATCATCATCATCATCATCGTTGTATTTGTCGTCATAGTCATCATCATCATCATCATCATCATCATCATCATCTTCATCACCATGGTTTTCCATGTTTTCCGAGAATTACCCTTGGACTGAATAAATAAGCATTAGAATAAAAAAAAAAAAAAAAAAAATCTTCATCACCATCATCCTGGTCAGTACAATTGTCACTAATGATAAAAAAGATAAAATAAACAGTTAACAGAGAAGCAAAGCTCATTAAGGGCGAGCAACTGCAAAATGTTGAGTACAATAACCATCTAAGGGCATTTTTGTCCAAATGATGCACCAGTAAGGCTTATTTTATTTATTTCATAACCTTTATTGAAGTACTGGGAGCAATTTTAGAATACCTGGCTACTTAATAATCGACATATAACTGAACGCCTAATTAAAATAACTTAAGTTTATGCAAACAAATGAATCCATTCTTAGTCCATGAGCCAGACCCCAAAAAATTTGGCCTCCGGTATCATCCGGGGGGAGTAAGTTTCTTGGTTTATTTTGAGATGCCTTATCATTGTAGAGTTGGAAAATGCCTGATAGCAACCAATTGGTGGTAGCTTGTGGGTTTTAGGGAGGTTTTAATAGACCCCCTGCGGACCCGTACATGAAGACGAGGGTAATTGCTTGTACGCCTGTTAAAATATGAAAATGTGATTAAAACAACACCAAACTTAATCAAATGTTACATAAAAACGAGATACTTTTTTTGGATACCAAATCTCATCAAAGCATGTCACGTGACTGATCACGTGACTAATAAAGGAAAAAATTAAAATTTTAATGTCATGCAAGAACTTTTAACTCTTGTGGAGCTGAATCGAAAGCTCTTTATATATTGCAAATGCATCTGTTAAATGAAGGGGTAGATAGCTAACAGTTATCATTAAAACTATTTTGTTTAATACAAATAGGTTTTGAAAAAATAACAGAAATTGTGCGCCTTTTCGTGAAAAGTGCTGTCTGCATGGAAACGAGGCTGAACGTTAGACAGCCTCCTCAACAGGCAGTAAAAAAGGGCAAATGAAAGGGGAATGCCTTTATAGGAAAAACAATCAGTACATTATTATTGTTGGTGTTTACTGTTGAACGATTTAATCATTAACGTTTAAAAATGGACGAGTAACCAGGATAAGACATATTAACAAATTCAAAAAACGTTCTCTGGTTTAAAAATTTAAAATATACAAGCTTTCGAAAAAAAAAAAGCACTTACATGGGAATATATACGGTAAAAAGTATGAAGTAGAAAAATACAATAGAAACAATAAAAATACTTTTGGGGAAATAAAATGCCAATACGAAGTTCTTAAAAGAATTGAATATTGCCTAGGTAATTGTTTCCAGTTATTGTCTGCTTCGCTTGTAATTGCGGTATGCCAAGATTCCAGTGTTTCCCTTACGCAAAAGTTTCCCTTGTCAATTACATGGGAGTTGTTAAAATCAATAGGGTGGCCGTTCAGCCATGCATGAGTGGCAATGTTTGGACCTTTCTTATAGGTTTTTGCGTTTCCAATTTGTTCTTTCTTCGTGGTTCGTAAACCCCTGAATTTTAGTTTGTTTTTGTTTTGGTTTGTTGTGTTTTGTTTGTTTGTTTTTAATCAAAATTCTTTTGGCGTTTTTTTTTAACTCCTTCAATTCATCTTCTTGCGTTTCTACATTTCTCCTTCACTTGGGGGCCTGTAATTGCGCTTACATCCCATTCTTTCCCCTTTTTTCTTCCATGCATTATATATCTCTCCGTTTCCTTGGTCTTATTTTCTGTCTGAGCTCTGTTTCCTCATCACCATCGTTCGTTGGTTATGTGGTTCTGTTTCCAAAAAAGAGCGCGGTCTAGTGAGCTTTGGTTTTGTGTGTCTTACTCTTGGTATGTCTGGAGCTATGGCAGGGGCGGATTAAGGACCCCTGGGACCCTGGGACAAATTTATACCGTGGGGCCCCGTATACCTAAAGGGGCATCATCTACACATCGGTGGTCTCTTCTCGCAAACGAACTAAAACCGCACAAACTGCTGGTTGTCAAGAGGCTTAGTGATACGAGATGGCCGGCGCATTCAGATGCTGTCTTGGCGTTAGTTAAAGGATATTCGTCAATGTCCTCTTTACTTGACAAGATCAGCGCTGACGATTGCGAGAACGCAATGTGCCGGTCAGAAGCCAAGGGTCTCACAAAGAAAATGAAGAAGCTTGAAACTGGTGTGATGGCAGAATTGTGTCATAGGATCCTAGAATGCATGAATATGGCAAGCAAAGTGCTCCAGAGTCCAACACTGGACGTTATCAATGCTGTCGCACTTGTGCCTTCACTTAAGGATTTCATTATATCACTGTGACCGCAGTTCCAGCTCTTTGAACAGACTCTTTCCAAAGAAACCGCGGAGCAGTTCGCCAGGATTGTGACAACGTCGACAGCTCTAGACACAGTTTCAAAGTCGACAGCTTTCTTGTCGTCATTGATAAATTAACAAGTGCGATGTCGGATCGTATTAATGCATACAGTGATTTATGCCGGCTGTTCGGGTTCCTCGCGAGTGTAGATGATCTTGATCAAAGTGAACTCAGCAAAGCTGCTGAACTGTTGGTCTGTACATAGAAGGGTGACATTGAGGAATCTCTTAGCGATGAACTTATTCAGTTTTCATCTCTTTTGTGTACTTCTCCAATAAAGGAAGTGTGTTACGCTAACGCACATGCCAGCAGAGAACTTAACATGCTTCACCGTCCTACTTGTGAAACAAGACTTAGCATCAACATTGCCAAACGTTGAGATCGCACTGCGAATATCTCTCTCTTTAATGGTGCCCAATTGCAGTGAGGGCGCTCATTTTCGCAGCTTAGGCACATAAAAAATGAGTTGCGATCAACAGCAACACAGGAGAGGATGAACTTCCTCTCCCTCATGTACTTCATGTACATAGAAAGCGAAATTCTTCGGAAACTCGACTTTTCCTCTATTATTGAGAAGTTTTCGCTAAGAAAATCTCGAAAAATCGACTTTTAAATCCTCAAAGAACTTTAAATTAGACTAAGTCAGCAAGTATATTGATTTCTGTTTTATTTCAGGATCTTCGAATTGCCTTTGTGTTTCCTTTTTCTTTCCTTCTTTTTTTTGTTGAGTCCGGCCCCTCTAGGTTGGAGCCCTGGGGCACGTGCCGCATGTGCCCCTAGGCTAATCCGCCACTGGGTTATGGTCTTGGAGTCTTATATATGCATTTGTCCCAAACAAAGCAATGCTACTACATCACAGCGGAGTACAGGATCTAGCGCATTCCTGGGACAGCTAAGGCACATGGTACAAGGAGAGCTTGCATCTAAACACTCAGACCTCCAGCGATCTCGGATCAAGAAAGACGAAGAAGCCGTTTCTGCAGTGCTTGAAGTAATCCAAGCCTGGACCAATCCCTTTACGGAAACCCAGCAGGATCGTGTTAGCACTTCTACTGCAAAAGCTCCCCCCCAAAGGACATTGCAAAAGCTCTTAAGAAGGCGTATGAAATTGGTGAGAAACGCTACGCAACGTTCAAATAGCTATAGGTGCATCTGGAAATAGTGCCACAAGTCAAGAAATTCCACGATCCAATTAAAAGTAACATGTTGAAGACCTTCAGCGACATGAATAAAAAGAAGAAAGTAATGTCTAATGCGGGTAGATGTGTCATTCTGAAGGCTGATCGGTCCCTATTTGGTCGCAATATAGTGATGGCACAAGGAGAGATCAAGAGCCACATGCAGGGATTGCTTAGTTATAGCTGGAATATGAAGACGATGTTTGCAGAAGATGGATGATAAAGCAAGGAGAAGGCGCTGAGCAGCTGACAGTTGACTAGATGGAAGGCAAGCCGGCTCCAGATGCCATCTTGAACCTTTTGTCATGTAGGCTGCAGAAATGTGAAAATCAGCCATCTGCTGAAGAGGAGGAAGAAGATGACAGTTTAGATGAGGATGAGGTCTTCGATATGGACGAGGACTATTAGATCCTTGTATAAAAAAAAATTGATGTTCTACGTAACCGGATTTTTTTTTATTTTATGCATTCATTTTCACTTAGTAGCTGAAATATGATTTGGGTTAACAGCACCCTTAAAACTGGTTACCATGGCCATGGCAACAACTAGATAAAAAAAAAGTTAAGTACTTCGAGACAAAGTCGTATGCCAAATTTGTTTATATAGCATTTGTTAATCACGAGATATTATCAAAAACCTAAAAGTCCTGCATATAAGCCCCCCTTCGCATATATAGCAAACTTTAACCCTATCCAGACCCTGGAGGGGAGGCTTTTGGAGCCCGCTCGAAATTTGAAGTTGTGTCGCTTCAAAACGGTCGATGCAATGACCACCAAATTTGGTGACTTTTACTAGAATTTATCTGGAAACATTTTCACGTTAGCGTCCTTTGTTCACCAACATTGACGTTTCCATAGCAACATTGACGTGTCCATAGCAACCTATGTTTTACAAAATTAGCATTTTTTCGCTTTAATCGAGATTATTTGAAAGTTTTCTTATTGAATTAATAGTTTCTACTTAATTTAGCGATAATTGATCAAATTATGTATAATTGTTTATTAATTAACATTAATTAACGGTAATTTTAGGAAAATATGGAATATGAAATGTCAAAATCCAGGATTATTGGTTCATATTTTGGATTGTAAAATATTTGCCCACAATAAACTAAGCTTTAGCAGTCCATTTGCTTTATTTTTCGTTGTTTTTTACCGAAATAAACACGTTTGGACTAATTCAAGATGGCGGATCCAACATGGCGGATCCAACATGGCGGACAATAAAATGGGAAATTTATTTCTAGTATATTATCTGTATGTGTATTTCCATTATCTCTAAACATTTATTGTCAAAATATCATAAAAATGTCCTTTTCACTTGAGAAAACTTTTTTGAATTCATTAGGTACAGTATTCAGTAAATTTTAGAGAACAGTTGCAATGTGAGAGATTATCAGCACATCATTAAACATCACTTATATGACGTCACATGCTGTTACCATAATAGCAACAAAGTGTACGAATTCATTAACCTTTACTCCTGCATCAATATGTGAAAGTTTGGTATGAACGCTACTGTTTGTTTCAGAGATATACCTTATACAACATTTCAGTTGGTTATTTCATTGTATATGACGTCATAATGACGTCACTGTTATTGTTAACAACACCAACAGTATTAGTAAACATAAGACTTTTATCAAATAGGTAGCTGTAAAAGTCTTGTTGTTATATGTTCAAAATTGATGAAAATATTGGTGACACTGTTTTAGCCAATAAAATCGACTATATGACGTCATAATGACGTCACGTTACGACATTATGAAACCAAAGTATCTGTAGTTACTAGAATTCATGACAACATTATCCTGTGTAAATTTGGTGGCCATAGCATAAGCGGTTTCAAAGTTCGTAGGGGGGACTTCTGGAGCCCCCCGGTCCCAGACGTTAAAAAAAGCTCGGTCTGGATAGGGTTAAAGTCCCCCCCCCCCCACTCTACGAGCTACCACCAATCGGTTGCTATCAGGCATTTTTTTACTATTGACCACATAACCTTCCTAAAAACCACCAGGACGTTTACTCCCCCCGGATGATACCAACATACCCTACTGGCTCATGGACTATGTTGTTCAATAACATGCAAATAAGTGACTGGGTACATGCATGCACTCTATGTGTGTAATGAAAGTAAAACAAAAGGGAAACACCCAGTTCACTACAGTAAACTACTTCCTTTCAAAAACAAGTGTTGTTAAACTGACTTTACCTTGCTAAAATAATGTTTTTCACTCAGTGATTGTGCTCCGTGGAGGATGAGACAGCTTTCCCATTGCAGGGTTGATATGGGTAATGTGAATGTCTGTAACTCAGTTGGGGACAAATGCACGTGGAAACATTCCACACATAGGTCAATTCGGGTAATACATATAGATAGCCCAAGCCTAACAGCGTCGCACTTTGAACAAGCTTAACTAAGGTGAAAGGTTGGAAGCACAAGAATTAAGATTGACGAACGGGCTATTTTCAATTTTACTGGAGAGCAATTCTCAAAAACAGTAAGAAGCTTATTACGCGACCGTCTGCACAGTACAGTTTTATAGACCGTACAAAAGTTCACAAAAACAACTTTTCTCTGTCCAGAATAACTAGTACCACTAGTTTCCGAATACAATACAGTTTTTGTTTGTCAAAAATTGCCTGAGAAACTGATTTGAAAATCAAAAATTGCAAAAATACACAAACATATTTGCATAAGGCGATGCGAGTGAAGATAGAACTGTACTATAAAATCAAAGTCTTGTTTTGTTTACATAAAATCGCTTTTCAAACTATCTAATGAATGAACAAACACATAAAAAAGGACAACACAATCTTCTTTCGAAAAAATCTATTCAAATCTCCATTAGCTTACATTTAAAAGCGAAACGCGTATCATTTAATTGTAGCTCATCGAGTTCAAGCTTTCTTCGATGAAATTCAAGAGATCGATACAACTGAATTTAAGCACGTTTTAAAATCAATTCTCCAAAACTAACAATAACACCAATAAAAAGTCACTCACAGATTGATATCAACATAAATTCTCATCGAAAACTGTAATCTGTTTTACCTTTAATTCCCTCGCTTGCTTGGAAATTCAAATCTCCGCTTCTGGTCTTGAAATCCGTAGAAAACAAACATCTCCCGCATTTGATAAAAACGTAATACATGAAGTTCCTCGAAGCAAGATTTTATCCCTGAAAGCTCGTCTTTTTCCACTAAAGCAGCTTCTGAGTATCCCTTAATTAGTATCCTTGTCTTGAGTAGGAAACCGCGAAATATTCAGAGAAATAACGCCTTTAATTTAAACGGTTTTCTCACAGCGAAACATCAGTGTTTTTCTAGCTGACGTGACATTCGGCCGTGTAACCGCGCGAAAAACAAAGCCTCGCTTTGGTTTCAACATGACGTCGTACGCGCATGTTTTGCGATGTCATACGCGCCCGCGAGCTAGTCCTGCGTGACGGTGGAAGGAGGGCGGGCACACGCGCGCCCGCGAAACATTCCGCTAGCCATAACCATGAAAAATGACGGGCACAGGTTCTGGTTCTATGAGTATGGGGCTGCGCAGCCAGGCCTTTGGCCTGGCAAGTGCTCCGCTAAAAAAAGTTACTTGAATTACAAGTCAGGTGGTTAGTAGATTTTAGGGTATTTTCTCCCTTGGAGTGAGCTTATTTTTTTCGCGGGATCATGCGATCTGGTTTTTTCGCGGGTGGTTTTACCTTGGAAAAACCCAAATTTAGCAAAAACTGATTCGCGCGGTAACCTGAATTCTGCTAGAAATAAGGACAAGTGTCACAAATAGGTCAACTTTCCATTGCTGTAAAGAGATGTCAATTATAGTCTGCTATTACATACAATCCGGGCGCCTCACCAGTTATCAAAATGCTCGTGACATCCTCGTGAAATGGAAGAATATCTTTCCCATCCGAAAACAGAGTGCATGCTGGTGTGGGCGATTTTAGCAAATCTTTCTTGCAGTACCTACCCTCATAACTTCCCATGTTCCGTTGCAAACCCGATTGCAAACGTTTCGCGCCATTTCAATTCCTGATAATAGTGTACTTCTTTGGAAAGCTCGCCACAGCCCTAAAGATTTTACTCATTTAGCGAAGGAAAACGATGGCTGACTCCACAGAAGCCAAGGAAATGGAGAGCTGGGATGTAGATGAAGTGTCTGAGTTTATGAAAACACACTTCTCAGAGGAAGTTGGAAGAAAATTCAAAGGTAAGCTTGTTTAAAATATGTCGAAAGATGGCGCGCAATTGTCGCTTTTAATAATTCAAAGTTGCTTTAGGCTAGTTGAATGATGTTTGGAAGTATTTTTTGGTTTATTTTGTAGAGCAGAAAATGAAGGGAGCGTTGCTGAAATTTTTTGCTGTGAACGCATCAATTGAGCAGTTTGTAGCATGTGGACTTGAAGATATTGGCTCCCCACTCTAAAAGTTGGTTAGTTAAATCAAGCAAAAATTTGCTTGTTTTAATGTCCTCAGGGAAGTACAGAAAATCTTGTTTCACATATGTAAAACAATACTTTGAAAACTAAAAACAAGTCAAACGGTGCTTAAAGCCAGCTTAAACAATCAAGTAAAAGAATGCTTGAATTGAGACAAGTGCACTGAAATCAAATGTCAGGATCCTTAAATCACATTAACAAACAAAAAGGAATTATATTAATTGGCTTGGTAGGCATAAATAAAAATTAAAATAAGCACATTAGCTGTGCTGAGAATCAGTCCTATCACAGAAGACTCAGATATATAAGTTTATAAACTCAGCTCTCAATAATGAACTTTTTATATACAGAAAGCTTTTCCGTCAACCTGGGGTCAATTCAATAAAACTTTTACAAGTGTAATTTACAAGTGTAGCCATTTCTTCAGAGGTTGGAAACAATAGCTACTCTTGTAAATTACACTTATAAAAGTTTTATTGAATTGACCCGTTTGAAATCTTGTAAAAATAAAAGGCAGGGTAAAGTGAACAACACCAACTACAGGTACATTGCTCTTCAACAAGGTAAGTTTATTTGTGCTATTAATATTACATGTAATTAAATGATTGAAAGTGCTCAGCTTACATCACAACAGCTGTAACTTCGACAAGCAAGGAATCACAATTAGATACGCTTCAAGTCTCAGTCCAGATAATGATAGAGTCAGTTTAACTCTTTAAGCCCCGATGTGAACATACAAATTCTCCTAACTGTTCTCTATATATTTCTCATCAGATTATAGTACCAAAAGTAGAGAAGACTTTTAAATAATTATCACGGCAATTCATGATTAGTGATCAATTCCTTAATTCGCATGACCTGTATGCTTGATCCTACATTGATATTTCAAGGAGATATTTGATGGTCACTTTTGGGGCTTAACGCATTATATACCTTGCAACAAGACAGCCCCCCTCCGGTATCGTCAGAACTGCTGCTGTACAAATACCCGACATGTACTCTCCGCACATGCTTTGTGAATGAATTCACTTTGGTGAATTCCTTCGTACATCCAGCGATTTGACAAAGTATTTTCAAGTGTCGATCATCATGCTTTATATGTTCCGAGTTGTAATGCGTCAACAGAGATATAAGCCATAGTGCCGAAAAGCTTGTACAAAGAAGGCATTTCCATGCCATCGCAACATTGCTTGGGAAGAAACTGAGTAATCCAAAATGGATTTTCAAAATCAAGTCTTTATGGTTGTCGTTCTACTGTGTTCTTTGTGATGTAACTCAAGACTTGGCATATGGTGCACGACCCCTATAAACACACCCATGCAGAAATGAGTTTTAATGTGAACAAACTGAACAACAATAAAGAAGCGCTAATACAACTGTACAGCAGTGTATGTTCACTTCTTCACATGCATGTAGTAACACTGCATGTAGTAACAAGGGTATTAACTATCCCAGCTATCTCTTGAATCACTTATCTGGAAGAAGCAACATACACATTGTGCGACATCGCACATTTTTTTGGTGGGACGTAATCCCAAAATGAACTCTTCTACAATCTGATATATTAACTGATGACGTTTCTCCAAAACGGATTGTTCAAAATCAAGTCTTTATTGTTGTCGTTCTATTGTGTTCTATGTGACGTAACGATAAACACACCCATGCAGTAATGAGTTTTAATGTCAACAAATTGAACAACAACAGAGAAGCGCTTATACAACTGTACAGCAGTGTATGTTCACTTCTTCACATGCGTGTAGTAACACTGCATGTAGTAACAAGGGTATTAACTATCCCAGCTATCTCTTGAATCACTTATCTGGAAGAAGCAACATACACATTGTGCGATAACGCACATTTTTTTGGTGGGTCGTAATCCCAAAATGAACTCTTCTACAAACTGATATATTAACTGATGACGTTTGTCATAGCACAAATTAAATGCGTAATAAGCGCCCATCAATGCCAAAAGGGCTTTGATATATGAATGCTCAGAAAGCTCCATAAAAATTTCTTTGTCTACCACGATAAACACTTGCTCAAGCAAACCCTCATCTTGCGTGCACCATAATGTTGGTTGGCTGTTCTTAGTTTCCTTCTTGATTACTTGATCAACATTTGATTTCCCTCCCTATGATGGATAAAAAAGATTGTTATAATGTATTTTCAATGTAGTCTTATCTTGTAGAGCACATCACAGGCTATCAATTAAAGGTAAGGTGGGGGTAAGGTTTTGCGACGGGTGTACGTCCGAGGGTTAATACAGGTGTTACAGGTTAGAGCTCTGAATACCGGGAGCCCTGTAATTTATAATATTAACATTTTTGTAACATGCATTGTATATTGCACGCAGAAATTAGAGAAAACACTTTGAATAATCATAGACATAACACTTTTGTTTAACTTGGTACAACTATGAATTATTACCATACCTCAGTGAAAACATATAGGAATGGAGATGAGGACCCTTTCTCTTCTAGAGTGTGGGCATGTTCCAAAAAAACTCCGCAAATTTCATCTAATAAAAAATAGTTAATAGATATCACAATTAATATAACATGTTGCCAACAGTAAAATGCATTAATGTGTCAAAGGCAAACATTAATGGAAAACAACCCATAAAATTTTAAAATATATTGCATGCATTTTTTCTGAACAAATCAACCACTCCGAGCGGGGTGGGGAGAATGGTACAAAGGGTGTTAGAATGTTTTACCCCTTGTTAAAAATCTGAGCCTGAGATTAAGAGACTTTATATTTTAAATGTCAATAAAGATATTTGAGACTCAGATCGAATTTGCTGAGACATTATTTTTGATAGACAGTCCAGCACCCATGTCGGGCACTGTTGGCAGCCACTTTTGATGACTCAATAACAATAGCACTGGTGTGTGACTGCACGAGACTCCTTATTATTATTTTCAAGAAAAAGGGAATTAAACAATGACCGTCACATTTTCATAAATCCATCTTCCCAGAAAATGGAATTGAAATTGCTGGCCATCTGAGCACTTTCTCAAAAACAAGAGAAAATTTGTGTTATTGAAATTCAGAGTGCAAATTCCATTTTACCTTGTATTGGATTTAATCATCAAAATTGGAGTTATTAAAGTGTATATGACAGTTATTTTTTTACTTGCTTGATGGAATCTACATGGCGTTCTGATAAGAAAGTCGAAAAAAGTTTTTCAATATCGATTTTACTTGTCCGTGATTTAGCCGTCTAAAAACGTGAAATTTCACTTCCGGTGGGTTACAAAACCGCGCAAGAAGAAAGACTGGAAAATGCGAGGAACCGAGAAATCGCGACACCGGCATTCTTGTATTGACGTCACAGCGGACTATTTCCAGTCTTTCTTCTTGCGCAGTTTTGTAACCTACCGGAAGTGAAATTTCACGTTTTTAGACGGCTAAAACACGGAAAAGAGAATCGATATCGAAAAACTCTTTTCGATTTTCTTATCAGAATGCCATGCAGATTCCATCAAGCAAATAAAAAAATATCTGTCATATACACTTTAAAGTGCAAAATTATGTTTTCCAGTTTCTAAATTATTCAGTCCTAAGGGCTTTAGCTTTGGAGTTAATAACAACAGTCACAATAAACATACCAGAATCCGGTTTCTGATCATTTGGTATCAACTCTTTACTTTGTAAGAAGTTTTTGACTTTAGATGATATGCTTGCCCAGTTGCTTTCGAAATGCTCAACTGTTGTAGAGTCTCCTTCTTGGAATTTGCAGTGCAGCTCCAACTCGTTCAAAAGCTGAAATTCATTCAATGAAACATTTGTTGAGAATAAGTACCAGTGGACTATATTTATTTTAGTTTTACTGTTACAGACAAAAGGACAAGACCCATGAAATGTACTCAAGGGGACTTATTTTGAGACTGTGTCCTGGCCATGGGGGCAAGTCCTTTGAGCATACACTCAAGGGGAATTGTTGCAGGGACAGTTTGATTTGCTCTGTGATCTTGTCACTGCGACAAGATGTTGGTAGTTCACGCCACAAAGGAAATTTCTATTGCAGGGACAAGTCCACTCGTATGTGCTGACCCAAAGATAACTAAGCAAGCAGTGCAAGATATACTAGTTTTCAAATTTGAAATACTAGCTGTAAAGTACTTAATTAACCATCAATGATGTAAATCACTTAATAGTTTATTCAAATTTACTAATTTCAATTATCACCACAGGAAATGAGTTGATCGCAGTTCACAAAAGCAAGCATAAGAAGTCTGGCATAAAACAAGTGCAAAAGCAGCAAAATCTGCCAATACTGTCAAAATCAACTATTATTAACACTCATAACATTGACTTATAAGGTTCACCATTAATGGAATTGAAACTGCAAGCTTCTATTTGCCAATATCTATATTGTGATGATATTTATTTAGCACAATATAAATACTGGCAAATAGAAGTCTGCAGTTTCAATTCCATCCATGGTGAACCTTGTGAACCATGGTGGATCTTATAATTGTGCAACACGGGGTCCAGGTAAGCAGTAACTGTGTTTTCAAGATGTTATTTAATATCTTGCAAACACAGTTACTGCTTAGGACCCAGTGTTGCACAATTACAAGATTATTTGCAGGCAACCTTACTAGTCATAGCAACAAAATAATACTTACAGTGCACTCGTGTATTTTAAAAAATGAGTACTTGGATGTGATATCACTGACAATGTTCTTCTCTGAAGTTAGTTGCTGTATGTTCTGTCTTCTTTCCTCAAATGTGTTTTCTTGAATTTCCTTTATAGCTGGAAGATTTTTTTTCTTGCTTGAGACTTCCTTCAGCAACTTGGCATGTAGTTCTTCAATTTTATTTTCCTCAAGTTCAACAGCATTTTGTTCCAGACAAGCTGACCGCTTCTTTTTACCATGCATTTTTCTTTTCTGGTACCCTTTTACATTCTGCAATCGTCTTTTCAATAGTTCATGGACAGTACCCTGCCAATAGCAGAATTCACAAAGAACAACAATTATTTTCTCTAATAATTCACCCTGCTAATTATGAAAGTAGTCATATGCGCCCCTTTTGACCGTTTTTGACAGCTACCCATCAAACCTAATTCTATTGTTCTTAAGCTCCGCCCCCTTTGTTCTTGGGACAGGTCTATTGTTTCTAACCCTAGCTCTATTGTTCTTTGACAGATCTATTGTTCTTTGACGGATCTATTGTTCTCTTACCCTAAGTCATTAACCCTAACCCTAATTCAAAATGGCGCTAACCCTAAGTCATTAAATTCAAAATGGCGGATCTCATTGTTTATTCAAAATGGCGGAATTGAGTAAAATATTCAAAATGGTGGATCTAATTGTTTATTCAAAATGGCGGAGTTGAGTAAAATATTCAAAATGGTGGATCTCATGATTTATTCATCAAAGTCAGTGCAAAAACGACCAAAGTCGTGTATTTGCTTACCTAACCCCCAAATTCTGAGATCCCTTTATAGGGACACAAGTTCTCTTCCATGTGGGACAACATGGATGTGACACTTTGGATTTTTCAACCAGTACGCATGCGCAGTAGGGTTTTTGGTCTAAATGGGTTCAAATTCAATTTCAAACATGATTGTCACACAAGTTCTCTTCCATATGGGAAACTTGGGTTAGGGGACACTTTTTTCAGTCAGTACGCATGCGCAGTAGGGTTTTTTAACGAAATGCATGATTTTAAGCTCAGTACGTATGCGCAGTAGGGTTTTTTGACGAAATGGGTTCAAATTCAATAACAAATGTAATTTTTTAAAAGTTTAATTTGTACATGAACACACTCAATAAATGTTTTACATTTTTAAACCAGTACGCATGCGCAGTAGGAGTTTTGGACGAAATGATTATTTTAAGACCAGTACGTATTCACAGTTCCTTGGGGAATGTCTCTATTGATTTATGCCCAAAACATGTCTTTTCTCTAACTTGATGACTATAAAAGTAAGGGAGGAAGCTAAATGGCACAAAATATACAACTTAGTTGGATAAAAAGATCCTATAATACAAAACAAAAGTAGTAGTTTGCAGATAAAGCGCAGGATTGCAAGGATTGAAGTGGATTACAGTTTAACTGGAAATCAAAGATCCCTTTGTTTGCTGGAGAGGCAGTGTCAATCGTGACATTTATCTGAAACCAAAATGCGTGTGTTGTAACGACTCAGTTTAATAAATTCAAGATGGCTGCTTACGAGCTGTAAAATGGAAACGTATCTGTGGTCGAAAAAGAGCCATGCCTGGGCAAATGTCATTGCGCAATATCACGCGCGCATGGGAACGAGGTCAATAACGTCACACGTACGATTAAAAATTCACAACATTTATTTTATAAAAAATAAAACCTGATTTACACGCGGGTGAGGGTCTTAGTGACCACTCGTCCCAGACTCTTTACAAATCCAACAAATTGTTGATGTTCAATTCATCTTCTTCTTTGTATCCATATGGGTATGTGGCAAAGGTCAGCGGATCCAATACTCTTTTTGTGTAAACCAACTGGTACTGTTTGTACTCTGGAAAGGTGAAGAGATGATAATGTTTTGCATCCCGGTGTATCTGGAAGCTCTTGATGACTTGAATTTGACGCGTTTTCTTCAGTGGAACTCGGAGCAACTCGGAGCGTTTGAGTAAGAAACTCAGAGCACTTGAGCAAGCAACTCAGACCATTTGATTGAGCAACTTAGAGCAACTCGGAGCAACTCGGAGCAACTCGGAGCAACTCAGAGCAAGTCACATGATGATTTAGGATCGATAAAAGATGAAACTTACTCTTTAAAGAGTAATCTAAAAAAACACTCTTGTTCCATGACCTCCTTGTCGATCTGTTTAGTCAATTTGAGCAGAGGTCAAAGACTACAATACTCAATATTTCAAGAATGACATTTATTAAAGACAATTGCAAAATAATGCATTACAGAAAATCACGTTGTATAAAAACTATCGTAATATTTTCTCTTTTTTGCTGTGTAAGCCAAGTCTTCATCTTCATTCGACGTTTCTTTAGGTACTAGATCCTCCTGGTCAAACAGTCTATTCAATAAATATTTTCGTGTATTGACTGCTGCTTCAGCGGCCTCCGCATAATCCATGTCATCATCTTGCATAAAGCTATGTAATGTTTTCATGACCTTTTTATGCAGCGGGTCAGTTCTAAGATCACGATAGCACTTTAGCCATCCCTTGCATGTTTATTATTTAAGCTAATAAATTTTTTAAATTAACCAGCTATAGTATCCACCGCTTTGATGGTCTAGTGGTTAAGACGCTGCGTTGTGGCCGTAGTAACCCAGGTTCGAATCCTGGTCAAGGCATAATTATTGTTTTGATCTTAGTAACTGTGTTTTGTTTTGAAGCAAAGGCTTGCACAGTAGAGTTTTTATCTAGTCTTTGTGGTCGTACTTGGTGACGTCAATGCTCTCTAATTATGAACCAGTCTGAACATGTTTGGGAGCATGCGGTGGTGACGTCAATTCCGACCAATCACGAAACAGTATGACCCTATTTGGGCAAAGCGTCCTTTTGATGCACGTGGCGCCTCATCTGACCAATCATGAACCACTCTGATCATGTTCGAAAAGACCTTCGGGAAGGTTCCTGTCCTTTATTAGTAGAAGAATCTCATTCAGTTTAGAATCATCATGTCTTCGTTCGAAGAGTGGTACTGCAACAAATTCCTCTCGAGTGAAACCTGTTAGACTTGTGACAACCCGACAATCAACATTTTTTACAATTTAGGAGAGATTTCATACAAGTACTTTGGAAGGTGGTGTTCTTCTGGAACATTTCCATTGTTACCATGTTACCCTATTGGCATTTGTGTTCGACGTGTTGGCGGTTTTATTTTTTACAAACAGTTACATGGAGGTCGTCTCGTCATCCGTTAAACGTCAGAAAGAAAATCCCGGAGACGTCAAGGTTACCCCTCAGTCGTCGAAAACAACATTCATGAATGTCCCATTGAACCAATTTGAAGAGGATGACAGTTATTGGGATTATCTTCCGTGGGATGTTTGCAAAGACATTGTGACCGTTTCCCAAACCATGATAAAACATGAGGTGACGCAAGCCCTTCAAAGAAAAATGGAACAGGGCTGGGATTGGGTTCATGCAGAAGCCAGGATGATGCCCTTTTGTCCAAGATTACAAAGACTGATCCCGGAGAACGGGTTTCAATTACCTACCCAAGATGATGAACATCAGATTGTTTTGGAAGAACCCCACAGATTTGACTGGTTCAAATTTTTTTGTTCACGGTGCAAAGGATTTCACAGCGCTTGTTGGTGTAGCAAATGTCATGAAACCTATGCAGCCCCTAGAAGCTTCAGGGAAACCACAGGACATGAACATTGTTAGGAAGACAGTGATAACAAAATGTAATGTTTAAAAAAGTTTAATTTGTAAATGAGTCCACTCAATAAAAGTTTTACATTCTAACATGGCGCAATGGTGTTTGTGATTGACATGGCATCCACAATCTAGGGTAGGATCACTCGGGGTTAAAATGCGTAAAGGTGGGCAATGAAATGATTCTAAATTACAATGTGGAATTTCTAAAAAATTGAGCAAGTCTCTTTCAACGTGGCCGCCCTTGTAGGCAATTACAGTTCGTTCGGGGGTTCTGAATTCTTCGTAAAGTTCCAATACTTTGATGTAAACAGCTTCTTTGTCTTTCGCCTTTTCCAGAGGTCTGGGACAGAAGGGGAGGCCATGAATAAATTTTGTACAATACGAGACGGTTCGTCTGTCTTTGTGGTCCAGATCTCTGTGTGTCCACGGATGATTGTAATGTTCGTAGCCGTAATCCGTGCCTGACCAATCACACCATCTGAGTTCCCTGATGACAAAACGGTCGAGAACAAAGAATCCTTCGAGATCAATGCAGAGACAAATGTGCCACATCTGCAATGGTAAACGTTTATTTTAGTTCATTTCAGCTTCAATCTGTTCCTCTAGCTTTCTTTCCCACTCTTTTCGTTGTTTTTCATTGTGGCCATTTTCGATCGTGTCTAACAAATCCTCTAGGGCAGCCACGGGCCAATAGTCCCCGTAGGCTTTGGTGACGTTGCCTTGTTCCAAAGCATAATTGACAGAATTGAGTTTGGATACAATTAATGATCTAACTTCGTTGAGGGTGAGTAAACAGTCCAATTCGTCCTCCACTTTCAATTTTGTTCTTAAGGCTACGAGTCTATCATCCTCCATGGGGTGGTCCTACAAGTTAAAAAAGTTCATTTTACTAAATGGTTGTTTTCAATGAGGTATAACAAGTCCTCTAACAAAAACAAGGGGTACGAGTCACTGTAGGCTTTTCCCACTTGTCCTTGGTTCATTTGTTCCAAAGACCGCTTGAGACCTTTGAGTTTTGTTTCGACAAAGGTTTTGACATTTTTTTAGGGTATTGTCCTCTTTCAACCGGGACTGTTCGACCTTTTCACCCTCGGCATCCGCATCTTCCATGATGTATTTGGCTCGTCTGCATGTCAGACCGTACAAGTTGCCGATATTGCAGTTGTGGTCCGGTAACCAGGATAAACCTTGTTCGTCAATTTCTAGGTTCATGTCGTCTTCGCAATACTCGCACAAATACACTTGTAATAGACCTTGGGTTCGTCTCTGCCAGGCTTGACTTTCTCGGTTTGCCTTTTTTGCTTGTTCTTTCCAGTAAGTCGCCTTGTCCTTTTCAGGAGTTTCCATTTCCCACTTGTCGAGTCCACCACAAATTGTTTTGTTTTGCCCTTCAGCCATGTCAAATGATGTAAACGTCTACACGTAGCACACAAGTCAAATTCTTGACTCAAGTAACCTTTGAGAATCACGTCTGGCAGAGACTTGACGATTTGCAAGGTCATAAAAGTATAATTACCTGAGAAATGCCTTCTTTGGTAAGCCAATTGACTTGAATCTCCGTTATAAGCAGTTAATGTGCAGCACTCACAGCTCATGTCCCGAATGAAACATGTACGGCAAGCTGGCTTTTTATCTTGTCCTTGTATCCATATATGGGCAAAGCGTCCTTTTGATGCACGTGGAGCCTCATCTGACCAATCATGAAACAGTATCATGAGCCAGTCTGAACATGTTTGGACAAAGCGTCCTTTGGGAGTACTTGGCAGGTGACGTCAATGCTGACCCAGCATGAACCAGTCTGAACATGTTTGAACACGTGGTGTGTGACGTCAATTCTGACCAATCACGAAACAGTATGACCTTTTGGAGCTGACCAATGATGAAGCGCTCATTGTTATCAATACACATAAAATCCGCGACTTTTTCGTTCACTTCAGTTTTCCTAGCCAGCCAGAAGAATGACCACTGCCAAGACTCAGAAGAAGCTGCAAAGCAAGAAGAGGAAGGAACCTGAAGGATCCAACCCTATCCAAGACCTGATGAACACTACACTATCCATGGACCAAATCGTACAGACA
>JAJGOT010000838.1:0-32500 GCA_022457155.1 Cladopsammia gracilis | reverse complement strand
TTGGCCCTTTACAGCTATTTACCTGATTGACTGATCAGAAATGCAAAAAATCCAAGTAAAGGTTTGACATTGATGGTACTGATACAAGGACTTTTGATGTAATAAACTGGGTACAGCCAATTTTAGTCATCTCATCCAATGATGCCACAGCAGTACCTACACATCTTTGGAGGTTTTATTGTAAAATATTCACAATTTGATGCACATGCTGAGTGCCTGGATAACATTATTATTACAGGAACAGACGTTTTCACAAGAATGACATTTTTTTTTTGTATGAGGTGCCAGACCTCCCTCCCGAGAGGAAGTTTTATATGTAGACATGTAACTTTTCTAGGCAAATAATTATTTTAACTTTCACGTGTGGATGTAAATAGTTTTTATTTTTAACCAGTTATTGTTTTTTAGTACAAGCAAACTTGTGTTAACTTCATTTTAACAACAAATGCAACAGCAACTTATTATAAATTATATGCAAATGTGGACGTCAATGGTCCAAGTGTCACAATAACTAAAATTGTTTATTGCATGATGATTTTCAGAGTTTAGCTTTGTCTTTGTTTGCCATCATACTCGTGGGAGGCTCTGCTTATATCCTTACGAAGTGCTTTTGATTTCATTTGTTTCAATCTACATGTAATCTTATGTTTCTGGATAATATCTTTCGCAAAAGAAAATGAACGCACTTTGACATACAATTGTATGATGTTGTGCAAAACATCTTTGGCAATGCTACTGTTGATTTTCAGTTCAGAATTGAATAACATTGAATTGTATGCTGAGACAACTTCAACATCATGAACAGATCTTGATATAATACTAGCAAAAGCAATATTTTGCACACTAGTCTTCGAAGTGGCATCCCTGAAATAATGTTCAGTTCTCTCAAAAATTGATTGAGCATCTTTTGTAATTGCCCACAAACCACCACGATTTAAGGATGATGTTAACTTTTGGCATTTAATGGCATTCTGGTCTTCTAATTTGCCAGCCTTAAGGATGGAGATTGCCTGCTCACTTTCTGAAGATTTACTAGCATGCTTGGTATGAAGTTTATGAAGCACATAACCTCCAATATACTGTAGTCCAGCTTTTTCTTCATCTGAAAGTTTAGTTAATGGGGCACAAGTATAAATGCTTTCAATATTCTCCTTGCTGTGTGCTAACATTCAATCAGCAACCTTGGTAGACAGAAGTGTAGCAGCGTTCCTTGATAATCCGTCAAAATGCTTAACAGCATTCAGAGCAATGGTAGAGTAGAAACAAGAATAAAATCTTTCAGCATTTCCAGACTTTATCAAGCGTTTATATAGGTCTTCAATGTCACAGAATTCAGTTGTTATGTCCTGTAGACCGTTGTTGTAGGTGTAGGATCTTAGCTCGTCTCTGATTGATTTTGGGTAGATTTTGTTGTCAGCAATTTTGTGTTTAGCTTTTTCAACAATTCTCGAGTAAGCTACAAAAGTTAAATAGCTTTCTTGTCCTCCGTTTTGCTTCTCAACATTTTCTCTTGTATCTTTGTGTTTAACTGTCTTGTGTCGTTTCAGTCCGCTCTTGCTTTTGCATTTCTTGTCGCACAGTTCGCACACAACGTCTTCGAGTTGAACCTGTTGTAAACAAAAGTTACTTTCAGTCGAGAAATCAGTCATAAAACGATACTTCAAAGTCTAGTTCTAAGCATTGATAATGAAAATTAGAAACCAGTTAATAATTACACCGTCAGTGCAGTACGACACATAGTTATAAGGATTTAGTTATAACACAAGTCGCTACAAAAAAAGCAGCACTGATTGAGCTGAAAGAAGATGAAAGCCAAAGCACGCGGCTTTTCGCTAAATGTTGGGTGGCTAAGAAATAATTTATTACTTACTTCATCAGCAGCGTCTCTAAACTGTTCATCGAGCTCTTCTTCTTCTTCCAAAATATCCAAAATAGCGTCAAAATCGTCTCCAAAGAAAAACAAATCGTTCGTGTCCGCCATATTGTTTTGGAGTGATACTTGGCGTGTGCACGGTCAATGTCACGTGACCATGCTATTCAACCTCAAACGCGAAACAAAAGGCCGGCCCTTTGATGTATGCCGGGTTTCACAACCAGTCCCCTCGATTAACTATGGGTAAGCAAATACACGACTTTGGTCGTTTTTGCACTGGCGGGGGCCCGCCTTGAACTGGATGGGCCCCCCTGAACTGGATGGGCCCCCCTGACTTTGATGAATAAATCATGAGATCCACCATTTTGAATATTTTACTCAACTCCGTCATTTTGAATAAACAATGAGATCCGCCATTTTGAATTTAATGACTTAGGGTTAGCGCCATTTTGAATTAGGGTTAGGGTTAATGACTTAGGGTAAGAGAACAATAGATCTGTCAAAGAACAATAGAGCTAGGGTTAGAAACAATAGACCTGTCCCAAGAACAAAGGGGGCGGAGCTTAAGAACAATAGAATTAGGTTTGATGGGTAGCTGTCAAAAACGGTCAAAAGGGGCGCATATGACTATTTATGAAAAGCGTAAAATATAAATTAGGTATGCATGCAAGTGCATTGTTGACTGACATGTATATGTTAATGGCATGCTCACAATCATGAGACACAGGCAAGTGTTTCTCAATCGCACTGCTTAAGTATGATAAGAAATCTACCCAGATACAGTTTCAGTTTGTACTATTATACTGTAATCACCATTTTTTTTATTGGAATTTGAAACTAGACAATTACTGGCAATGAAGACCCAAGGTAAAGGGAGTTTGTCCGTTTTGTTACTTAAAGATCATTGATTGATTGAAACCAACCCTGTGCTAGAACAGACCCCATAAAAACCCATTAATAAGAACATACATTGTTCCAAGTCAGGCCTGCAATTGGTTCTACTGGGGTATTAAAAGGTTCTAAAATAACTCGTGTCAAGAAAACAAAGAAAAATTGTGTTTAGATAACAAATGCTTCTTCTTTTAACAAAAAAGTACAGTTAAATGTCACAATTGAAAATACTTATGTTTGACCTATATTTTGAAGCCTGAAACTGACTTTTAAATTTATCAGCCTGTTAGTTTTATTCAATTATCAGGCTGAAATAGGTTTTTATATATTGAGAGCCAAAATTCCCAGTTCTTATACAGCCATATGTTGGTAAGGGTTTTCTTTACTGTAATTCGGAAATGTTCATAATGAAAAGTTGAATAACAATATTAAAGAGCTCAAAAGAAATATTATGCAATCAAGAATTACCCAGTAAGGAAATTTGTGTGACTGGGGGAAAGATGCCGGTTTTGGGTCCTTTAAGACTTGCACCCTGTCACATATCTTTGAAGCCGCCAAAACTAAATCTGAGGGACTGATGACTTCTCCTGCTACTGCCTGCAAGCAAGCAGCAGCATCCCGGATAAAACGCCTGAGGATTTTTTCGTCAGGGTATTTGCCCTCCTGGACACACACTTGTAGCTCATCTGACACTGGGAATTTGTAGTCCTCCTCTATATCTATCACTGGTTCAGTTCCAGAGCTTCCACTTGCACCTGTATCCAGCTTGTCACTCGGCGTGGACCTTCCAGAAGTTGAGGATGTTGGGGATGCCGATTGTGAAGACAGTCTTCTCATTTTTGACACTAAACAAGTACCAGAAGTTGGTTGTGAGCTCTTTGAAGGTGCTACATGTCGCTGACTCCTTGCATGCTCAGGTGGCGAATCAAACTGTAAGGTTCAATGGTAGATCAGCCATATAATAAATACATACAGTGTAGGGCTACAATGATATATTTTTCCATGAGACGATACACATCTCTATGTGCTATACACAAGGCAATTAATACATATCGTATGCAACAACAGTGCCCTTTATGTATTTACTTTGTAACTGAAAAGCCCTTTTAGCTTGGGAGTTGCAAATAATGTAATGTATTTATGTATATGTATCATAACATCACAATATTATTCTGTTCAAATATCGATATTCATATCGTGACAAGAAATATTGTGGCACACTGGTGTGTTATTTGCAGCTCTGATATCAATTTTTTAAAAACATGAAAAAAATATGAAAAAATTAACTTGTTCATATCAAAGGTTGTCATTATTTGGATACATGCTTCAGACATCCTAATATGTGATGACCTCACCTCATCAATGCCATCTGTCCAAATAACTTCTTCACTCCTCTGCATTATACAAAATGAAAAAAGATGGTGATAATGACAGGAATATAGGACCATGAAAAAGTAATGACAACTTTGATTTGTAATTAGTTATTACTTGTCACTACCTCAAGTTACCAGCCAAACATGCACAGGTGTTGCAGGCAAAATAAATGACACTAGCAGAAATGGTACACTTGTAGCAGTGTATATTAAAGGAACTTACACGGTATAGCCTTTCTCTTTATTTTCATTATAAAGACTTCAGTGCAAGATAAGGTACTTATTGGGATAAGCAACCTCAATTTTCATAAGAGTACCTTAAACACCACAATATCTGTTATATAAACAATAAATTATATTTCTGCACACAATATGTTCAACTTGAGAAATGCAAAAAGCAATCTTGATGCAAAACTGAGTGCAAAATGCAATGAAAGACATAATTTTTGTTGATGTGAATGTTTTTCTAAACTTTTGCACCCATTATCTTCCTCCAGGAGGGGGGTGGGGGGTTGCTCTCCTACAATGCTTTATTATTAACCCTTTACACCCCAAAGTCAACATACAAATTCTCCTTACTGGTCTCCATACATTTCTCACAGTGCTATTGCAGGGAAGTTATTAAAAAACATCAAGACAATTAATTTTTGTTGATCATTTCATTAATTCTCCTGACCTGTATGCTTGATCCTGCATTGATATTGCAAGGAGAACTCATGCAGATCACTACTGAGGCTTAAAGAGGCTTGCAACAGTTTTTTTTTTGCCTTAGGGTTTATCTTTTGAAATCAAACTTTTGCAGGGAAGAAATGCTTCAATTTCTTTCATTCTTCACCAACTTAGTAACATATGACCAAAGATTTATTATTCACCAGTTTTGAAGCAACAGTGGCTACCATAGAAACAACAGTGTATTGCCCTTTGTTCTAAACAAGGCTGTTTTTCTCAAGCATCATTAAATGTAGACAACAGTAGTACTACAAAAGTTAAAAGTTTCATTATAAAGTGTCTGACTAGATTTTGAGAAAAAAAGACATTGTTTAAAAAAAAGGACAACACTGTCATTGCTATGGTGGCCACCGTTGCTTGGAAACCAGTGAAAAATAAAACTTTGGTCATATACTAACTTGGTGAAGTGTGAACAAAATACAGTAAATGTCCTCCTCGAGAAATTTTGATTCTCAAAGCAAAAAAAGATGCTGCGAGCATTGCCAAATAGGAAATTTAAGTTATGAACAGTGAGCACTTACTATGTCTTCCAGGTAATCCCACACTTTCTTTCTTATTTGAAAGCTTTTAGGATAAATGTCCTTTAAGTCTTCTCTTGTAAGTTTAAGAAAGGTAGAAGCATCCACATTGTTTTCTGCAATAAGCCAAAGTCAAAATCATGTTTCAATAATTATTGGCAAACAAGCAGTAACAACTGATTTCCTGTCTTAAAATTCAGAGTATTGTATTGAGAGTTTCTTCGAAAAAGATTGCATCCAGCCCTCCTTTGGCGATCAAAGTTTATTCTGGTTAATAATAACTACAGTCGAACCTCTCCTTACGGAAACCTCTCTAATACGGACAGTTCTCTTGGTCCCGAAGACACCAAATTCGTACAATCCCTACCTCTATAATACGGACACCTCTATAATGTGGACACTCGGGTCTGTCCCTTTGGTGTCCGTATTAAGGAGGTTCGACTGTATTAATAATTAATTTTGCGGTATAAATAAACTTTAAGCCTCACACCCTTTGAATAAAAGATTGCAACAGTCCAGTCAATAATCCAATTTTAAACAAAATTGCTGTAAATTTCTTTTACTGTGTTTAACACTCATCATCAAATAAACAATGTTTCAAAATTTCAAACATATTCATTAATCAATTTCTGCAGCTAAGTTCGTATGATCCCATTCATTAAAAATAGCAGCTTTGCTCATGCACCCAGCTTTCACTGAAATATTATTGCACAAACAGATAGACAGTAAACATTTACAGTACAACCACAAGTAATCATGCATTGTGTCACGCGCCGACAAGAGGGAAAATTTTGCACACCGTCACACGGCTAGGCAACCTGTCCATGTTCAGTCAAGTAGAACAAAGCTGCAACTCCAGACTAAATATTAAAGGGACCGGTCATTATTTATGGGCAGGGGGGGAGGGAAAAATATATTGAAAGATAAAAATTTCTGCAAGGCGCCCCCCTCCCAGCCCTGAAAATAGCAAGTGGCCCCCCCTCTTTGTTTCCCTGATGCAGCCAGCATGCATTATGTGAAGAGGAGATCAATGTTGATGCACTAGAAAACTTGACTAACAGTTCAAATGTGAAAAAATTAAAATGCCTCATCAGTCAAGGTTGTTTTGCTCTTGATGCTCTACCGACTATATACCACACCATGGACAGGCTTGGATGCCAGTAGGTGACACGAGGAAGGTGCATTGCTGACATTCTGAGACATTTGTTGTGTACATATTTCGCTAAGAGTGATTTTGTGTTTTTTTTCTTAATGCTTGGTGCAAGGAAGTTGAAGCATTAACTACTGTATGTTAAAACAAGTTTTATGACTTCTTAGGCTGTTATTAAACTAGCACAAACATTTGTAAGGTGGAAATGTATTTGAGGCAAAATCATTCACAAAACTAAAGCAGGCTGTGACTGTTAATAGGTTGGAGATGGATGGGAATTGGTCTTCATCATAGTGTCAAATAGCCATAGAATTTAAGACGACAACTACACTTAAGTTAGAATTTCAGCTGGGTTAATATCCCTCTTACCTATTTGGATCCTTGAAATTGTTCTATTGTTTTTTGAAGTTATCCCTTCTACACAAACACAAATAATTTATAAGATATCTCGCAGAACCTAAAAAGGATGACCCCCCCTATTTCTCTAACAAAAAAATAAGGCCCCCCTCTAACCACTCTAAAATACCCTTGGCCCCCCCATCTTTTTTCCCTCCCCCCCTGCCCATAAATTTTCAAATGTTATTTTCAATTCGTCGTTTTCATTTTAGATCTTCTTGCTACGATTCAGTTCATTTGAAATTTTCAAATGGCAAAATCTATATGTTCGGATGAAAATTTAAAGCTTACAGAACATTGATTCGTTTTCGGTTCTTCCGTGGCCGAGGGTTGGTATGCAGCTCGTGGCCTATGCCCAGCTTATTTCCCACGCAAAATAACCAAACCCGCCTCCTAAAGCTATTTTAAAAAACAAGTATAATCACGCGTAATTTGACCAGCAAGTAAAAAAAAATGCTTTCCAAGAACTGGATTAATAACTCTGAGAACATAGCAAGGCTAATATCCAATATTTCAAAGAATTTTGTTCGATTGCACATCGTTAAGCGTTATGTCCAAGATGGCCGGCGAGCGTTCGTTGCTGAAAAACTCCTGCAGCCTTTTTTTAACAAAATGCATCTAAAAACAAAAAACGATACAACCATACCTTTAAGGCCATCGATAATTTCATCTTCCATTTTCTTGTTTCGCAAAAAGTCGCCAAGCGACGCCACGCTTAGACTTGCAAATGACAACGCCATCACCAAACGCCAAAACACCGAATTCACATGTCGCCTACTGGGCAAGGACGGCACGGTTACAAGTCCCTTTGTTTCCTGTCAATCTTCTCGCCAGGCGCGGTTGCAAGTCCTTTTGTTTTAGTCCAGTTTCCCGCCCGTTTTCTTTTCAAGCGACGTGGAGATGGCATGGAAATGCCTTCTTTGTGCAACCTTTTCGGCACTTTGGCTTATATCTCTGTTGACGCATTACAACTCAGAACATACAAAGCATGATGATCGACACTTGAAAATACGTTGTCAAATCGCTGGATGTACGAAGGAATTCACCAAAGTGAATTCATTCACAAAGCATGTGCGGAGAGTACATGTCAGGTATTTGTACAGCAGCAATTCTGACGATACCGGAGGGGAGCTTGTCTTGTTGCAAGGTATATAATGCGTTCATATGTTTTTGTTAATCAGGTAAAATCCACCTCTTTATCGATTGACTTGTTTATTTACTTGCTCTTAAGGGGGGGAGGGAGGGAGGAGGGGGGGAGGGAGGGAGGAGGGGGGAAGGAGGGAGGAGGGGAGGAAGGAGGGAGGAGGGGGGAGGGAGGAAGGGGGAGGGAGGGGGGAGTGAGGGAGGGCGGTGGAGTGCAAGTGGAACAAAACGAAAAACATGTTAGGCACTTTTGCAAAATAAGGGGGGGGCCTTCCACTAGATTCGCCACAACACTTCTTTACAGGAACTACATTAATGTTGTTCTTCTTTCAAAACCATTTCAATGTGCAGTTGTTCGTAATCCATCTCAATCTTTCCCTTGAGATTTTACAATTATTTTGTGGTTTTCTTTGATTTGAGGGGAATACTATACACTGAAAGAAGCACAAGTTAGCCTTCAACAACAGGTTAAACTGACAATGGTGGGAGATGGAATTTTGCAGACTCTTGAATTTTGTTAAGTCTATTAGTGTTACCTATTTATTTTTTATTGTATTTTTTAGCCGGGGGTGGTATGGTGGTGGTGTGTCCCCTCTCAGACCCTCTCAGTCTGGGGTATACTTTAATGTTAGAAATCTCCAGATGAAAAAAAGTGTAAAAAATTGGGTGAGGTAAGATAGGATACAAGGGCAAATAAGGGTATTTACAAATTACTTGATTATGATGGGTACAAAACAATTTTTACAAATTTCTAAGGAGGTTCTTGGAATTTGGCAAAACATAGTATAAGATTTAAGTGAAATTATCACCTTTTCAATGTGACTTATCTCTGTTAGCTGTAAAGATTAGAACATTTAAAAAACAACAGCAAGGAACCATGATAACTTTATCCTCTTGACATTTTTGCTACATCCTCACTTTTGACCCTTGAGGGGAACTGTTTGGCTGTGGCTTGAAAATAATAGCAGAATTTACCTAACATTTTCCCTTGATGTTTATTCAAAAGGTTCACATGGAGAAGTTTTCCATATAAGTGATAGTGTTGATGAAGAAAGTGAAGATCAGAGAGAAGCAGGGTCATTGACTTATACAGAGTTGGATGGGTGCTGTGATCAATCAAATGATTTCAATGATAACAACACTGAAAACAATGAGCCTTTAAATGTTGTTACCAAAAAATTTCTTTGCAAAGTTAGGGGAGAAAACCGTCTAACAGGAAAGGCTGTGCAGAATATTGCAGTTGCAACCAATCATTTAATGCAAGAAATGTTAACACAAGTTAAAAGAAATGTTGGAGAGATTCTTCATGATGCAGATATTGGGAATGAAGATTTTAAGAATATTGAAAGTGTTTTTGATGAAGCAGTTCAGGAACTGGATATATTGAGGACTCCATTAAGTGCAACATTTAGCAACGAAAGCAACTGCAATGGTGCCAACAAAATTGTAAGTTTAATCATGTTTCTTGTCAGTTTTTGTCAAGAATATGTTCAGACAACAAAATTAACTAGTTGATCCACATCATACTATTATTCATTTTAGTCCCTCAGGAAATATCAAATGAAAAATAATGAGGCATACTGGTGTTATATAATGCTTTGCACGCTGTACCTTTATTATATTATATTGTGATGTGCATAATTTATAGATATTGAATTTTAACATTTCTAGGAACCAGTGAAGTATGTATTGGGAAAACATCGGGCTGTTGTAAAAAGAGCCAATAAAAGAAAGATTGTGGAGGTGGACGATGCATTTTATTACATCCCAGTGCTTCAGACAATCCAAGTGCAGCTTGGGTGTTCTAAAATGTTGGACATGGTTTTGGCTGGGCCAAAAACAAGTGCTGATCCGAGTATCCTGAAAGACTTCTGTGATGGGACTTTCTTTCAAGATCATGAGTTATTTTCAAATGATGATAGAGCTCTTATCCTTTTACTTTATTATGATGATGTTAATTTTGTTAACCCATTAACTAATAAGAACCACAAAATGAGCTTTTTCTATTATCAACTTGCAAATTTGCCCCCCTCACACAGATCAAAACTTAAGTCTATTCATCTTTTTGCTGTATGCAAAACAGAACACCTTTCAAATCCAGAGTATGGATTTAACAAGGTTATGGAACCATTAGTAGAGGACATGAAAATTCTTGGTTCCGATCGAGGTTACACTTTCTCCCTACCTGATGGCCCTATTAATCTTAGGGGAGGTATCCTTGCATTTCTGGCTGATACACCAGCCAGTAATAAGGCAGGTGGGTTTAAGGAAGGAGTGGGTGGGGCAAAAAGGAAATGTCGCCATTGCATGGCAAAATTTGAAGATATGCAGTGTTTATTTAGAGAAGAAGAGTTCCAGCTACGCAGCTTGGACAACCACATGCAACATTTATTACAAATAGAGAATGCTGCTTCTGAAGACTTAAAATTTTTTTACTCCAAATGCTATGGCATAAACACAAGAACTCAGTTACTTGAAGCACCTTATTTTGACCCCTGCGAGCAGCTTGTCCAGGATGTCATGCATGTATTCTTGGAAGGAGTCCTAGCATATGAAATTAAACTTCTACTAAACTATTACATAAATGATATTAAAGCTTTTGGACTAGTAGATTTGAACAACAGAATTCAGCAGTTTGGTTATGGATATTCTTATGTTAAAAATAAGCCTTCATTAATCCTAGATAAAGACTTGGAAAAAGGAGCTTCCACTAATCTTGGACAAAGTGCTTCTCAGATGTGGCTTCTTGCAAATGTGTTGCCTTTCATTTTGGCTGAATTTGTTGATATAAACACGGACAGATGGAGATGCTTTATTTCAGTTATTGAACTTATGTCTATTTGTCTTGCCCATAAGGTTTCTCTGACAACTATTGTTTACATGAAACAGCTCATTAAGGGGCATCTTATGTTATTCAAATCTCTTTACGGAAACACTAATAATATTATACCCAAACAACACTACCTCATTCATCTGCCTTCTTTAATTTTGAAATTTGGACCACTTGTTCGTTCATGGTGTATGCGTTTTGAAGCTAAGCATGCCTATTTCAAAGATCAGGCAAAGATCATCAAAAATTTTGAAAACCTTCCGCTGTCACTGTCAAAGAGGTATCAATCCTCACTGTGTGCTGACTATATTAAGTTTACTAATGATGATAATGGTCCCATCTTCAGAGAAGACATGTCGTTTGGAATAACAAAAGAACTATTTGGTGATGATAAAGAGATTGCAATGACAAACATAGAGAGATTTACTGGAGTGGGCAGTCTTCATGGTGTCACAGAAATATATTCTTTAGATAGTGTTCAAATCCATGGAACTCTCTATAAGCCGGGCAAGGATTCATTTCTCAACTTTGGTAATCAGAATGGGTTGCCAGAGTTTGGAAGGATAGCTAAAATTTGGTTTGTTGCTAATTATGGCATTTTCTTTGCCCTTCATGTTGTGACTACTTCACACTATGATCAAACTCTAAATGCCTTTCAGGTCAATGAACCCGATCTTCCTGAGGGATTTGAAGTCGTCAAACAAGAGGAACTTGATATGCCATTTGTGTGTCATTCACACAAATTTAGAGACTTGTTATATATCATTATGAAAGAAAATCCTCTTTCTTGGCTATAAAGATTCATTTTCAAGAGCAGGTTCATGTTACCAGACAAATCTTCCTGGTTTAAATTTTCCCTTTCCTTTTTATTTGTTTGAAAACTGTTTACATTTTAACATAGATAATTTTAAAGTGGAATGTAAGTTTGTTATATCTACTATCTAGTTATGTTGTACCCTTCAAAATTGTTCCATGTGTTAAATCGGTCTCAGCAACAAACTCAGCTGGCAACCTATTCTGACTGCACTAAAGTTGAAAAATTCCTACACCATAAGTTTGTGCTGTTAACATTACATTAAACTGTTCACCACAGTTTTATTTATAATTAATATTACTTTCATCACAGGAGCTCACAATAGTTGAAATATTGAATATATTAATCATTAAAAATACATATCAGCTCATTAGCTTAGCTGGTTTCCTATGAGGGTTTACAGCTTTTAGATGGATAGATGTGTCAGCACTGTACTTGTGTGCAGAGCTTATTGTTTTCAGATCACATGTCTATCCATCCAATGGCTGCAAACCACAGGAAACATTATAGCTTGATTTAAATGTTCAATTCAACTATTGTGGGCATCCTGTGCTGTTATATTATAAAAATGGAAAAATAAAATTTATATTGAAGAACCTATTCTTTGGTATTAAATTGAATTACAATTATTCTAAAAACAATAACCCCAACTCTTAAAACCAGGATGAAAATAAGAATTGTAATCTTAAAACAAATTCCTTTTGAGTAATTTAAGCACTGTCTTGAAACAATATTCTGTGCTTGAAAAACAGTACTTAAATCAAGACTAGTCATCTTAAAACAAGATGTTTGGTTCTTCATTTAAGTAACTGGTTCTTGATTTAAATACACCAACTTTTAGAGTGCCCAGATGGAGTTTCAACGTTTGGTTAAAGAACACACTGGTCATGCTGATGCCGATGGAAGCACAGAAATATTAACATCGACTTCTTCATCTTTGAGTTCAGACAGTTTCAAGTCATCAAGGTCTTGTGATAGTACTAGTAGTGTCAAGCCATCGAGAAAGGCTCTAAAAAATATGCGGCCTTTGGATTCCAAGATTTACAAGGCTAAGTAAGCTAAGCTTGTATTATTTTCTGGTTTCTCTGGCACAAGTTTCAAATTATTGCTCTCGCCGTTTTTTCCCTCTCGCTGCAGTGCTGTTTGTGTTTAGCTTGTATTCTTGTACCTTTCAAAGTATTGTTTTACCTTTATCATGTAGCTAGGGGTTTGTTTGTTTGTTTGTTTATTCATTCAGCAACCAGCAGACAGCTGATATGCATATACTTGTGCTAAATGTATAATTACAGAAAAGTCAAATTCAGTAAGCAAAAAGCGTCACCCAGTGATGTTTGATTTGTTTGTAAAGGGGAAAGTGTGCAGAATACAAGTTTAATAGCATATACTTAAAATATCACTGTAACCTTTGACATACCGTACTGACGTCTTGTTCTCATGTTTTACAGAAGACGTACTGTACAGGAAAAAGCTGTAATGAGGTGGCCAGAAAATGACATTCCTGTTTTCCGAAAAAATGTGAAAGCCTTAAACGAGCTGAATGAGTTAGTTGAAGAACTGGCAGCAACCTGCACATATCAGCCATGTGGTTTTACAAAAGAGGCAATATGAAAACACATACTCAACACGCTGAATGAAAGGCGTAGAAGAATAAAAAATGGTCATGACTTCACAAAGGTACACTGCAATGACTTGGCATTTTTTACCAAAACAAGCAAGGCAGTTTGGTATCATATTTCGTAATTGACTGTGGTACATGTTGCTAAATTCAGAGACAATGGTAATATTACGGTATATCAATACATCTTCTCATTGTTTGTTTGTTTTTCTTTTCTTGAAGGGAGATGCACGACAGAAAAAACATGATAATGATAATGGCTCTGAACAACAAGGTAATTGAGAGGTGTCCACCTATATTTTAAAGATCATAATATTATAATATTGTCAGTTTGTCTGAAGTAGCAATGATCTATTCTTTTTGACTGGATAATAACAAGTCAGCTTCCATGTCTATGATAGGATCATGGGATTCTTGTTGAAGTGTTTTTGACAAGGAGAAGATCAGAGGAGTTTTTAATTTTCTTAGTTTATATGAAATCATGAAGTGTTGTTCACTCTTGGAAACATCTGGTGTTATCATTTCTTGTACCACTTCAAAAACTTATAGCTAGGGTCTGCATTGAGGTATAGTCTGTAGCTTTATGCATAATTGCAAGTAAAATAAATGTGGAACTTTTACTTTACAGTTGGCAAATCAAAAGGTGATGATCACACAATGAGCAACACAGAATCTGAATGCAACTGTGAATAACAAGGTAAATGATGGATATCGGTATTCTTAATAATATGGCCCAGATTTGAGCATTCCGTTTCCCTATTTCCTTGTAATATTAAAGAAATTTGTTTCTTTGTTGCAGTTCACCCATCAAAAAATAGTGATCCAAAGCCAAAGAGAAAGTCTAAAGCTGTTGATCATGCCTCTGATCATGCCTCTGATCATGAACAACAAGGTAATTGATGTGTACTGGTATTCTTGCTTTAAATAGATTATATACATGTAAGGCAGTATCGTGATAAGGCCCACATGAAAGATTCCCTTTTTTATTCCTTGAAAGTAAAAGAATTTGTTTACAAGCTTGTTGGAGTTCTCTCATCAAAAATCAAAAAGTGTTGATCTAAAACCAACAGAGAGCAAGGAGAAGGCAAAGAGCAAGTCAACCAAAAAAAAGGTATTGGTATTTTTGAGTCTGCAGCCACTGGAGTGCAAACCACAAATAAACAGAAATCAGTACCAATGACATATCTAGTTGAGGCTACCTCCCCCACCAATTTTGTTTAATTTGTTTACCCACGTAACATGAAAGAGCTTAGAGCTCGTTATAAAGTCTACGTGCATGATTTCGAATTAGAATTTCATTGCAAAGAAAAGAGTTTTTTTTACTCCAAAAGCATTCTAGCGGGCAAGTGCTCAAATGCCAGTTTTTAAATCTCTTTACAGTGGGCAATTTGCTTTATCAACTTACATAATAAACCTAAATTTCCGTGTGTACAACTTAGTTTGCATTTGCTACAAATTAAAATAAGTGTGATATTCCTTCTTTTATAGTTGGTCCTTCAAATGCTGTTGACTCAAAGACCTTGAGCAGAAAAGCTGCAGAAGTCATTATTTGTGTGGCCTTCAATGCAATTAATGTCAGGGGAATATCACGATCTCAGCTGGCAGTGGCAACAAAGCCTTTAAAACTGAACATGAAACCTTCACTTTCTAAAGAAGAGTATCTAAAGCCAGTTGCTGATGGCCTTATTAAGGCTGGTTATGTGAAGTTGACTAAGGAGTTAAGTCATGATGTTTCAATTGTACGTGATGATATAATTTTGTTAAAGCCATTTTAGATGCAAAAATTCTGCCTAGGATGTTTGCTTTGGTAGTGAAATAATAAGTTCCCTGCAAAGGGGTATTGTTAGCAGCCCCCAAAGGTTTTTGTTCTTGTTGTTATTGCAATTTGAGACTTTGCTCTCAGACCCATAGTGTTGTTGTTTGTAAATCCCTTTCATTCAATCAGTTTCATCCAAAACTGAAGTTTACAAATAAATATTTTAACTCAAACAATAGTTCTCGACTCTTAGCACGAACTCCTCTGAACACTGAAGCAATCCAATGGCATTAATTTTGTGCCCATATCAATAGTGAGTTCAGTGAGTATATTGTAGTTCAGAATAGCGTAATTTAGCTTTCACTAACTTAAAGTTTAAAATTTGTGTTATGTTGCATCCGTAACAACTGCGGTTCTTGGTTAGTAAACAATGAATTTGATTTTTATTGCTCAATTGTATGCAACTCAACTTGTATTTTAGCTTTAATCTAACACATGCTTTGATTCCCAGAATAAAGAACACATTGTTGCAGGCTTCCTAGTTCTTGAGTTGGCATCCTCTACATAGATTCAATAACAACATAAAGCATCAATGTTAGTCATTTTAAGTTTCAAACATGTTATTAGCATACTTCACATTATTGTTCAATGGGAAATAGCTAAGAAAAAAGCAATTTTCCATACTTGTTATTCACCTTTTCCCATGGATGATTTTTGAGGTCAGAAAACATAATGACAATTATTAAATCCCTTTCCCATGAATTTGTGTTATGTTGCATCCGTAACAACTGCGGTTCTTGGTTAGTAAACAATGAATTTGATTTTTATTGCTCAATTGTATGCAACTCAACTTGTATTTTAGCTTTAATCTAACATATGCTTTGATTCCCAGAATAAAGAACACATTGTTGCAGGCTTCCTAGTTCTTGAGTTGGCATCCTCTACATAGATTCAATAACAACATAAAGCATCAATGTTAGTCATTTTAAGTTTCAAACATGTTATTAGCATACTTCACATTATTGTTCAATGGGAAATAGCTAAGAAAAAAGCAATTTTCCATACTTGTTATTCACCTTTTCCCATGGATGATTTTTGAGGTCAGAAAACATAATGACAATTATTAAATCCCTTTCCCATGAATGGTTTTTGAGAGCGGATAAATATACTATTTTCCATTTTAAACATGTTTGGGTTCAAAAAGAATACCATTATTGGTAATAAAAAAACGTTCATGGTAAATGGTGATTACAGCGGTGATTATTGGCGTGAACACCTAAAATATGTCTGGAATGTTTATTGTGTTGCAACCAATAACCAACGAGATCATCACACCACAGAAACCACAGGCAACGAACGATTTCCTATCTGTCACGGAACAAATTATTTTCATTTTGTTTTAACATTCAGTCTTTTTACAAGTAAACAATTGCTTTTCCTTCCTATTTGTTTACAGTATTTGCTATAATAGCGAAGAATACAGGTTTGAGCGATTTTGAAATAAATTACAAAGCTGATGCACGTGACGGTTTCGTGCGCGAGTTTTCAAACTTTTTGTAACGATCGAAATCTGTAGTTACGCCTGATCGCAAGTTACAATGTTGCAAGGTAAGCCGCTAGAGTTTTCCGATTTCCATCGCTTCGCAGCTAATGCAGTAAGCATAAACACTTTTTTGTAAGGTGAGGGAGATTTACTATTTTGGTAATTTATTTTTTTTGGTAGCTAATGTACGCGTGAGGGAGAATCGACATGGCCAAATCTATGACATGGGGAAACCTTATCCTCAAGTAACCCAGGAAAACGTTTTAGATCTTCACAACAATGGTTTTTCAATCAGACAAATAAGTGCTCAAGCATGAGTTTATTACGAAAGTTATAAAGGAATATAATGAAAACAATAATTCTGTCCCGCGAAGGGCTCTAAGTGGACATAAGGAGTCAGTTCTAAACGAAAATGTGCGCTCTTACCTGGAAGTTGAAAAGCTATGCAAGCCAAGCTCGTATAGTAACGAGCTACAAAGGAGATTGTTGTTGGATGGTGTCAGTTTACCAGGGGAAATACCGTCAAATGCATCCGTGAGAAGATTTTTCAACAAGGAACTCATAATGACTAAAAAGAAAATCATGCAGGTTCCTTTAGAATCAACTGAAGGTCCAAACGTTGACAGTCAAAATGCATTCCTTGCAGAAATCAGCCAACTCGGTCCCAGCAGCTTGCATTTCTTCGATGAAACAAGCGTGATCCGAACCAAGGGAAATCGAAAATACGGCGGCAACTTTTATCGGAGAGAGAGCACTTGAATATCAAAAATACGCCTCTTATGCCACCTACACGGTTAATTTACTGCATTCAGCTTTGCGTGTTGACCATTACAATATAATAGATGGCCCCTCAAACGGAAAGATGTCCTAACTATGGACAACCCTGAAGTTTGGAAAATAATTCTCTCAGTGATTCAATGCAAGGAATATGATAAGAAAAACCTCAAAAATTGGTGGCCCAGCCATTTCGCTACTCAATGTTCATTACAAAATTTGTTCAAAAGCTCTTACAAACAAACTTTCAAAAGTGTTACCCTCGATTATTTCAAGAAGATCAAACTTGTTTCTTCCCAGGTAGGACGATTTTTGAGAATTTAATTCTCTTGCGTGACCCTCTAGATTATATAAATATTACCAATGAAACTGGTATCTTGCTGAATATCTACATTATACTGTCTAGCAAATATGAAAATTATAGTTAATGGTTTTTTGACTAAAAAAAATTCCACTCGAGTGGGGGGAGAAGCAGGGATATCCCCGGTCTCCACTTTTGTACATTTTATGCGCAGACGTTTTGGCTACCAGTATAAGAAAGGATGATACTATTGAAGGTTTTCTCCTTCCAGAAGCCTGAGGAAAGCGTTTTAAAATTTGCCAATATGCGGATAACTCCACATGTTTTGTAAACGACATTTTTTCTTTAGACAAATTGTTTACCTTACTTCACAAATACGAGACAGGTGCAAGGACTAAATTAAATGTGGCAAAGAGTACTTAAGCCATGTAGTTAGGAGCTTGGTGCTCACGTCTGGACACTCCTTATGGCCTGACGTGGGTGTCAAGAATGCGAATCTTGGGTGTCTGGTTTAGCAGTGGTACTGCAAATGTGGAACTAGATAACTGTTTACCACGCCTTTCCAAGCTACATTAAAATTTTAACCTGTGGAAGGGTGTGGGGTGTTTTCACTCCCACCCTATTGGCACTACTCAATACTAGGTTTATAGTTAATGTTAAGACTATTTTATTTTACCTAATGGACTTCAGCTGTCGACGAGAATGACATGCGAGCATGCTTTTTCATTAAGAACATACTTTATGGTATATGGGTTTTTTGAAATAAAGCAACTTTTCACAATAGCACCGAGAACTCTCGGGCCACTGTAAGGGACATAAGGAATGACATCACAACACAGTTGCAAATTGACTGAGGGGGGGGGGGGGGGTACTTTGCAAATTTTTGGGCGGGGGTGTGCTGCTGGGACTCTGAGACCCTTAACCTATACTAGACCATTTCAGCTGCATTTTGCAACCATATTCTAGACTAAACACCGAAAAATCCTACCATATCCTAGACCTTTTCTAGACTTGCTATTTTGCAGAAACTCATTCACTATCACAGTCTAAGATACCAGGGGTCAGTAAAAATGTCATACAGCACACCTTACCGATTATTAAATGTCATTTGCCAGTAAACCTCGTCTAGACTAAATTCTTCATGCAACTGATCAGTTTCGTAGAAAATGATACCCTATTCTAGACCAAAAATCTCTGATTACTATACCCTATCCCAGACTAAACTGCCTGAAAACCATACCCTTCACAGCGTCACATACCTATATAGCTCATATATGGGAGTACCCCCCCCCCACCCCACTGCAAACAGAAATTTTCTGCTTTGTGGTGTCATCCGAATATTTGTGAAATACAACAGTCAAAGCTTGTGACTCTAATAATTTAGCTACTGGCAACTCATCATTCATTACCAGAAATGACTAAAGTAATCATGTGCAAACCAGAAAGGACTTTCAAGTGGACCAAACGACTGGAAATGAACTTTATAAATAATCCCTTATGGACTAGACTTTCAAGTGACTGTAAACCGGAACTGACCTTGTATTATTGTAACCGGAAATGACTAGCTTTAACTCAGGATGCCTTGTAACCGGAAATGACTAGCCTCTCAGGATAATATTGTAAACTTTAGGGATTTGTTATTGATAAATAAAACATTTTAAAAGGAAAAAACACTGTTGTGTTTAGCGGAGAAAACAGTTTGCAAAATCGTTTTTTCCTGCTTTTTTTTTTCGCGGTTTGCTACTCGAGAGACGTTTCACATTTCTCAAACAGTGAGCTTTTGTGGAATTTGTGCAGTCTAAATGTTCTGTGCAGACGGTCTCGTAATAAGCTTACTGTTTTTGAGAATTGCTAAAATTGAAAAATAGCCTGTTCATCAATCTTAATTCTAATTTTTCTTGTGCTTCCGACCTTTCACCTAAGTTAAGCTTATCATCATCGTTTCTGTTCAGAGAGCTCCGCTGTTAGGCTAAGCCTATCTATATATATTATACAACATTAGGTACCTCTTCTACTGTAGCTATCCAAACTAGTCATTTACAATGAAAATCTTGTCCACTTGAAAAAGGCTATTGTGCAACTACTTCAACTCAGAGGCCACACTAGCAAAATTATTGGCCTTTGTTTCTTGCACTCTAAATGTTCAAATGTCAAATTTTGTGTACATGCTCATATGTGCTGTTTAAATTTTTTTGTTTGAACTATGTTACAATTAGTTCAGTAGAAAGCATTATTATGTATTACTTACATTGATGTAAATTTAAAACTAATTAATTCAATGAAAAAGGTCTCGTGGAAATGTAAGTAATTAAGCTTAAGACTCATTCACTGTAATTAATCTAGAACACATACATGTATTGTCAGTAGTAAACCAATAAAAAAAAAAGAAAGAAAGCATTAAAACATGTGTGTAAAATTTGCTTGAGTGGCTCGGTTGTAGTAATCGCACTGTAAAACAATTTGTCCTGAATGGAGCAGTTAAATTGCTACTCTCTCTCCACCCTATTGGGGGCAAGACAGACAAAATCTAACTCATAGTTAAAAGAAACAAAAACACATAAAGACACTATACTTGAAATGGGAAATGCAAACAAATTCCTAGTGCACTTAACTGGAATGATGTGATGTACTTTGGCATTCGTGAATTTGTCCTGAGATAATTCAAGGTCTCCCTTTTCCAGTTTTTTTGCAACAGCTAGATAATGCGGTGTGCTGCAAATGCTACATGGGGACGAATTTCTGCAAAAAACTGGATTACCACATTTGACAAAAGTTTTCACATAATATTGAACAGTGTGCAATCTCCTACCAAAGCAGAAACAGTGTAGCTGTTGCGCTTTATTACAGGCTTATAATCTTCACTATGGACTATTTCTCCATTTAAAAGTATTCGTTTGAATTTCAGAATACTTGTTTCTTTCAGTGTCCCAACTGCTTTTTCAACAACTGACTTGTCCTCGCCAGTGATAGAGTAACTGGTCATAGCACCAATGCAATAAATATTTTCTGCTAGACAAAACATTTTCTGACTAGGCTGCTTTCCTTTCAAACTCAGTTTTTCATATAAAAAGTGTGCTGTTGTACCTGGCACAAGACAACTCTCCAGCAAGGGAAGATTCTGGTTAATACTAACAGCTAAAGTAATTTGCTGGTCTATGTTCTGTGTTCCATGGAAAAGTCGTCTGAGCTCACCATTATAATCTTCAAAATAAAAACAGGACTGTGACCAAAGTGGGCCTAGATCCTTGACCTTTTGGACTAAATGAAGAAGTGTATGACAATTGGAGGTTTCGTATCGTTTGCCATACAATGCTGACATGTTTAAACAAAAATGTTTCAAAAGTAAAGAGGCCTTTTGTAGATCAGTGCCAGAGATGGAATCTTGAAGTAAAATATAAATTGCTTCTACTAACAAAATGAAATGCTGATAGTATTCATTAGGTAAGAGGCCTAAAAGACATGGGATACCAAAATAAAGTAAAAACGATTTGAACTCAGAAGCCTTGTAATGTTTAAGGTCTTCTATAGTTCGAGGCAAACGTGTTATGAAATTTGGAGGGTGCAGCATTGCTAACCTTTGATCTACTTCTTTAACCTTGCTAGAAATATTATAACTTTCTCCCTTGCTACTCTTGTCAAACCAAAGGTGCATAAGCATTTTCATGACACCCAGCAAAACACAGTGCATGTAATCTATACTTATGCCTCTGACAATGTCAAACTTAGGAACAAACATAAACCAAGTTGATCCCTTGTCCTTTCGGTTCCATGTCCAGTTCGACTGGATAAATTATAAGGGTATGTATGGGTGGAACCCCTTTCACTGGTCTTGACAGATTCTCCTGGGCTTTGACAGAAGGGACAACCATAATGCCCACTGAACTGCATCATTTCTTGAAACAAACAGCGAGCAGGAGCATCAAACACACCACAAAGCAGAATTGCTCTAATTTTCCATGTGGAGCCAGCAACAAGAATGTCAGCACCTATTACATAAAATAACAAGAAGCTGTACACAGCTTGAACTCGTGGCGCCTTTAACTCATTGCAGCATTGATTCCCAAGTGATTTGAGTGCTTTTACAGAGAAACATAAGCTTAAAATTATGTCTAATCAAAGGCTCCTAAGAGCCAACCCGAGAAGAAGAAATGCTAACGCGTAACGCGTAACGCAATATTGCCGTAAGCTTACGTTTTCACACTGACACAGTTCGATGTCGTGAATACGACTTATTGCGATTACTGGAGAAAAGTCATCGTAAACTTTAGGAACACTGTCACTGGTTGACATGCGCTGGTTCTCGTCTGATCACCGATGTTAAGCCCTGTCGGGCGAGGTTAGTACTTGGATGGGTGACCGCTTGGGAATACCTCGTGTCGTAGGCTTATCATTTTCCTCCATTTTTCTTTCCTTCACTCCCTTTCATTTTTCATTTTTTTGGTTCCGTCAAGGAGCCACTCGTCCTGAGGAGGGCAAACTGAAGCCAAACGGTCATGAAAACATAGCATACCTTCGACGATATTCCAACGACAACAAATGGGCGACGAAGTTTGTCCGTAATTTTCATTTTCGCTAGTAAACACATTCTTTCGTGTTAATACTAGCTACGCATAGAGGAAGGTTTTAAGGTTTTAGAGATCCTCTTTGGTAAAATATATTGATACGTGGATCTGCAACATAAGGGAAGTAGTCATAACATGTACAATCTAAGAGTACCCACCTTGTGTAGGGTAGGAAAAGGTCCCAGATGGTTGTTTCATATTCACGACTTGGCTCGCAAGGAGCCTTTGATTTTAAATTAAACGTAAGGATTTTTGACGAACGAAAAAAAAAGTACATCACTTTCATAATGTCCAGTTCGAAAAAAGAAAAAAAAAGGGGAACTTTATGGAGATTCGAACTCGGGCCGTCCGGGACTAAGCCACAAACTCAATCACTGCGCTGTCCCAGAGCACATACTAAGAACTAAATTTTATTATTTTAAAGTAGATACGCATCAGAACGCGTGTTTAGATTGCAAAATCCTTTTAGATCGATTTTAATGTTGCACTAAAAACTCCAAATGCGAAACATCTGTAAGCTTATTGTTGTCTATATTCGTTTACATCAAATTAATTATTGTTATCGTTGGATTCACGTTGAATTCCTGTTACGAAACGTGTTCGTAACAAAGCATTTGCTCACTAAGTTTACAGCTGATGGAAGGAGCGAGTGAGTGAGTGAGTGAGTGAGAAAGTGAATTTTATTTAAACACCCTTGCCGATAACCTGTTCATCATGCTTTCACGTATACACGGGTTTAAAAGTAAGACTACACTGCATTCACTAGATTCAGTAGCTGACACTTAAGCTCGACCCGGAGCTCGATCGCTAAGCAAATGGCAAGTTTAATATAACTTATAAAACACAGAACTTGCCAGAGCAAAAATCCCACAGGAATAAGCGGCGAACACAATATCAAACGATCCTATCCATCCATGAACGCCTTGAATTGTCTTGAAAGTGTGCAGTTGTACGCAGTAGTTCTTTATCTTGCTTCTCGAGTACACACACGGAGAGATTTTACGGTATGTATTTCATGGCCGAAAGCCATATAGTCGTCGATATAGACTTAAATATGCGTGCATAAATTTGCATGCGCTAATGTGACACGAAAAAAAAAACAAGAAAAGTCAACGCCGGATTTACAACTCGTGTGCTTCGCCACGAGTAAACAGCAGTGAAATTTTAGAGGCATTTCAAATGAACATGTAACATAAACTAATTTATCATTTCCAAAATAATTATTATGACACTAATTAAATCAAGTATTGGGCTTTTTGTGTCTTAGGTTCCAAATAGCTTTAATAATAGAACATGTACAATTATTGAGTTTAAGAACATTTTTCACTATCAAAAAACCTCAATTTGAACTGTATGATTGATGACTTCATTTGCCAATTAATTTCAAGACAAATAATAATGTGAGAAATAAGGCTTCTTGAAAGTTAAGAGTGAAAATTACCTTTATGGAAGAGTTCTTTCAAAGACTGCAAATGGACGCATAAATGTCTTGAAAAATGGTTTTTCTTTTCCAAACCATAACCCAATAAATAACCTGTGTTTCCTGGTAAACCTAGAATAAAATTAAGATCATTAAAGAAAATAAACAACAACCACAATCATTATTATCATATTCATTTAAAAAGTAATATGTTTTCTCACAACAATAAAAAATAAATAACACTAACAATGGTTTAGATGATGATTAATCTATAACTGTTAAATTTCTTTGAGAATTACCAATCATCATTCCTTTTAAACTCATTAATATGCACGCAAGTGAAATGAATGTATTATGTGCATGCCATATCCTTCCACCCAACCAGTTAACTACCCCTACTCATTTTCAGCCAATAGTTATGATCAATAATTATTGTCATTCATGCACAATTATTATCATCCAATGCACACAGCATACTTTATATTCAATAGTAGTAGACAAAAGTGAAATAAAACCTTCAAATGCATATCCAATCACAATCAGACTTTCATACCTGATCTTAGGTGGGATTTCATTGATTATTAAGTACACTGGCCATACTGAAAATGAAGATGACCGGAACAATGACACTCCATCAGTATTCATCTGGAATGAGATGTGCAGCTCTTTTTTCTCCTTTTTCTTGGTACCAATGAAAAACCCATCATGACCAAAGTGGGTCTTGTAAAGATTTCCATCTAGCACATCTATTATGTTTGCTCCTCTTTTATGTGATGCTTTGTAGTTTAAAATGTCCTGTAGAAGATTTCCATCTAAATAGAAACAAATGAATAATTTATTATAGATAATACGAAGAAAGTTTTTAAATTAAGTTTGATGCCATGTAAGAGTGGATTGCTGCTGTTTCTTTTGCTCTTGGTCATGCACTCATTTGAGCAGTCACTCACCAGGCTTTAATGATAGTACTTGTATAGTGCATGCAGACTGTAACATGAATAACAGAAATATCACATTTAAAAATAAAAAAACGTACTGTTTAGCAAGGCATGCAGCTGTTGGATAATTGGCACAACAACAAAATAGGAACAATTTTTCTTTGCAACCAATCTTGCATGACATGTTGGGCACAGTTCAGGAATGTTAGTACCAAGGTAGGTGTTGCATTTTCTTGACGTACAGTAGTAGTGAAATTCAATAACACTGCGCAAATCCTTGAAGAAGGCATTGAATAGCCTCGTCGTTGTTCTGAAGACATTGGGGGACAAGCAGTGAAGCTCAACAAGTATAAGAAGATCACTTAATGCATCAGAGGTTAGACTGTGTTTCATTGAGAAGGTTAGCACTAGCAACATGCTTGCCATTAAGGTCAGCCTTGCGCCAGAATAGATGAGTGGTTGATCATACTCTTTTGAACTCTGAGAATTTGATTTGCAACTTTCTTCTTCTTCATTGCCTTCAAAAACAAAGAAAAAGGAATCTGTTACTAAAAAACATTACTTTATACTACAATATGTACATGTACCTTCTCAGCTTTGGTATAAGCAAGAATCGCTTTCTTTGCATTTTGTAATCTAAATTAATTTTTTTTGACACATTTATTTACTTGCACATAACTTACATTTTAACAATCGTACTGTTTACATTTACATCTACAAAAAAAAAAATACTAAAAATAACTGTTATAGTATAATATTTCCTTGGGGGTCACTTATCGCCAGAGAAAAAAACTATTAGAAATGTTCATGGCAATTCTTGGTTTTCACATGACGTCATAAAAATTCAAAAATCTAAAGTATACGTCCTACAAAGCTGTTTCTAACATGGTATGTGGATACCAGTGTTATAATCTTTCACAAAAAGTTTCAGGTTTTAACGATGTTTTGCTTCCTATTTATAAAGGTTTTAAATGTGTCACACAATTCGTCATGCTATTTCAGATAAGCCGTGAAAATCAAACAAAATTGGACAAGTTGAGAGTTATAGACGCTTGTGAGTCGATTTAATAGAACTTATGGTGAATACAATATTTTGTGATTTGATTTTTGGCGTTATTAAGACTTTGAATTTTTGGCCGCCATGTTGGTGGACATGTCCCTACCACCAAGATGGCCGCTCAACACATTTCTCGCTAAAAATGTCCAATACTCGTTCACCTATAACTCTTGAACGAAATTCTTTTGCGCTTCAAAATTTGGCCCAGATGTGTAGTTTTAAACTCTCTACAATTCCATAAACATTTTGGAATCAAAATCTGTTGTTTCATGCTTCTGAATTATGATATGACGTAAGTGAAAACCATCAATAATTTTACGAAAAAAATACGAAATTACATTTCTCGGTGTGATTCTTGTTTAGTTCTCTGTAAATTATAGTGAAGTACCTTCTGTGTCACTGCAAAAGGACAAGTCGTCCTCATCATCTGCGTAATGCTCATATTTGTATACGAAAACACCAGAATCTGCATCTCTGTGGCCATCGCAGGAGCCATAATCCGCATTGGTATCTTCCTCATGTGAAGCACAGCTAAAGTCATCGGTAAATTCTTCCCCTTCAATTATACTTTCTTCTATGTTTTCGCTGCCTTTTTTTCCCTCTGGCCCTACTATCTCCTCTACTTCTAGCCTCGACATTTCTGCCATATGGTCAGTGTACGTCGTCTCACTCTCAGTGTCTTCCAGTTGAGTGGAAGCAATTTTCTGCCTTTTTCGTGCTCTCCATTCGCTAACTCGTGGCTCCGCTTGTAACTTGGGATCTCTTAACCATGACAAGTAATTTCCTCGTTGTTTTCGTGGGTTTTTAGAGTCGTTTTTTGTATTAGAGGACGTTGAGTTTTCACATTGATCGCACGCCATCTTGATTTTTATCCCAGGGTTCCTCTCGACGCTCATTGTACGTACTGCGCACACTCCGAGTCCCGTCATGCATTGCGAGCAGGTATGACCGGTAAAAAGAGCGGGCTTTTCGTGTCAGATCAGTCGTGGTATTTTTATGTGATTTATTAGTTTGTTCCCTGCATTTAACCGTACAAGAAATGATTGGAAGACGCCAGATACGGCCCCCTACTCAAGCAGACGTAGGCAAGTTGAAAATTTCGAACTTCACTTTTCGTATTTTCGAGACAACTTTGATTATCTGAATTACAAGTATGCAGCACAACGTTGGTATTTCATTTATACTCGACTTTTCGTTTTTCGACACAACTTTCATATGCAAGCTTATTTCAAACTCTGTAGGAATGAAAACGAATAAGGCAACAGACGATAACAAGTAATGATTCTTTACTTTTACTTTTAAGGTTATGCACTTATCCAGTACACTGAGGATGATATCTATGCAGTGTTTGTAGAGGATAAACTGAGAAAAAACTGCCTTGGGCTCTTCGATGCACCATACGGGAATAGTTACTACCCATGTAGAATTCTGAAAGCTTCACGTACGTATTATAGAATACATTTTCCTTGTCTTGTGGCACAGAAGGTTCCACTACTAAGTTAACAGAGGAGAGGTAGTCTTCATGGCATACTTGTCTCCTGGATAGTCTTCTGGTAATTGGGCCATCTGAGTATTTGATATAAATCCACTTTATATAACAGTAGGCAATTGTTAGTTAAAAAAGACAATAATTAATTTATTGGTGTTTTCTATTATGCATGCAGATTCTAAAGATGAACTTTTGAAGTTAAAGGCTGCGTATGAGCGTTTCAATAAAGAGAAAGCTAATGAAACAGGAGAAGAGACTGAAGATGAAGAGGGGAAAAGGGCAGTGGAGAAAGAAAAAGAACAGGGGGGAACAGAGGATGAAAATAAAAAAGAAAAGCTAAGAAAGAAAAAAGAAGAAAGCGAGAAGAAAAAAGAGGAACAAAGGAAGAAAAAAGAAAATGAGAAGAAAAAAGAAGAAAAGGAGAAGAAAACAAGAAGAAAACAAGAAGAAAAAAGAAGAAAATGAGAAGAAAAAAGAAGAAAACAAGAAGAAAAAAGAAAACAAGAAGAAAAAAGAAGAGAACAAAGGAAGAGAAAAGAAGAAAATGAGAAGAGAAAAAAAGAAAATGAGAAGAGAAAAAAAGAAAAAGATGCAGAGAAGGAACATCTCCTGCAAAGAAACAACAACATCATAGAAGCTTTGGCTAGGTTCGAGTGTGAAGCGATTGAAGACAGTGAGTCAGAGGATAATTTCACTTCAGATGTTGTGAGTGAGGGTACTGCACTTTTAAGTGCATGCACCCAGATCCTTCAGCCTCCATTTCCTTCACCATACATTGAACCGGCAATACCAACGCCACGAACCACCATAACTCCAACGCCACGAACCACCATAACTCCAACGCCACAAACAACCATGACTTCAATGCCACAAATCACCATGAATCCAACACCACGAACCCTCTTCCCGACCAACCAACAGTCAAGAACAACAGTGGCCATGAAGTGCCCCAGGCGGAGCAATGCTCTTACGGAAATGAATCTGGATCATTGTAAAACTTGTGCAGTTTTACAGGAGAAATTAGATACAATGGAATATGAGGTCAAAAATCTGAAAAGGAAAATTCAAGGTATGAATGTACAAGTCATTTATTTTATACATTTTATCCATTCATTTAATTATTTATTTATTCATTCAAGCCCAAAAAAGAGAATTAACATACTGAAAAAGTGGTTGACACTATTTTTTTTTTCATTCAAGGTGTTTTGGCTGGTGCTTACATTTGTAAGTCTTCATCAGTTTAATTATCATGTTTGCACGCATGATGTCAAGTGCGTGCTCAGGAAAAACGTGTGAAGTTTCTTGAAAACGTAGTGTAGACTTATAAGTGTGCCAGATGTTTGTAGATTTCTGGGATGGCGATGTGCTTATTTCTACAAGCAATTGCAAAAAGAGTTGAGACATTGTGTACTGTAGTGCATATTTTGACGCTAACATGGTTTTCAACAAGTTCCCACCCCTCCCCCCTTATCAATGTTGTACCAGATCAAAAATGCCATTCAAACTAACAATCACCAACATTGAAAGGGGGAGGGGGACACTAGGACATGGCATTGATTTCATTTGTGTTACGCGGTCGCTTTTATACGGAAAGAACATTTTTTTTGGAAAGTGTCTCAACCTTTTTGCAACTGCTTGTAGATTGCGGATTTTGCACTTAAACCAGGCTTCCAAGAAAAGTCGCTCATGATAATTAGCTTTATGTCCAACAACTCTGACATTTCCAAAATCCATTTTGTGGTTCAGTGTTTTCATGGACATGGCAGGAAATCTTGGAGTTATGCTCAAACATGGAAATAGCTCTTTTGTGTTCCACAATCCGAGTTTTAAGTGATCGCTCTGTTTGACTGAAAAGCTGTCCTTATGCCGGGCATTTCGGAAAGGATCGGTCGAATTGTAAGGCAACAACAAATCAAAGTCACCTTCAAACCATTGAGAACTGTGAACAGTTTTTTCCCTTGTTCCCGCGACCGAAAGGCCAAGAAAAGTTTGACCAGCCACAATCTGGCACAGTGTACAAAGTCAGTTGTGCCAACTGCAGTTTTGTATACTACGTTTTCAAGAAACTTAACGCGTTTTCCCTGAGTGCGCGCTCAACGTGCTCTTATTTGAATCACACGTGCAATCACTGTAATTCAACAGATGAAGGCTTAAATTAGCACCAGCTGAAACGTCTTGAACAAAACACAAAAAAATAGTCAGTGTCAAACCATTATTTCGCTATATCAACTCCTGACTACAACTGTTCTTCTTTTAAACCCAAGTAGAGAACAACTGGATGTATCTCAGTAAATGTAAATGCCTGCGCCAGGCCAAGTGTACACAGGACAATTAAGCAGCAGCCTGTGCTTGATTTTAACTTTGCTCACATATTGTATTTAACCACATGAAATTTTAAAAGTAAAAGTGCTATTGAAAGACACCGTTCTAGCAATTCAGCACTGGAATGTTCTACTTGTAATATTTTGATGCAGTTTTCGTCTATAAATAGGCTTTAGAACTTGAAAAAAAAAACATAAAAATGTTTAAAAGACTGGTAAATACAAAATATTATTTTGATATTTTATAAACATCAGGCAGCAAATCCCAGTACCCTTTTGGTGAGCCTTCAATACAGCAGGCCCAGCAATGGCGTGCCTGGGTCATGCAAATTAAGGAATCCATTGTTTTTTATCTCAGAACTTGGTGGCAATGTGGATATCTCTACAAAAGATACCTCTACAAAAGCTGGGAAAATTGCCAAATCTGTTGCTGATTTGTATCAGGTAACATTTTTGTTGTTAATTGTACCGTTTATTATATCCATTTTGCAATCACGCGCGTGCTCTGCAATCTGATTGGTTCTGAGCAGAGTGATTTGAGAACGAATCACACGATCTTGTTCCAAATCGTGCAATTCGTTCTCAAATCACACTGCGACAAACACGCACGCAAAACATTCCATTTCCGCATGCTCGTTTCTCAAAATGACCCGGCTATTGCAGGTACTGACTAAATTAAAATCTTGTAGCTCTTGTATTTAGGCTATTAAATTGTATGATTTCAAAATGGATGTAATAAAGTGGTAATTGAAGTTTGGATCGTGCAATTTTGTAATGTCTACTTTTAAACCCAAGTAGAGAACAACTGGATGATGCTACATGTATCTCAGTAAATGTAAATGTAAATGCCCGCACCAGGCCAAGTGTACACAGGACAATTAAGCAGCAGCCTGTGCTTGATTTTAGCTTTGCTTACATTGTATTTAATCACATGAAATTTTAAAAGTAAAAGTGCTAAGACACCGTTCTAGCAATTCAGCACTGGAATATTCTACTTGTAATATTTTGATGCAGTTTTCGTCAATAAATAGCTTTAGAACTTGAAATCACGCGTATGATTTCAGACCAAATTGCACTCCCCTCAGTTCAATTACCATTTTTAATCATCAATGCTCACAATTCTTCCATTAGGTAAGCATCTGCACATTTTATATCCAGGAGATATATCTATGACTTGAAAAAATTAACTCCTTATACCTTTCCTGGCATTAATTTCCTCATAATATTAATCTATTCTAGATGGTTGAGCTGGTGCCAGGTAGTAGAGTTTACTTGTATCAAGCCCAGCTTAACAGGGCTCTACAAAGGACAACGGCAGCAGGCAGGGCTAGGTGTCTCTTGTTGGCATTTTATTCCCCTCATGAGCTCATCGAAGCAAAGAACTTAACAGGGGCTAATGGCCAAAAAGGTCTGGACAAGGACATTGTTGAAGCGATAGTAAGTATTCAACTTCATAAACAGTAGCCACACTAACCATCTCAATTTCCTACACCAATCACAACAATTTCATTATTCTGCAAACTTAAATAAGGATTGACAACAAAAACATTTCTCACCTTACAATAATAGACGAATCAGTGACCAAAAAAACTGGTTTGGAAATATTATATGCCATATACCTTCAGTTACTCATCCATCCAAAATTTAAATGTGACTAGAAATATACATGTATTTCCAAATTATCCAAAATAAGACTGCGTTTTGTGGCATTTATCAAAATGCTCATGTACTGTACTGTGTAGAGTATCTAAGGGAAGTTAATCTCAGTGCTACGTTCTCACATTAAATGATAATTTCTCTCTCTTTTCAGCTTTTTCTGTTCAGGAATTCCCTGGAGATAAAAAGCAACTGTCGACTAATGTCAAAGCTGCACTAAGAACAAAGATCACAAGTATGATCTGTAAATCAAAGCCTGCTTTGTCTGTTCAGGAAAAGTCACACATAAGTGAAAGTGATCATTAAAAAAAAGATTATAGATTTTATTTGTTTTTATAACCTTGATTATTTCCATATTTTCAATACGTATCTTTTAACCAACTTTTTTTCAATGTATTTTATTATGAAACTGTCTTATTATAAAGTTCTATTTTCAAAGTCCAAACAAAAACAAAATAATTTTATTAGTCTTTTTATAAAAATAATCTAGGTATATGAATCACAGTTATCATGACAATCACAGGTGTATACAATTTAAGCAAAGTTTGAGATGAATGATAACATTTGATTTGACTAGTATACGTATGGCTGTGAAATTGAAAGCGGATCTTAGATAACAATGGTCTGGACCAGGTGAGACATTATGCGTGAGACATTACAGGTGAGACGTTATGCGGTTTATACAACATGTTTACCCCAGTGATTTTTTTACAGTGAAGGTCAAATGTTATGGTCCGATGTATATTTTAAAAATCCTATGTCCTGGGAGCTGATGCTCGTTGGAGTAGTCGATATTGACATGGCTTACAGAGCTATTGACCTGAGTTCGATACTCAAATGTTCTTTCTTCCTTTTTTTATCGAGTGTGAAATGAACGTTTCTAATTGTAAGTTGTAAACGTGTTGTAATCACATTGTGTGAACCACACTTGAGGTCTGCCGTTGAGTGCCTCTAAGTTTTACAGAGTTATTTCAGAGAGCTTAATATATAACAAAATTGATTTCAATGTATAAATTATATTTATGAAGGCAGGCCATTTAGACCTATACATTGTATTCGGAAACAGGACAAAATGTTGCAATAAATATTCTTTTTCTTGATATTTTTGTGTTCCAAATAGAGCATGCTTCAAATATGCTTAACACCACTGAGAAGCATTTTTGGGGCATGCTTCCAAAAGAAGCACATTTGGAGCATGCTTCAAATGTGCTTCTTCATATATTGTTGAATCCCTAAGAAGCACATTTGGAGCATGCTTCAAATGTGCTTCTTGTGTTCCAAAATAACCCTGTTTGAAGCACATTTATAGAAGCACATTTGAAGCATGCTTCAAATGTGCTTCTTTTTGGTAAGG
>JAJGOT010000101.1:1790000-1835869 GCA_022457155.1 Cladopsammia gracilis | reverse complement strand
TGCCACGCCGTCCAATTGCGGGCATAGAATAGTTTTCACTGAGTTCAGTACCGTAAATCCCGAGATCAAAGTAACCGCTTTCCCATATCACAGCAGATGCAGACAATCCAATGAACCAATCAGAACTTGAAGGAAGGGAATACTGTAATCAGCAGCGCCAAGAGCAATCTCGTACCCAGAGTCCTCAGACTTCTTGGTCAGAGGGCGTACCGCTGACCAAGAAGCCTGAGGACTCTGGGTACGAGAATGCGACAAGAGCAGAAAAGCGCGTGCGAGAAAGTCGCGGGTTTTTTTTTAGTTTACATCGGGCTTCTGTTTTAGTTAACAAATCGCTAGAGAGGTTTTCAATTGGGTGTTGTAGAAAGTAATTAAGCTATTGCTTTGGTTTTACATTGCTACGCTTTGATACTGGCTAAAAGGTCTCTTGCATTTTCCCATTCAAAAGAACAGTTTTCAAATACAGCTATTCCAATTAACGTTGTCGGATGAAAGCTTAAAGCCAAGACCCCAAGGTAGTATGGTAGTAAGGTAGTATAGCTGTTCACAACTCCCATACTACCTTGCGCTTGCTTGGCTTTGAGTTTTTGGATCCGACAACGTTGATTGAAATAGCTGAAATTGTAGAACCAAAACTAAAATCTTTCTAGCCAATAACCTCTTTTAGCTTGTATGTTTTGTTTTCCCAATGTAGAGTTCTCAAGGGAATTTGTTCTTTGTCTTTTCATAAATTATGCATACATATGCACGTGAAGAATACAAAATTTGAAAGAAAAAGTTCTTTAGGGTAACATCACATGATCTACATTGGGAAAACAAAACATACAAGCTAAATTGGTCTATGACAAGAGACACAGGCAATCCATTGAATCAGAACTCGCAGTTAATACATCAAGCACAGCAGTGCCGCCAAGCGCGCAAAAACGCGTGCGAGTATTGGTTTTACTTTTGATTAGTTGAGAATTAAACTGACGCGAGATTTTTTATCCTGACAAAAACTGTACTTTCTTTATAACTTTCTCTTACCTCCCTCCCTTTCGCCAACCCCTTTTCGTTCAGTTACCGTTAATTTGCATAATAATAATAATATTAAAATCAGCCCGCTCGCTCTCGGACCTGAGGAAAAAGGGAAACTGCTTGGTGGTGTAATAAATTAACATACAATAAACTGCAGGATTGATCTGACTACGTAAGAAAAGACTTTGCGAGACACCATCACGATAGAAACCGATAAAGTAGGACAGCCGTTTCGTTGTTATTGCAACTCATCAGCACGGTGGTGTGGTAATAAATATACTATAATAAAGAAAAGATGCAACGCAACAAACATAACCAAACCACATTTTATTCGGAGAGTTCACTAAGTTGAAGGAAAGAAGAAAATTCTAATTAAAAACAGCTCAAATTGATTTTTTTGAAGACGTAGGGACGAGAATAGAACAAATTGTCCTTTTGCGAACCTCAAAACTTAGTGGCAACGTAATTTTATACACAATTCAAGAAGGCATGTTTATTTTTGTGTCAAAATGGATTTCAAAATATAAATATTTCATGGCAACTCATAATTGTTCATAACAGTTCATAATACAGTTGCTGCAGAGTTGATTGGTAAGGCCCAGTTCAAACGTCGAACTTCACATGTGCCGAACCTAATGCAAATGAGCAAAATCTATTTGTTCTTGCTCATTTGCATTAGGTTCGGCACATGTGAAGTTCGACATTTGAACTGGGCCTAAGGTTGCTGTCACACATGGTAACAAGGATTGTTCAGAGAGATTTTTTGTTAATTTTACTGATGTTGTTGACCTTTTCGTAAGAATGTCTTCTTATTAAAATATTAACGACCATGTTAAGCCTAAATATGCCTGTTCTTATTATGTTTGTAGCCTGCGGCGCAAACGTCGCCTATTTTTGCTTCACTTTTTCCGCGTCAAGCAAAGAAAATAGAAGAAGTGTGCGTGCAGGCTATATGTTTGCGGCTATAATTAGATTGCTGTTACAGAACTATAATGAAACAAACGAATACGTAAACTCCAATAATCACATGTAGTATTTGTGTTGTGTCAGATAAGTAAACTCCATTCTGCTACAGCTACGAGTCAACAATAACTAAAGTTCGCTACGATATAGTATAAATTGCACACATTAGAAACACCCCATAGAAAATATTTTCTCAGTTATTCGAAGGTGAGTCTTTTGACTTTGCTTTCTACCATCCCGCTTTGCCTTCCACCATATGCTTAGCAACCTCGAGTGGAAGTTGAACGCCTTTCATAAGCAGCTCTGTGACCGATTTAATTGCGTCAACGCAAGCTTCAATTGGCGACAAACAGACGTACCAACTGGCGCAGAAGAATCCAACAGGCCAGGCAAGGAACCACAGCACAAGGAACCAGATGATCGCCCACAAAACATTCATGGTTTCTTCAGTACTTGAAACGAATTAGTCTAAACACAACGAAAGAGATGGATTAGGTCAGTACCGTGAGATTTCAAAGAAACACAAGTGTATAACTTTAATCACGCCTTAGTATGAAGCGAAGAAAGATCAAAGGCTCCTTAGCCTCCAACACAGACGTCCTTAGGGCTCGTCACGTGAGATTGCGTGACGAGTCCTAAGAGCGTCTGCGTAGGAGGCTAACACCCCATCTCCTGCGTCCAACTCCCCACCCTACCCTCCCTGCAACGCTGTCCCTATGAATAAGGCAGGTGACCATTACATTTCGCGGGCTCAATGTCAGTTAACAACGAATCGATCGGGTGAAACAGCACTGAACTCCTTCAAAGCCTCGCGTATTCACCAGTTACTAAAAGGAGTTTAAAGCACAAGGGCTCAAAACAGCAGTGTGAGAAGCGTGCAACAATCCTACGTCGTTACCCCCCTGGGCCGGGTTGTCCAAAGCGCGGTTAACCCAGGGGTTTCATTAAAAGCCGGCTACTGGCGGTGTACCGCCGCCAACTTCGCCTCTCACCGCCGGTTACCAGACCGCCCTAGTGGGATGTGGCCTTATGGCCCCTTATCTGTCACAGCCGCTTATATACCCACTTATACTTTGGCCAGCCACCAACTTCAATTCTTATTAGTCTTATTAAGCTAACCCAGGGTTAGCATCAATTTTAATGGAGATTTTTCCAAACTATTTTTGCTCTTTAGTCTCGTCTCTGACTTGTCTTTGCATGTAACTTATAATTAGCTTTTGAAAACACTTCTAACAGGAGAAATTAAATCCTTGGTTAAATTTTAATCCTGGGTTAGCGTTAACCGGCTTTCGAACAACCGGGCCCTGGACAATATTTAATTATTTTAAAACAGTGATCCATTTTTAATTAGCATTTTTCCAATTGTTGTCAATTTTATTGTACATATTTTATCCCTTATATCTTTTTATTTTTTTTTTCACGTAAAATCGGCTCCTGTCTTCTTCTGCTAAATAAGCTTTTTTCTAGTTTCTTTGTCTTTTTATTGTATATATATATATATATATATATATATATATTTTAATGCCGATATGTTTTCACCTTTTTACTGTATATATTTCCACATTCGCGCCCTTTTATCAAAGCTTCAGACTGGAAGCCGAAAGCTCATCAGTTTTTCAAAGATTTAACCAGAGAATCTTTTATTAGATTTTAATCTGTTTTCAAATCATGGTTACTCAGCCGTTTTTAGCAGCTGGGGCTGTATCGCCATTTTTAATGTTACTATAAAAAACCCAAAAGACATACTGTATTTGTATCGGCGGAAACCGCCCAAAAATCATGATGTTAGTGCAGATGACTGATTGATGGATTTTTTTTTCAAGACCGTTTAAGTTTATGGTCTCGCTCAAACTAAATATGGTGATTCTCTCTTCGAAAATTCCCACTTCATATCTTTCTTGTGTGCTATAAGCATTCTTGTTTGAAAAAGGTATTAGTTTTAATGTGGGGCAGTTTTGACCGAAAAACCTAAAAGTTTTCATGGCATAGCTCGATCCTCTAAGATGTGCAACAAAATGCGCATTACATATTGTTTCCGCTACTATTTGAACGGCAAATTTTTTGCGTGCGCATACGATCGAGCGGTGTTTTATAGCGGCTTCAGTTTCAAGTCGCTTCTATCAGCTCTTCTGTTTGGCGAAATACGGCGATGTCTTCACTCGCGCGTTAAAGAGTATCTGTATTATTGATTATCTTCTTAGTACAATATATCGATGTAACTCAATTAACTACAGTATTTATCTTGATATTGATATCAGTAAACTTCACCCCTTTGTAAGCACCGCAAACACCAGCACTGATGCAGGTCCCAGTTGTTTAAAAGGTGGATAGCGCTATCCACCGGGTAAATCACTATCCAGTGGATAACACAATGGATTTTGTCAATACTCATCCACTGGATAGTGATTTATCCGGTGGATAGCGCTCTCCACCTTTTGAACAACCGGGGCCAGTTGATTATCTTAGCTTAAATCCACTAGAAAAATCGAAAATAATTCACATGCCGTTCATGACAAATGCGAAACTACTCACTTTCACGTGCCCACGGCAGACGACAAAAGTTGGACTTTTGCCGTTCGCGGGAAAAAGAAACCTGATGCTAATCTTTCTATTATTGATGAGTAAACTTTGATATGAGCCTCTTAGCCTTAATTGCATTTCCATATTGAAATATTTCCATATTGAAATAGAACGTACATCCATATATCACCAAAGAAAGGCAATAACATGAAAGTAACCTGAAATTTTCTTTTGAACGAGTTCCCCAGCTTGGTACTGACTAATTGCTAATCGCCTGCAAGCATTTGGCCTTATATCATTTGAACTGCCTTATACGAAAACTTTGATACTACAATCTTACAATCCCCAAACCAACATGACAAATTGAAATCTTTTGTTTTCATAAGGCCGAAGACAAAAGACTCACGCCGCACCGTTAAAAATGCCTTACGAAAGGGCGTTGTTTTGATTTAGATGATTACATAACCGATATCCTATGATAGAACCCTTAGCAGCTGATTTTTATGTTGTTCGAAAACACTTTAGATATCAGTAACTTGCAAAAAATTGTGTTGCACTCCGAACAATTTTCAATCTAAAGGAAGAGCGAATTCAGTCGTGCATCGAAAACTGGTTGGGAAATTCAGGCCTTCATTTGGCTTGTACAATACAAGAAAATGCCTAAAATGCAATCGTCTGATTGCCTCGAATTGATGGCCCAATATAATCTATAAACAAATGTGATATGCACTTGTAATTAATACAGCTGGTGTAGAAGTGTGAAGAAAATTTTATATCTTTGTTGAAAGGATCAAACTATAAATTTATTCAATGTGGTTTTACAGGGAACGTGCAAAGGAGCCCAACCTTTTAACTTTTTACCGCACTTAAGGGATGGCACGTTGATGATGGGCAATCTTGTTTCAATTTAATGAGAAACTGCGCCCTAAAAAAATGGCGCGTGACTTCAATCTAGAAGTTTCGACGAGAAAGAATCGCCTTGGCCTTTCTTGAACGTTAAGTCTCTCGATGAACGAATTCAGAGGCAAAAATATATTAACTGAAATCATTTTTAACACTGTATATAGCCACCAACATAATTAATAGACAGGCTCATCTAAGAGAAGCGGTTGTAATGGTTAGTTTTCTCCCAGTCGTTCTGAAGGGTGGAAATCGGCCAAATGATATGAAGCCGTATTGTATAGGCTGTTGTTTGAATTTGCGGTTATGCAACACGCGAACATAAATCTAGATCAGAATACATCTACCTTCTTGCGGCAAGTTTCCTGTAATTTGATGGATGTCTGTTGGATTCGATTGACTTCGCGAGTTGGTCCTTTTCCACTTCTGCGGGCAGACAGATTATCAACAAACGTTAATGTTGTGTTTGCATGCAAATTTATTCGTGTTAGCAACTCATGCCAGTATGCAAATATCATCATCATTGTGTCACCAAACAATGCATGTACAAGCGTTTCACTTTTATTGTTTAAAATTCAAAGGCATTGGACTAAAAATGTAAATTCGAAACGTGTGTGAATTAATACAGGATGTTATTTAAACTCTGCTTGACCTCTTTCATGGTCTCTAGGCAGCTGATTTTCGGGTCACTTTAATGTAAAATGTAATGTTTCAACAGATACGTATGTTCAGAATGACTAATGAATTTCCCATAAAGCTTTGTCTCAAGTTACCGGTTGCAAAACAGCAGTTTTCCATTGTCTCTTCTTGTACATCACATTAAAAATATATATTTCCTAGGCAAGGGGGGCTGGGTACTTCATAAAAAGGGGTGGCGAATGGTAAATCCGAGACCCGCCGAGACGCCGAGACCCTTGTTTGAAAATCCGAGACCGAGACCGAAGCTTCGTTAAAAATCCGAGTCCGAGACCCAGTGCGGGAAAAAACCGAGACCGAGACTCTGCGAGAATAGCCATGCTAATTGAACTGCTAGCTAACTGCTCTTAGTCACCCATCAAAGCTTATCATTAACAGCATTTAAAGAGAAATGGCGCTATTTTATATTCGATGAAGTCGCGGGCACAGATAGCTATTTATTATTAGCCAGATTAACTAGTTATAAATTAATGTTTCACCTTTACGGCCTATTACGACCCGACATAAAGGTCACGCGCTCCGTCATTTGAGATGTTGCCGATAACAAAAACGTCCCATTTAATTTCCGGTCATTTCTCTATCAAGCTCAACCTCGTGGCAACTTTTGACCTTGAGTTTACGCTAGTTTTACGCTGCTAGTCTCAACTGCTTTTTCGTGATGGATGTAGAAGAGGACAAGGACGATCGGCGGAGTATTCGACGAAAGCGAAAACGTAAGTGAAATCCCTGTTACTCTTGTTGAATGACCGTAATTATTTATACAGATTACAATACTAGAGAGCACTCTGCTACTTCTGCTGCCTGTTAGCTTCTGTTTGTTGTTGAATGGTTGTTAATATAAGCTAATACAAGTAATATATACACATCGGTTATATATCTTTAGTACTTCATTCTTCGGTCCAAACTCCTCATGTAACCATGTCTCAGAAAAAAATCCAGATCTCCAGGAATTGTATTTGAGTGACAGCGAATCTTCTAATGTCTACAGTATTTAGACCTCTGTTAAAAGCTAAATCCTTTTGTAATAGCTTAATGTTACGGTATTTCCATCGTTTTGAAGTCCATGCGTTTCACAATACAAAAGAACGAACATTTTATTTAGTTTCTCTTGTGTGCAAGACTTTTAGCTACATTTCTTTCCTTCGTTTACTTCACTGTGTAAGTCTTGTGTACGAGTTTTCTTCTCAAAATGCCTTACGATAAATTTATTTTAAACCTGCGAAGAAACCCTTTGCGCTTGAGATAATTTTCGCATATTCGCATCTCACTTGGAGGCCCCAAAGGTGAGCAAAACTAAACAGGAAACTAATAAAAAAAAAGACAAAGAAGCAAAAACGGTTCATGCCTAAATCTTCAAGCCCGTTTATACGTTTACACATGCGATTTCTGATGCGATTCTTGTCGCGCTCTCCAATGCAACTTTTGTCGCAAGTGTAAACTAGTGGCGATTCCCTGCGCGATTCGGGTGGGACATTTGCTTTGATTTTCTGTGATTTCCCAAAAATCGCCGCCAAGTTGCATCAGGTTTCGACCATGTTCGAAACCTCTGCAACATCGCGCGACAAATCGCGCCCAAATCGCACTGAAATCGCCGCTAGTTTACACACACAGATTTGAAGATGCAACTTGCGCAAAAATCGCAAAAAAAAATTGCCTGTGTAAACGGGCCTTTGTGTTCAATACATTACCATGTCTCTCAGTGGCATGTAGCCACACCAGGCGCCGGTTTATTTATAAGCTTTTATAGGGCGAAATAGCAGGCGCCGGTTTAATTGTAAGCTATTGTAGGGCGAAATAACAGGCGCCGGTTTATTTATAGGGTGAAATAGCAAGCGCTGGTTGATTTATAGGGCGAAATGTCGAGGACGTGGCGCGAGAAGCAAGTTTCCTCGCTCTTTTGCGCGTTCCCCTCACGCGCGCGTCCTCGGATTTCGCCCTATAAATAAACCGACGCCTGCTATGCAGGCTAGGTGGCGTGCGCGTGATAATCTGCTCATTAGAAAGTGTAAATTATCCAAGCCGTATTTTTAGGAAGTTATAGGTCGAAGCAGAAGTCTACTTGTCTACTTGTAGCTACTTCTTGTACTGCTAGGGAATTTGTCTAGTATATTTGTTTCTATTCTTTTTCAGCTTGTTTTATCTATTGTTTGCACTTATTGTTTCCATTGTTTCCTTTATTGGCTAAAATAGATTTCGATATGGATGCAAGTTCGTCTGACTCAGAAACCGTGACACGGAAGAAATCTAAGAAGAAGAAGAAGTCTCGGATAGAAAAATATGGTAAATATCGTTAGTGTGATTATCAAAAGTGACAAACTCCACAGTGCCTAACATGATTTGAATTGGAAGAAAGTCGCATCATCCTTTGAAAATTGCTGCATTTCTTAACCAATCCCCTCTAGATCCAGTATAGTAAAATTGAACAACCCCTTAATTAACCTTAATTGCACAGTTTAGTAAGGTATATCTAGCAGCATTCATGAACACTTTTCATACCGAACATAAAACTTGATGTACTGCATCTTTTGTCGTCGTTGCCCTTTCCTATACATCGGGGAAACTGGTCGAATTATACGTGAACGCTTCGGTGAACATATAAGAAGCGTTTAAAACAACACTCCTGGTCTACCTGTAGCAGAACATTTCAACACTGGCGGCCACAATTTTGATGACAGGCTCCAATCGCCGCAGGAAGCACATCGAAATAGAAAACATTTTTAGGCTCGGTACCATGAAACCTTTGAGCCTAAAAAATGCTTTCCATTTCTTGTGAACCGTGCGCGCACCTTCATTTTCAGCTACAGGACTTCTTAGATCCACGTGAATACATAACGGTCACATTGATGAAGGGCTATGTCTATATCCTAGACGTTTTGAGTACAAAAGAGTTCGCATAGACTTGTTAATCTCGAATTAATTGTTATTGATGCGATTAATTAGTAATCAAATTTCGTCTCGTACAATTCGGGGTAATCTTGCTCGTTATTAAATCGGCCTCGCGCCTTATTACTCGCCCGATTACTGCTTGAATTGTACCCCACTCAGTCCAATTACTATTGTTTATTGCAAGTTATGGAGAATTAGAATAATTATTTTGTTGTCCCCAAGCTAATGTTAGCTTAATCGATCTTGTACATTTTTGGCATATCATTATTAATTGTTAGTAATATTTAACAAAACAAAAACTAATAATGCTGTTTTTTGCTTTACAAATATTAGATATATGCTTTTTTTCTTTTTCTTCTTCTTCTCCTTCTTCTCGCAGGAGAATCTGACAAAAGAAAGAAAAGAAGGAAGGGTAAAAAGAAAAGAAAAACCCACCGCGTCCCTTCCACAAGTGACAGCAGCGAGTCGGATTATCATGATGAAGCGCCGCGCTTTTCTGTAGCTTCACAGAGTGAAGATTATATAACCTGTGATGGAACATTCAAGATTTTTAAAGTTGGAAAAGCTTCTCCATCACTGGAATTTGAATGTGGTAGAGTTAAGCCAAATTCTCAATAGGGAATCCTCCACTGTTAAAACAGTCCGGGAAGACGTTGCATGTTCTTCAAGAGGGCGATCTCTAAGACTACCACACAGATATGGCATGTAACACGCACGCACTAGGCATCAGAAGAAACCAATGGCCCATCGGTGTAGACCCGTTTTTTGTAGCATTGACTTTCCATGTCCATTCCAATTCGCGATCTTAACGTGACCTGCCTACATTGTAAGACAAACGGTAAATACGTTTATCCAATACACTATTGTCTGATCCACTCTTGTTTGGAGAGTGAACAGTTTGTGAACAACGGAATAAGCTTGAAATACCAAAAAATTGCATTCCGTCATCCACTGGAATTTCAGGACTTTAACAAAAGCTACAGCAAATGGAAATGACTATATATTTGACAATGTCAAAGAGCAACGACGGGAATTAAAGGGAAAAAAAAAAGAAACACAGAGTTTAGTCAACTTTGGCTCAGAAATGTTGTCCAAGGAAAGATGCACACATAGTACAGGCCCACTGGAAGAGCAATACATGGTAAGAAAACCACATAATGATGGTAATAAATTACTGAACTATTTTCGTAAAACGTTATGGTCAGTTATATTTACTTTAGGTGGCCTTCAGAAGTGTTCGTTTAACAATCTAGCACTCATTCAGCAGCTACGTTTTGTTATGGCCCTGTCACACTACTGCGTATCGTACTAGCGTATGCCAGCGTATGAAAAAATATCACTCATACGCTGGTATACGCTGACATACGCTAGGGGTACGTTAGGCATAGGTTGTATACGTTTCAAGCATGGTCGCATACGGTGGCATACGCTGGCATACGTCCGAATACGCACAAAATTTTTAAGCATGCTTAAAAATTTTGTGCGTATTCGGACGTATGGTTTATACGCTAAGCATACGCTAGGCATACGCTGAATACGCGAGAGTTGCGCTGAAGGTACGTTACTCATAGGTCAAGTACGCTGGTCATACGCTGTATTGTCAAGGGAATTTTGTGCGTATAAAAATTATTTTATGAATTTTCATACGCAACTCATACGTTTCTTTAATACGCAATAGTGTGACAGGGCCTTTACATCTAAGTTTTCTGAACTTATTTTCTCTTAGCATCAATGTGTTACAGACTGAATACAAAGTCTAAAGTCGTTAATTATTTTTCCGGTGGTGTTTTGCAGGTTAACAAATACACAGGATGGCACACTTATAGCTTCATGTACACCGTAACTCACACTCAGCTACACTAGTCCCAGTCGACATGTGACTTGTCAGTTACGTGGTAAAGTTCATTAATTCAAGACTTCTATACCGGACACTTACGGTAAAACGTTTATTTATAATTTAAAATGTAAAATTCTGATAGTCATACTTAGCTTATATTAATAACATTGACGAAAATTTTTTTTTGTGTGCGTATATTTTGCTGACCCAACACGATATCTTCAAATAAATACGCGCTTGATCAGGCAAAATTTCGAGATTTCGAGCTGCTTGGCAAAAGAATCCGAGACTCCGAGACATTGCGGCAAAAAATCCGAGACTCCGATACCGAAAAATCACCCGCCAAACGAGACTTCGAGACTTAACAAAAAAACTGCCGAGATTTCGAGACCGGACCAAAATTTTCCGAGACCCACGATTTTTGAAGGTACCATTCGCCACCCCTATAAAACACCAACTGATTTTACTAAAGTGATTTTTTGCGGGGTTCATGCATTATTTACGTTGCTTTTTAAAAATAATCTTTTCTTTTATTTATTCCTCGACTGACGATCAACAGGAAAGTTAACACAACATGCTATGCTAGAGTAGCGGGACATGGTTCGCGATTCAGACCTTCCGGAGAGGTTTCTGAAAACTTCGAAAAAAAATCGAAAATAATAAAGAAACATTTAAATTTGAACAATAACAGCAAAAATTCAAATCGATTTTTCTACACTAGGCAACTATCAAGAATTTTGATCACATAATTGATAAAAGGTTGAAAACGTAGGGGGGCATTCAGAATTTTGATCAAATGATTTAAATAGTTGCGGTGGGTGAAATTTTGTGTAAAGGTTTCTTCATTTTAGCTGTATGGGTGTCCTGTGGCGTGGTCACCTTTGCAGGTGCGGATGAGAAGTCTGGGCCGAGAGTGACATCCAAGATGGCGCGTGAACGCGCCAGCTCTGCGATTCCTTTAGTGGAGGATACCTTATTTGTAGGCCCACGAATTCCAGATGAGATAAGGGAAATGGTACTGCATCTAACCTCGATTGATAAAGCCTTATTTAGAAAGATTTTGCAAGGTAAGTTGGCTTAGAAATTATGATTTACATTTTGATATCCTTGGTGAAAGTACGCTCTACGCTGTAGGCTGTGTCTCTTCAGTCGACCTTTCAGATCCTTCAGAATGCAGGGGTTTTACATGCATGAAACACATTTTCATAGTTATTCTTCCCCTTTCATTAATGGTTTAAAACCCACCCGCGATGTTGTATTAACCAATGTCAAGTGAGAGTTTTAAGCTATTGTTATTTAACAGCTGCCTTCAAAACAAAAGGAAAACACTTAAACATAAAAACATTGTCTTTCTACTTTCTGCAATGTCTGCAACCAAATTGAACTTGCTTTGCAACTTAACTAAGTTTTACCTATCGCATAGCTTACTACACAAAGAACTTGTTTCATACAACAATTCCAAGTGTATTTAATCATCCTTCCCCTGGCATCCCCTGGGGATTTCACTTGAGGCTATCTCCACTAGCACTTGGTGGCCATGGGGAATTTGACCGTTGTGGTCGGAGGGCTGGATATTTGACTATTCTATAGAAAAATTAACTGCCAACTTTTTCCGAGTGATAGGCGTGAGAATTTTTGTGTGGGAGTGCCAGGATTTCCAAAGGTGACCTGACTAAATCCAAAGACAACCAGATCTATTCCAAGTTGTCCAAAGATGTTCTGAAGAATTTGGAATTTTCCATGGACCTTAGACCTCCGTTTAACATCTAGCTGCAATCGTAATGTTCAGAATGATAAAAACCTACAAAAAAGTGCCAAATTTTCATGAATGTAACTATATTTTTTAATTGGATCATGCAATCAGTTAAGGCTTATAACTGAAATCTGTAAGTCAGGCGTGAGAAATTGCTCCATATACATGAGTAGGTGTGAGATCGGAGTTTTGGACTCGCAGGCGTGACAGGCGGTCAAGAAATCCAAATTGCCATTCTGGTGGAATTTTGAGTTTTTTAGAGTTCTCTTATTTTGTCTCTTTAAAGCTTATATTTCTTTGTGGTCATTATTTCGGTGATTTTTTTCTTCCTATTTCAAGATAACAAAGTAAGCTCACAGCAAGCTCCTGACCATAATCATGAAAACACGATATTTCAGCCAGAACAGTATCCTTTTAACTGAAGGTTTCATTAAACCCCATTCATTAATTAGCCACCCTCAATAAAGATTATTATTTACCCTGTGTGCCCCAGGAATGGTCTTGTGGTAAGCGTGTGTAGTTTAAGTCTGCTATTCCACTTGAAACCTTCAAAACTTTTAAATTGCTTACCTGTTCATCCAGAAAGCATGGAAGTTGATGCTTTGTAAGATCTTGACCAGGGGGACATTAATAGCCTCTATTTGCACTTTTCCAAAAAGTGAATTTATACCCAGGGATCGATTTGACCATGGTTCAATCATTATTTTGGAAAAATATAAGTGCTTTTTTTGCCTACAACCATGTACACTGTACATGTCTGTAATATTACACTGTATTATGTGTATGGCAGGAGGGGGTGGGCAGTGCTCGGCATTGGTAACCTACAGCACTGTAGGAGAGAAAGCAGGTGGGAACTGAGAGTAAAGCTGCTTTTTTATGACTGGGAAAAGCAGGAAAATCAAAGAAAATTGTGCAGTGTTGCATAATATTGTACATGATTGTATGATACTGTGCTGTAACAGGTTGGGATCCTACAAGATGAAGGGGCTGGGGGGAGGGGAGGGGGAATTGGGAGTTAAGGTGATATTACATGAGACACTTTTTTGGTAGTCTGTGATCTTTCAAAGCCCAATTGTGTTTCTTTTCTTTTCAGTTTTAGTCTCAGTTTTTGAGGGAAAGATTCCTGATGACGGTTTACTTCAAAAGCTACAGTCCGATGCAGTAACTGAAGAAACCCTGTCTTGTTTGTATGCTGGGCTCTACTCCCTTCTGCGCAGTGCACTGCGCCTGCCTCAGATTTCACTCAAACCAGACCGGTTCAAGGCAGACCTCCTAGAACTAAAGTATGGATTTTTTTTCATAATTTTTTTTTATTTTGTAGTTAACTGTTTGAATTAAGAATACCAAATTTGTAAAACTTTGAGTTTTCAAGTTGGGTTGAGAAAAGAATGATTTTTACTAAATGTTTTGTGAAGACAGTGTGCAACTATGGACTGTTTCATAGTCTGATTATACATGTGTTTTTTCAAAATAATCATAATTATTAATTTTGGTTTTCATCAAATTGCCTTCGGTTGTTCTCACTAATATTAATGTGGAAAATTGATAGACATGTAGTTGGATCCCTAAACATTATTTGAAAATAATAATGCAAATATTTTAGAGAAAATAGGGCCTCAAAGTCTTAAAATTTTGTAATGGTATCATGTTAATTTTCATGTCTCTAATTCTTCATGTATATTCCAAATAAAATAAAATATTAAGACTGAGAAAAAGAACTGAGAATCAGATATACATTAAGTACCCACCTAAATTTCTTAAATTCTTGTGAAGCACTGATTGCTGTCATCTATAATAAGTCAGGAAATTAATTTTCTCTTCAGGACTTCACCAACACTACAATCTCTTTTGGTTCAATAACATATTTAGATTTCTGAGCAGCACTGTTTCCACTTGAACGGTTACTGAAGCTGGCTGAACAGGTCTCATATTGTTACACTGTATTCTATATTTTTTGCAGGATTCCTGGAGAATTAATTCCTGATTTATCAAGCGTTGTGTTTGGAGAAAAGCAAGTATTCCTATTTTGTTCCTATTCCTATTTTGTTCGTTGTTTTTTGTTGACAATACAATTTTCCATGTAGTCCTTTAGGAAGCTTTAAATAGTTATTATTACTAAAAGAAAATGTTATAAATCATTTATTACATTTGCTACTGGTGGTTCTGGTTTAGACTTGTGAGGGTAATGTCTCTGTCAAACGAGCAATTCACATTTGAATACAGATAATGACTGGGTACAAAAGTTGACATCCACTGTGTTGACTCCAAAAGGTAGACCTGCTGTTCTTTTACAATCTTTGGCAATGTGCTCTTTTAACTTGTTGACTTCTTGATGCCATTAGGCTTACAATGCGTTTTCATAGCTCTGAATTAATTTACACTTTTTCTAGCATTTTAGATGAGTCTTTTTTTAGATAAACTCATTTCACAGAATACCTAAAACACTGAACAAAAAAAAACTGTTTTTTATTAAGTAGTGTAAAAAAAATATTTCTAATGTGTGATGGACAATTTTGGTTAAATATTTCTCAAAGTGGCCTGAAAAATGCAAGTATATGCTTAACTTTGGCGTGTGTTTGGCAAGAATGGATGCATTAAAACAAGTCATGTCAACAAAATTTTTCAAGCTATTATTAATAAATAAAAACTTTACTAGCTCAAAAAAAAAATATTAGTAAAAACTAGCTTGTTCAGTTCATATTTGGGAATATTGGTGTTATTCTTTTTTTGCAAGTTTGTGGACCAATCCAAAGGCCAATATTTCCCCAATATGGACCACACACTAGTTCAATAACATCTATATACAGTGGAACCCCGTTAATATGGTCACCAATGGGCTATGAAAATTTGGCTGTGTTAACGGGGTGGCCATATTAAAGGGGTAGGGTCAAATTTCATGATATATATTTCATATATTTCTTTTTCATGACAGGAAAGTAAATTGCTGTTAGTTTGATTGCGTTAACAACAGAGGTCAATGACATGACAAGTTACAGGCAATATGAATAAATACAGTATTGTTTCTCAAGTACTGTACAGTATTTGTTTTGTTTGGTCAATAATTAATGCATATTTGGTTCGAGTGGCCGTATTAAAGGAGTAAAATTATAAAGGATTATACAGGTTGGGATTTCAGAATGTGGCCGTTGGCCATATTAACGGGGTTTTATTATAAGAAAATGTATGGGCATTTCACCGGGACAAAAAAAGTGACCGTAATAACGAGGTGACCGTAAGGTGGGGTTTCACTGTATAATAATATTGTAAATGAACCTGAAAAGCCGTGTGGGAGCATGCAATACAGTTATTAAACTAATTTAAGGTGGCTCCCAATAGTTTCCAGCACTTTTCAAGACTTAGAATTTGATGGGTCATTATAACCACTCTTTATCAGTTGATGCTACAATCATGATATCAAATGAATGCCCAATGATTGGTGAACACGTTGTTATCATTTTTGTAACACAATATGTTACTATAGCAACAGTATAATGTGCTAAAAACACCCTTAGTTTTAGCTTTAAGTGCTAATAACTCAAAAATGACTCGGTGAACCCCATTTTTTATTGTCGATTTTTGATCAGTAGGATAAGATGCAACTTTTGGCAAAGTTTAAAAAAATTCTGTTGGTGGGGTTCAGAGCTACCTTAAATTTTCAAAATTTAAGGTGAGTGAATGGGTTAATGTAAATTGTTCTTTTTTTTCTTCTTCAGAAGATCAGCATTTGATGCTGCTGGCCTTAAAAACAGAAACCACCTTCCAAGCTTGGAATCACTGAGGTGGAGAGTTGATGTAGCTATATCCACAAGGTAATTATTAATAACAATCAATTTATTTAAATTAAATAAGAATAATAATTATTATTATATTACAATAAATTATTAAGGATGTTTGCACCTATTGTTTTTGTGCATTCTTACTGCACCTGTAATTCATCTTGCACATTCACTTACAAGATTTGCTGATATATGTACATTGTTGTACATAGATCATAGTACATAGATCATAGATCAATTAGAGAGGGACACTGGACTGGCATGACAGGAACTCCTAGTTATCATGTCTGACAAGGAAGAGTGGAAAAAATGCATTGTGTACATTGTAGTTCCAGAAAAAATCCATACCCACCCCATGGAAGGTCATTGGAAATTCCTTGGGGGAGGGGGGTCTTAAAAGCCAAAATTTTAGAAGCAAAGTATGAAGCTAAACTGGAATTTCCTGGTGGGATGGGGGTGCTAAACAAAAAACCTTCCGTGTGGAAGTATGTACAGTATATTTTCTGGAACTGCACATTAAATCAGTGCGGGTGTGCCCAAGGTAGATAGATCATTGTTGTGCATGCATATGCTGTGGTTCAAATTTTTCTTTGTTTTGAAAATTTTCAAACCAGTTTAATTCTTATTTTCCTTTGTCTCTGAATCATTACCATTAACTGACAGATACACAATCATCGGAAAAGTAAAGCTGCTGTTACACGCAACAATTTTTGTCCCGCAAAATAATTTGTTACAAGTTACGTGTACAATGTTACACTTACGATTGTCATGCAACTTGTCTTGCGAAAAAAATTGTGTATGTTGAAAAATGACGCATCTGTTGACCAAAGAGTGTGGTGAAACAAGTTGCAAGAGCTATGTTACACATATTTTTGTTGTGCAACTTGAAGAAATTTGTTGCATAAAGTAGAAAAGGTTTCAACTTTTTGTGCAACTTAAAGAAACAAAAATTCAGTTGCGTGAAGGTTTGTTAAACGCAAAAAGCATGCATTCAACTGGCACCAATTTGTTTTTGCGGGACAAGTTGCACGGAAAATTGTAACGTGTAACAGCAGCTTTACACAAAACTTAACATTTAGTTAATACAAAATTATGGAATCAATGAAGAATTGGCAGGGACTGACCACATAAGTTATACATCAAATTATCCAGTAATGAGGTTGCGAAAAACATGACATCGGCCCAAAATTTTTGGTGCAACACCATGCTAATCAGTGTAAGAGAGAGAAAAAATGAAAAATCTCATAGGGAAAATTTTGTTCTCACAGATGTTGTTTTCTTTATCTATTAATTAGTGCCCTCAATAGAGTGCTTGAACCTTCAGTTCTAATGGAGCTGAAACTTAGTGATGGAAAAATTCACACATTTGAGGTAAGGCATGTTTGGGAATTTTCAGGTTGTGTGTCTCCCTCTGGAACTGGGCAGACACTAAGCTGTAACCCAATTCCACTATAATTATACATGTACTTTGTGTAAGATGAGTTTTGAGGTTGCACAGAAGGATTCTCTGAAAGGTTAACACTTATGCCAGAAACCCATAAGTGGGTTGAAATGTGTAACACGTATTCACAGCTTCTGAATATTCATTTTTTGCTTAGTACCATATTTGGAAACCCCTCGGTCCCTCGAGATAGGAAGCAAGTTGTTCTAGTGAATTGATTGGTTAATATCTTTATCTTGATTTTGCAAATGTGACTGTAACAACTTCTTTTAAGCAAATTGAATAATCGGAAGCTTATTTTGAAGCGTACAAGAGACAGTTGCACGTTTCAACCCACTTATGGGTTTCTGCTTACGCATCATACAGTACAACATGAAGTACATCATGGATGTTAAGCATGAATAAAATTAGTGACTCAGGGCTATGTCACAAATGTCAATATTTGAAGAGGCACTGTCCTGGCTGATACATGCATATTGTGTTTTCATTTAATAAGGGACAGACCATTTAATTTTTGTGGGGGGGGGGGGGGGAGGGGGGGTGGACAATTACCCCCAAAAAAATTCCTGCAGAAGAAATTTAAGAGAAAAAAAATCGTACACAAGAAAGCACGTGAAAAAAAAAATTCAAGCATTGAGGTAGAAAAAATCCTTGCAAATAGTGATGCTGAAAAAAAAATTCATGCTCAGAAGAAATTGCCCACCCCCCCCCCCCCCCGACAAAAATTAAATGGTCCGTCCCTAATGGCTGAAGCTTACTTTTAATAGTATCTTGAAATTGGAAGAAAAATCGCCATAGTGATGGAAGCAAAGAAATATTAGCTAAAGAGACAAAATAATGACTAAAAATCACAGAATTCCACCAGAATGGGAACTTTGATTTCTTGACCGCCTGTCACGAAATCAAAATTGATGAACTGTAATCCACTTCCATCCTTGTAATCCTGCACTTTATCTCCAAACTACTGCTTCTTTTATCCAATTTAGTTGTATATTTGGTGGCGTTTGGCGATACAGAGCAGTTTTCAATTGAGTATTGAAAGTAATTACACAATTGCTTTGGTTTTGCATTGCTACGCTTTGTGATTGGCTAAAAAATCTTGCGCCACTTTCTCGACCAATCAGAAGTAAAACCAAAACCAATCGTGACTTGCTCGCATGCGTTTTCCCGCGTTTGGCGCCGCTGACATGTAATTGCTTCAAGCTCTGATTGGTTCATTGGATTGTTTATGACTACTGTGATTGGTCAGAGTAATTACTTTGGTTTTGATTTTACGACACTCAATTGAATTACAAAAACTGCTCTAACGTGGAAATTAAGTAAACACAATTTGTTATTTCGGCGGGACAGTGTGCCTTTAATAATCAAGTAAGTTCGAACACCTCATGAAATTTTATTAGGAACAGTAGTTATTATAATCATTATTATTAGTGATGTACAGTATGCTTGCACCATGAATGAATAATTTGTCATGTAATTCTTGTAGTTAAAAGCTGTAAAAAGGGTCCAAAGAATGCGTCACACTTGAGAATTACATTGTACCTAGAATAAACATGCATACAAGTGTATATGTAACCTTTGGGTTGACACTTTTTGAACAGGCCTGGAATTAGATTGTCAGCCATCTGACTCTCTTTTCATATTTTTTTGCCAACTGAATCAGATTTGTAATAATTGCAAGTCAGAATATTTGCCATTTAAATTGTGGGCATGCATTCTTGGGAGATGTTAAAACATATCCTCAATGGACTATAAAATAAAAAATAAAATGTTTTTAATGGCTTCTGCTGCAAGGGAAGCAAAGGCTAAAGTAAGACTGATTGCTCTACAATGTGCTAAACTAAATAGTACGGCAGTGGTTTGACAGTGGTATGCTTTCTGAATTTGGTTTATTGGCAAACGTTGTATTTAGATGTGCATGTTTGGAGCGACAGTAGATACTTAGATTTTTTTGAAAGATGTTATTTTCAAGAAATTTTGTCACGATTTCATGGCAAGTCTTCATTTGCTGCTGTTTGCATACCATGTTGCTTCTTTGTCAGAATAAATAATGGTGGGTGGACAGGTGAAACACTAGTCAAGAGAACCCAGAGAATTACTATAATTAAGTACAATGTATCATGTTATTGCTATCCCCATGTTTAGACTAACTCCAGTAGCATACACTTGAAAATTCAGAAGACCTCTAAAGGTTTATCATCAAAAATATTTTATAAGCTGTTTGTCATGCTTTAAACTTTACTTTGGTTTTCCTGTCTCCGATTATGGTAATTAATCTAAGACAAAGGAACATAAAAATTATACTGGTTTAAATTTACAATTTTAAAACCAAAGAGAAATAATTATTTGAATTACAATGTATAAAGTGTACAAATTTTTCTTCAAATCAAGACTTTATCTTTGTAGGTTTCTTCATCCAAATTTCATGAATTGAGATACAATGTGGCATATGTGTTAAAGGAGATGGAAGATGTTGAGAAGAAGAACATTTTGAAGATTCAAGACTGAGAAGAAAGTGTAGAATTCATTTAGACTAGACAGGTACTGTTTGGTAGTTTGTCATTTATTAATAACTCAGGGGTAATTTTCGTAAAAGGAGGATGATTCAAGAACATGTTTTCTGCTCAAAGTTTGTGCGATAGACTGTAACACTAGCCAAAAGTGCCACCTGAGTGTACATGTACGATCACCTTAGCGCTACAACCTTTCGCATGGAAACTAAAAGTAGAAAACATCTGACACTTGAATGATTTGCTTTCCAGAATGATTCTACAGTTGTAGCACTAGGATAATCCTGACACCATAAAAACAGGCCCTCAGTAAACAAGCCATGGAACATTTGCTGTGTTTCCAAAGGCTTGTGGTGACATCATCATTATTTTGGAGTTTGCATTTACCACATTGTAAAGTTTTTTTTTCCCAATTATATGTTGTGCATCATACTAAATAGAACATGGGAAAAATTAATATTGATTTCCCATACAGTATATTTTTGTATCAGATAACATGTTAACTAAAACTTTGTCATACCATCTGTTTGTGAGTTAGGCTTTCTTGTGAATAATTATTATACAATAATTAAATTGTGACCCTCCATACGAAAACACGTCTTATCGAACACTGTAATTTAGTGAAACCGGGTTTCAAAAGGGTTTCCAAAGGGTTTCTAAGTGACCTCAAACCCCCCCAAAAACACTTTTGTTGATAAGACATGTTTTCCTATGGAGGGTCACAATTATTAAAAAATGTGGTATTTGTTGTTTCAATAAATTATTAGACAATGACAATTTTATTCAACTAAATAGCTTCAACAGCTAACTCACATTGATGTAAAGGTATCTTTCTAATAGATGGAACAGCCTCAGTTGATAAGACTTAGTCTTGTATAATCTTGGTTATTTTTTTAAAAGAATTTTATGAAGATAAAACTGCCAGTAATTGTATTGCACCAGATATTTTTTATAGATCAGCTATTGGATGATTAAGAATAGTTTTAATAAAATGATTCAAACTATTCAAAAAAAACCTTTTGTGTTTTCCACATGCAGACTGTTAATAATAATTATAAAATTCATTAATAATTCATAAGGAAAATACAAAAGAAATGAATTTTTAAACCCCAATACAGATCAACTGAGTTGATGAATTATTAAACAGTAGCGTTAACTTTTGATACAGATCTCTACTCATTGTTTCATTTCATAAGTCAGATAAAATATTCGTGTCCGATCTGTATGGGCATTTACAATGGCTCGCCATTGTAAACATCCATACAGATCTCCCGCTCATATTTTATCTATCACTTATTGATAAGTGGTTTTCACAATTATTGCAAAACAAGCAGTGCATTGTTTTTTAAACCATCAACAGTACATAATAATAAATTATACAACCATTCATTTTCTATTGAAAACTTAATAGTAACAAAATTAAGACTGTGTAAAACGGGGTTTATACAGTGTTTAGCATTCATAATTTTCTCAAAAATTTGTCAAATCAACATTACCCCATGCCAATTTCATAGCCCTTGCCACGAGGAAAGTGATTTTGTCATTTAATCTTTGGTAACTTCTTACTTAGCCCTTATATATGTAACCACATCAATTTGTAAGTGATGCCATGAAATTTGTACAGTCTACATGTATATCTACATGTAATTATATATTATTATATACAGTCATGTCAATTCTTTCTGTACTAGTAGAGTGATTTTACTTCATCTGTGAAACACTATCTAACAATTAGTGTGTGATAGTCCAAATTAAACAAAGGGAAACAATGGAATTATAGTCTAATAGTGCGTACTATTCTACTAACTATTTCACAGATGAAGTAAAATCACTCTATTAGGGTTTGTTTCTTACTTGTTGATTGGCCTATTAAAACACTTGCAATAAGTCGTTGAAAACTATTAAATAGTGTATAATAAAAATAACTTTTTCAAGTGGCATCATCAATACAGTGGAAATCAGCTTGAAGTACAATAATAAAAAATAAGTTACATGGTACCACAGTGAAACCTATAAATACAAAAATAATGTTATCTAAATTCTTCTGGTTACAATCTTTAAGCTTATGTTTGAAATGAAGCAATAAGTTGTTGCAATTTCTCAAGGCGGCTTTTTAAGCAAGACATAGATATGAATTCTAGTTGAATATGTTCTGGTAGAGGGCATATGGACAGCAGCCACCACATCCATCTTGGTCCTTGTGGAAGATCCAGCAGTTCAGCATCGCAGCTTGGCATGTCAGAAAACATGTTTGTAACCCGTCGCTGAAATAACCGACAACAAAAATCCTGATAACTTACTTGCTCATGAAATGGAAAACAAATTGAGTTATTGAAAGTGACCTTCAAGAAATGGAAAACTTCTACAAGGAAACAAATGGTTTTATTTATTTTTCCCAGTACCAAAATTATTAAAACAAAGTTCATGTAGAATCATGAGTTAAAATGTCAGCTAAATGATTTGTTTCCATTGTTGTTTTGTTTTTAGTTTAAAGTGGCCTAAAATAGTTTAAAACAAACCTTCCCCCACCTTTGTAATAAGCCCACACCTTTCAAAGCCTGAAGGGACATTGAAATATTATTTGTACATCCTTCCTCACTGATTTTGTAGAGCTAATTAATAATTTTTTCACAGCATTGGGCTAATACAACATGATTTTCCACACGTATTGGAGTCAAATTATTTCACTCCAACTTGTGTTGAAAACCATGTTTTATTATTAATACAAGAACTACTGTTATGAATAGTAAGTACAATGTTAAGAGATCCACTGATTTAAACATATACAAACTTTCAAACTCACCCTTGAAACAAGTGGTAGTTTTGCAAACCAGGTTGTTGCTTGATTATAAACATTTTGATGAAGAGCCTTGACTTCATCTGTCATAAAGAGAGTTTTCAGTTTAATATATAATTCATGTAAGTGTGATATTATTAGTAAGTTAATACTACTTAACAATTATGTACATGTACAGGTGAAACACTTTTTGACCTTTTGCCAGATAGCATGTAAATGAATCAGAATCAATGACAGTTTATAGGCCTTAACCAAGAAATCTTACAGTGATGTCACAATTATACCAGACATGAAACAAAATTAATTAGTCATTGTTAGAATATACAAAAGAAAACAATGGAATTAGTGTCTAATAACTAGAGTGTCTAGTTGTCTAATTTCTATTTCACAGGTAATGTGAAACCATTCTAAGTAATTGACAATAAAAAAAATTACTAATTTCTATTCAAAAATATGTTTGACCATGAATAAGTTGTTATTAAAGTTTGATGGTATAAGGCACACAAGATTTCTTATTGCATTGAAAATTTTGCAACAACAAACATCTTCGACCTCAAAATTGGACTTTTATGGTGTACAAATTCCAGCAACATATTACCAAGTTGTTCCTGTGTAATAGGTGCATCTTTTATCCACTCCACTTTTGCAGTGTGGTAACCATTCTGCATTCCTCGTTCAAGGACCTGTTAGGAAAGTTATCAATTGATCAGTCGATCAGCTACAGTTAACTTTATAGCCTGCGTAGCAGGCACTGGTTTATTTATAGGACAAAATTTTGAGGACAGGCATGTACAAAAGGGAGTGCCTCCCTTTTGTGTGTTCTCCTCGCGCGTGCATCTTCACTCCCAGAGTCAATTATGGAGGCATGTAATGTAGTTGTAATTAATGTTACCATTTTGTTTTTTAGTATTTCACAAAATGAAATTTGTCTTGAATTTTGATTTTTGGCACTCTTGGGAGTTAAGGGGTTAATATGTTCAGTTAATCAATAGTCAGTCTACATTGTTGTATTAGATGGGAAAACAGTCAGACAAAGCGACAGTAAGTACAATGTTCATGTACATTACATGTACTAAATAAATCAGACCATGACAATCAGTCACAGGGGCTGGAAGGGGTTCTGTGTGATTCGGGATTTAGCTGAAATTGAGTGCGTAATTCGGGAATACAAAATAAATCCATCCGTGATTTAAGAATACTACATGTATATTGGCTGTGACGCAGGATTTGCTTTATCTGTGGTCTGTGATTCGTGATTTCCACCAACAAAATTCTGTGAAATTTTAGCCTGTATCAATTCACACTGACTCACAATTTTGTTGTGTTTTAAAGCGACCTGTCATAAACTTAACTCTCACACCGTGTCACAACAGGCAGTTTAAGCCTATCACATGATCAATAAAGTAAATTAAAACAGTTGTTAAAACCGACCTGATTCAGGAAATTACAAAAACAAGCTACATGATTTGGGAATTTACAAAACATAGCCCATGATTCGGGATCCGGACACCCCCCCCCCCCCCCCCCCCCCCTTCCAGAACCTGCAGTCAGACAGAACATGAAAAAAAACAAAGAAACAGACAGACAGTCATACCACCACTTTACATGTAGTAAATGTAATGTCGTCAGACTGTCATTCAATCAGTTAACTGTAGTCAGACAGACAGGCATTCAGTCAATGAGTGGGACTGACCATAAGTCAATGAGTGGGACTGACCATAAGTCAATAAATCAGAGACAGTCAGACAGGCTATTTGACAGTAACTTAGGTACATGTAGGCATTTAACCAGTTTGGTTAACTGATTTATAATAATTATTACTGTCAAGCAATCGCTGAACACTGTTAAAATTGATAGAAATGAACTTAAATTACTAGTCACCTTAAAACGCCTTCCACCAACACAGTCCAGGAAAGATCTTCCATCTGGAAGGTATTGGAGGTCTTTAATCTCCAACATTACACCATAATCTACAAAGCTATGGCGCAACAAGATGGTTTAATAAAATTAATATACAGTCACTTAGTTTTCACAAAATCACAGTTCAAGGTCTTTTGGTAAGGGTAAATTAAAGTAAAATGAAATTCCTCTAAATCATAACCACTACTCCAGGGCGTGGCCTCACCCCTTCTCCTCATCATGCACACACATTCCAAACTGTTTGGATCCCGACTCCATACACTGCCTGACCATCAGACGATAACGGGGCTCAAAGATATGAAGTGGACAGGGCTGTAATGGAAAGGCCAAAGTGCAGACAAAGATGGGTACATCTTCTGTAGTGTCACTAGCCACACTGGAAGTAGCAACAAAGAAAAGTCATTAGTCAACAGCAAATTCTCTTAAGATGGACACCCCGGTCAATAATTGGCTGGTTATGGCCAAATTTCACTTAATTCTTCTCTATAAGGCGGACACCTCTCAATTAAAGGCGGACAGTTAGTTAAAAGCTAATCCCGAAGGTGTCCGGCTTGGCCAGAGCTCACTGTATTCTTATTTTGATCAGCCTAACATCAATAGCGTTCCACCCAGATGGCGTCATATTTGGCAGCATTGCATTGTGGGATCGAAATGCGGACAAGTATTTCAAAATGGCTGCCTCAGAAACACCAGTTTTTGCGATTCCTGTTCATGTTGTGGATAATTGTGGAGTTGTACCCAAGAACAGTGCTTCATAGCACCTGTTTTTTCATAGCTACCTGGAGTGCATAGTTTTTGAATGTTTGTACGCATTTCAATCCCATGATGCTGCGCGCCAATTTTATTTTTAGAATCTGGGCGGAACGCTATTTAGTGTAACAAATAATAATTATGTACTGGTTGCTCTGAAAAACCGAGATGCAGATTAAAATGTAAAAAAGGTCTTTTGAATGTGAGTTTGAGTGGAGGTACAAAAAGCCAAAAAAGAAGTTTCTCAAAATGATATATTTTTGATGGCCTAGAACTGACATGTTGCTTCATTTAACCCTTCAATAATTATTATTCTGACTTATAATTATGTGCCATAACATTCATTTTGATTCACTTGTTAAAATACCTGAATGTACACCACCACTGATGGCATGAGAGGTTGTTGGACACTTTTTTCCTAACAATAAAATAAAAATCTGTCCTCACCTGGCTAACTTTTCCATTTCTTCCTGGTGGAGTTTTTTTCTTTCTGCATATTTCTCAGGCAAAGAAGATTCAATCAGCTGATTAACAGCAACTGTGATGTTCTGAAAACACAAAGAGGACAACAATAGAAATGTTCACTTAGAAAAAGGTAAAGCTCCAAATACCAGTAACTTCTTTGAAATCTGCCTCTGACACTGGTTAACTGTGTATTAACTAAGATATTAATATTTTATCAAAAATTAAACTGTTACCTGATTTCGTTCAGCAAGGAACTGAAAATATAAAGAAAATAAATTTGGAAATGAAAAAGAGGTACATCCAAGTGCAAAACAAAGGAATGCAGTCAAGTATCAGTTGAACTTAAGATAGTAATAATAAATTATTTAATAATGGAATCAAAGGCTCTTCTGGGCCAACGTGTGAATACAACATTTTGGACCCTCCCTTCTCCTACATGTTTTGCTCCACCACCCTACCCATCCCCCCCCCCCCCCAATGTCCAACTCCTCACCCCCCTCCCTTTAATGCCTAGGCCTGATCCCCATGGGTAAAGCAGGTGACCATTACATATCGCAGACTAAAATTAATGTTAACAGGCGATTGGTACCCTAACCCCCCAATCTATGTGCTCCATGCCTTTGTTGCCTACAATATATTTTTCTCCTTCTACTTACAAATTTTCTGGAGAATCCTGCAGAAATTAGAGTGACTGGCATTCAAGCCTGTCTACTGGTAGGAAGATAAGAAGATAAACGGAAACAAAATGCTGGACTTTAATTTGCACCACGTACCTTGCTCAAGGAGAACCTGCATATGGGACAGGTTGGTCTGTGATCAAGATTGCAGTTTAGGCAGGAACGACAAAACACATGGCCACAGGGTGTGGTTACTGGTTCATAAAGTAACCTAGACAAAAGAAAAAGCCTCATCTAAAAGGCTGTTTCACGAGCGACACAAACACAAACACGAGCAAACACACGTGAACTACCATAATGCAAATGCAAATGCCGACACAAAAAGGCAAATGTTCCATTTCCTTGCGATTGTGTTTGCATGCATATCACATGTGTGAGGAACACAGAGGCAAGGTGAAACATTCTTGTTCCATGCCTCCATGGTTGAAGTTGAAACCATCTTCATTTGCCATCCTGGGATGCTTAAATGCACATCTTACTGTGGTTATATTTGTGTGACGTTGTGTGAACCAGCCTAAAGAGCCTATGGTCTATAATTTTAGGTTGACATTTTTGGCTATTTAAAATGCAGATTTGGCAGCATATGTTTTGTTCAATATTAATGTTGTAGCCAAGGTTCTTTTGTCAAGAAAGTAACGAAAACTGTGTGGGCTTCACCTCGATTACTGCTCTCCTTGAGTTGGCAAAGAATGGCATAAATTAATTTTTCGTCCAAAGTTCAAACTTGCATGACTGCACACTTTAATAACATTTAATGAATCCAACATAATTTGTGGTGCTCAATTTGTATAAACAATTCAAACTTTGCCTAATCTTTAAAAGCATTATTTAATACCACATCCCCTTCCACTCATTGAAACTCATTTTGTGGTCAGTCAAATGGCAAAAGTCAGTCAAATGGCAAAAGGCACACCATGCCACCACCCTATTCACTCTCCCTGTACTATGAGGATACAACAGTACTTTGAGTCAAATGCACTAGCTTGCATGTTGTAAGGAAATTTTGCATGCTTAACCTTTTAGGGGCATGTTTTTTTTGGACATATTCTGGCCATTCCAAAACATAATACCTCTAAATATTGCACCTATTCCTATGGTAAAATAATTTTGGAAAGAAGTCGCTACTTTGACCATGCGTCCCTAGAAAATTTTTCTTTTGCGAGAATACAATGTATAAATGACCAGAATATGTCCAAAAAAAAAAAAAAAAAAAAAAAAACGAGCCCTAGACCTTCGTGGTGTGGTGGTTAGCTTGTTGGACTTCAACCTGATGGTTCGTTGGTCAAGGCCTGGTCTCGGCCATTGTGTTGTTTCCTTAGAGAGAAACTTTACTCCACATTGTCTCTCTCCACCAAGGTGTATTATTGGGTACTGGTGACAAAATGCTTGGGTAACCCTGTGATGGACTAGCATTCCATCCAGGGGGGAGTAGTAATACTCCTAGTCACTTCATAGTATATAAACCAGGTCACCTTGCGATGGACTAGCATCCCATCCAGGGGGGGAGTAGCAATACTCCTGGTCACTTCATAGTATATAAACCAGGTTAAGCTCCAGTGTGTGGGTACCCTGTGGCTCATGTATGACTTTACCTTCAGACCTTTTACTAAATAATTTACATTAAAATGTAAGTACCATTAATATTGTTCATTGTATTCATTTTTGTATTGACTCCACCTTACATGTCGCAATTACCTGCAGCAAAGTGTGCATTCTAGATCCTCCACAGAACATCGCTTGCCAAGTCTTAACTTCTTAATGTCAGGTTCATCCTCCACAGCATTATTAGCTTTTACAAAAGTGATAAATTAATATTTTAATAACATGTCAAACCAATCTTGATCAGCACATCATGTCATTTTTAAAATGGTTTATTAAATTCTTAAAGGGTCAATGCCTTGAATGGAGATTTTGACTTTTTTTGGTCCAAACCATGTTACAATATCTCTACTTATTTACAATAGCCAATTCTTAAGGTGGCTTACTACAGTTTTGAGGGGCAATAAATTTCCTTACATGCACGTGTCACACAAGCAATACCGGATGAGCAAAAATCATGCGAGCTCTGATCTCATGCATGCAGTTAGTAGTGCATGGCTGCATGCGCAGATAAGTGAATGGCCATTTTGTTAGCAGTAGTTTGATGCTCAAAATAGTTGGAGATCCTAAATGGTACTCTATGGGGGCGGAGTAAAAATGATAAAAACTGAACTTTATTCAGCCCTGATGTCTTTTCAAGATGGGGGGGTGGGGTGCCCCGGTAGATCTGCCACTGCCACCCATTAGTAGCAGGACAGCTCTATCTCACCTGTGACATCTTGTGTTTCACTTTGTTCTACAAGATCAACTAGGTTTATTAATTTTTGAAGCATGGGATCTGTGTTTCCACTTGTACACTGGTCATCACTGTCTGATGGTGAACTGACTTCAGTAATCAGCTCATGAATAAGCTACAAGAAAAACAACATTAAAATTACTTAAATTCTGAGAAACACTTTCATGGCCAAAATGCTGTCTACCTTAACAAATATGACCATTTTTCCTTGAATACTAACTGGGGGCAATTATGATCTTTTTTTCTGATTGTTTTTTCTGTTACTTTAACTTAAATGAATCTGTCATTACTTTAGCCAGAAAACAAACTTTCTCAGCCCTTCAATTTAACTTTTCATTGTTTTATATTTATTTATAGTAACATGTACGTACCTGCAGATTAGTAGTTTAAAGCAGCAATCTTAATATATTTACTGGCTATTTTTTATGCATTATAAATTTCTATAAAAATTATTCATTTTTGAAAAATTAATATAAAACACTCTTCTTACCTTCGCCAGTGATTTTTCAACTCCTTTGTTACCAGGATCCCTTGCAAGGCAATGGAAAAATGCTACAGCTGCCCCTGCCTTTTTATTAAGACCCAACAAAGCACAACCTTTCCTGTAGTAACCCTACCAAAACATAAAACCATAGATTTAAGATCAGTCTTCATCCTTGGTTTTGTGCTTATTAAGTTAATCACAAATTAAATTGACTTTTCCAACTAAGAGTTATCATATTGATAGCTGAGAGCCCAGAGGAAGTATAACTATGACAGTTAGGATGCCGGCATGCAGTTATTAAGCTACATGTACAGTACCATAAGTGCAAAATCTCCAGTTTTCTTATTGCCTGAAGGGCACTGTTAGAGCATTAGCCCTATGGGGGATGAAGTCCCCCCCAGCCGCCTCAGATCAGCCCCACCATCACTGCATATTCCTCAGAGACAAGAACTTCTTTGGTTGATCAATATCATGTTATATTTTTTTTTTTGAGCTGGGCAAATTGTACTGTACAATTGGTAGTATGTACCTTTGGCCAGGCAGGCTGAAGTTCACAAGATTTCTTGGCCCGAAGAAGAGCTTCCTCAAAATTTCCCAGTGAGAGTAAAACACAAGCAAGGTTACTTTGAATCAAATGGTCAGATTTACCTGCAACAAGTGAAGAGGCACCATACAAAGTTGATCATTACATTATCAAACAGCATAAGGTGTTACTGTCTTCCCTTACAAACACAGGAGGCACAGTGGGTAGTGGTTTTTGTGCTTTCAGGACTTCAGATCTGAAAGTCAGTGGTTTAAGGCCTGGTCTCGGCCTTTTCGTGTTGTTTCCTTAGACAAGAAACTTTCCTCCACACTGTTTCTCTTCACACAGATGTATAAATGCGTACCAACAACAAAATGCTGGGGGTAACCCTGCGTTGGACTACATGAAGCATCCTATCCAGGGGGAGTAGCTAATTCCTTGTTGCTTCGAATTCATGTGACAGAAACCGGGTTGAGTTCCGGCCGTGTGGATACCCTGTGACTCAAGTGCAACACTTTACCATTGCCTTACCTTAACAAACATAGGTTGTTCAATGCTAACTCCACATCCCGCAGAACATATTTTGGACCCATTCTATACTGACAAAACTAGTTTCACTAGTCAAACTGCAGACCAAAATTAATAATTATGATAGTGTGTACACATGCATCAAAATTAATGCCCTTTGTAAGAACTTGGTCCAGTTTGATGCTGACAAGTTGCCGTTACATTGTGCAAAATATACATGTTGGTGAACGGGTCATTATAGATGAATCTCAAGACTATTCTATTCATTAAATTTTTGTAAACATTTCCTCTTAATAGGTGTAACATTTTGTATATTATTAAAAGGTCATTCAGGATTCCAGATTCTAGATTTAATAAGGAAACTGGCTGAGGAGTACAATCAAGTTTTTTCACAGGATGCCCATACAATCTGTTTGTGTAACATAATGACCGTTTGTAATTTTATAGGTAATGTATGGGATTTACCTAAATTTCATATTATAGCGACGTATCGCCAAAGTGTATGTACTGATCAACGCTAAATAAACGTTAAACTAGCGGTTCCATATTGGAAATGAAGTGCTGCCACATTTGGAAGTTTAGCCTTCCCCTTGAAACGTCACTAAAACTTTCGTGACCTTGGTGAATACTTCCAGCAACAAATAAACTGAGATTTTACATAATTTTGAGGAGAAATACTCACGTAAACTTTCCGATTATCAGTTCAAGACACGAGCGCAGTTTGGTGACAACAAAGTTTTGCCGTTAAAACTTGGTTGTTGTAGAATTAGTGATGTAAGGGCTACGTCACGAATGTAAATTATCAATCAAGTAACTTGGAATACGTCTTCGTGAAATTCAGGAAGAATTACTTAGTGATGTATGTTTGACATCATGAATGAATATTACAAGTTATGAAAGAACGAAATGTCACTCAAACAAGTCTCAAACACTTCTTGGAATCGAGCGTGATACATGAATCAGTTCGTCTAAATGAAGCAGACTGAGACTGAGACTGAAGTAGACTGGAGGGTAGACTGAATTTTCAAATTCCAAACTCTTCAACCACGCGACATAAACATTGACTTCAGTTTTATTTAGACTTTTTCCGCGCGCGCGGCAATGTTGCGACAGGGCGACATTTGGAACTATTTAATTAGCTGATGCACGTTTTCAGTTAACGGCTATTCACTAATAAAAACGTCTGAATTTTCAGTTTTAAAAGCGCCTAAATAACATTTTTAATTGAACACTGATTCATTCTTTAACAATCGAAGTAACGAGCATTCCCGTAACCATGTGATATTTCAACGTGATGCCAGGCTCCGTGAAATATAAAAGCACCGCTGGCCATAACTATCCGGGTCTCCGAAAATCATCCTAACAAATTTACAAACTCGAGTTCACTGGCATATAATTTCGCACAGGACACCCAACACGCGAGAATAGGATGGCTGCCCTGTGCGGGCAGCAATTACCTTATTTGTTGTGTGTTTTCGTCCTTTTGCCGTAAAAGTGATTTTTGAGTCATTTTGAAGGATTCTGAGTTCGCCGTTGACTGTGCGTCTAAGAGAAGGACAAGGGTGGAAAGAGATTTTTGAACGGCTCCAGCGCCGAGGCGATTTTTTCACATAAAATCGCATCGCTCGTCTTTCAAACCACGCAACAGAAAGGTCGAAAGATTTACACTTCTTCTCGTACCTCTCAATCGAAAATCCATCCAAACGGCCCGGAGCTAGCCGTCGAAGAAAATCAAAATGCCACACTTTCCAAGTGGTCGATATTCGTATCAACATTTTGCTGTGCCAGCCAGAAACCGTCCTGCCGATTGCCTCTTTCTGATTGGTCGCCGTTAAACAATAACCGATTCAAAATACGTATCGAGGGTGGGGAGCCATAGGCATTTTCGTAAGGCCGAACCGTTTACTCACCAGACTCGGGTTGTGTGAGCGGCGACTACCAGACGCCCAGGAAGACTTCCATTCGACCTTTGTTCGACCTTACGAAAATGCCTATGGCTCTCCACCCTCGGTACGTATTTTGAATCGGTTATTGTTTAACGGCGACCAATCAGAAAGAGGCAATCAGCAGGACGGTTTCTGGCTGGCACAGCAAAATGTTGATACGAATATCGACCACTTGGAAAGTGTGGCATTTTGATTTTCTTCGACGGCTAGCTCCGGATCGTTTGGACAGATTTTCGATCGAGAGGTACGAGAAGAAGCGTGAATCTTTCGGCCTTTCTGTTGCGTGGTTTGAAAGCTGAACGATGCGATTTTATCTGAAAAAATCGCCTCGGCGCTGGAGCCGTTCAAAAATCTCTTTCCACCCTTGTCCTTCTCTTAGACACACAGTCAATGGCGAACTCAGAATCCTTCAAAATCGCTCAAAAATCACTTTTACGGCAAAAGGACGACAACACACAACAAATAAGGTAATTTAACGTTTATTTAGCATTGATCAGTATATACATTTGGCGATACGTCGCTATAATATGAAATTTAGGTAAATCCCATACATTTCCTATAAAATTACAAACGGTCATTATGTCACACAAACAGATTGTATGGGCACCCTATGGTTTTTTAACGTAATAAAAAAAAGGAATTGGTAAGTTGCCAAAAAAATGTTACCAGAAACTCATGAATAGATCCTCCCATCTGTTATCTAAGTTAAATGTCTATGGAAATCTTAATTGTTATAAGGAAACAAATTAAGAGCTTCACTTTGATTAAAATGAAACTGAGGAAATTAATTTTAAATTAGAGAAGTCATCGTTAAATATTTAAGCTTATCTGTCTTTGCAATAACATTCAAAACGGTATGTTACGTAACAACGACAAATAAAAATTTAACAATAATTTCCCAAGTTTAAAATTAATTTCCGCAGTTTTTTTATCAGAACTTTCATTTAAATAAAAAGTGTGTTATTATGGAAGCAAGCCTAAGACTTTTGAAAGCTCTTTTAAAAAATATCAACTCTAGGTTCGTTACGTAACTTGACGGTAAAACAAACAAAACGTCGAACCACTTCGAACGGAAACACATTCAAAAAATGAAAATTCTGATTGAATACTTACTCAATTTTTCTGCTTCTTTGTATTTTTCAATTGCTTGCAAACTCTGTTTTCTTCTATGTAGCTGGTTTCCCTCGAGTCTCAAGCGAGTGGCTTCCAATTCTCTCTCGAACGATTTCTCAAGTACGTCTTGTAGAATAACATTTGTCTTGAAAGCACTGTAGGAGAACGGTTTGTCGCAATGATTGCATTTTTTCGCTTCTTGCTTTTCCAAGCACACCTTACAAAAGGAATGCCCACAGGAAACCGTGATGGGGTCATAAAGAATGCCTGTGCAGATTCCACATTGCAAAATGGTGTTATCGTCTTTATCGGATGTCGTTCGCCCAGCACAATAATCGCTCTTAATTGTTATTGACCCAGTGAGTCCACTTATAAAGTGGAGCAGACAATTTGGTTGCATTTTACCTCTTTTGAACGCTTCGCAGTACACTGGTAGGGAATCGGACAAACGTCCTTCCAAAGCAAAACAGTCAGCCATCCCCAACAGGTAAAATTTTTCTTTCGATTTGCAACTGTCTTTTCGAAGCAGGCTTTCAAACATTTCCCGGGCTTTGCTGAAGTTTCCTTGCTTCATTTCCTCATCAGCTTCCCATTCCATACTCTCACGGAGAGTGAAATTGTTGTCGGTTTTACAGCAACAGTAGATTTTTGGGCAAGCTGAACGGTACGGAAACTGAACTGTTTACTTGATGACATAACTTTCTCCGGGTCTTTCTTTGTGTACAAAAGACATTGATTCTGATTGGTCAGTTTTAATACCATCTTCAAGGCTTTCAAAATGGCGGACGCAGTGGAGTGGTATTGTGCCTGATTTTGTAGGCTAAATCGTTCCGTTTGAACAACGGATTCAAATTACCCCAAAACAAACACGACTACATAGTCGACTGCTTATCGCAGTGACAATATACTCCTTGCACGATTCTGATAGATTCTCGATTAATGGTTTGCATATGACGTCATATACATTCTACAAAGTTATTTATAACATGGTATGTGGATACCAGTGCTATAATCTTTCAAAAAGTTTCAGGTTTTAACGATGTTTTTGTGTCTGATAAAGGCTTTAAATATGTCACGCAATTTGTCACGCTATTTCAGATTATTAAAAATATTATAAGCGCGACGTTTCGGTGTCGTACTGACACCATCATCAAGCGAAAGCGAAAGATAGAAAAAGGACGCGTTTACAAGCGAAAGGAAATCTGCATACTCTATACAAAAAGCTTAGCCCTAAGGGAATCTGACTGTTTGTTTGGGATGGCTTGTGCTCTCTAATCAGGAGCATTTCATACAATAGGCAGTCAAATTTAGTTTGGCACTTTTTCAAGACACTAAAGTTCTTTGTAATGTCCTTGGGTGTTAACACCCAAGGACATTACAAAGAACTTTAGTGTCTTGAAAAAGTGCCAAACTAAATTAACACCCAAGGACATTACAAAGAACTTTAGTGTCTTGAAAAAGTGCCAAACTAAATTTGACTGCCTATTGTATGAAATGCTCCTGATTAGAGTGCACAAGCCATCCCTAAACAAACAGTCAGATTCCCTTAGGGCTAAGCTTTTTGTATAGAGTATGCAGATTTCCTTTCGCTTGTAAACGCGTCCTTTTTCTATCTTACACTTTCGCTTGTTGATGGTGTCAGTACGACACCGAAACGTCGCGCTTATAATATTTTTAACCCGGCGTATCCAATCGAACGTTCGGTAATCGAACCCAATCGAACACCAATCGTTCGACTGGGTTCGGTAATCGAACGAAATCGAACTCACAATAAAATTTGGTCAATCGAACAAAATCGAACATTCGATTACCGAACAGTGAACAATCGAACCCAATCGAACGTTCGATTACCGAACAACCAACCATCGAACTCAATCGAACGTTCGATTATCGAACAACTATCAATCGAACTCAATCGAACGTTCGATTACCGAACTCCTGTCTGTTTATACTGCGGACATATTGTTCGATATTTGGACGTTTTTCTATTTATTCCATTCAATAAAAGTTGATTATGATTAGTCCTGCGTGATTTACTTATCAAGACATGGATTCCGAACAAAATCGAATCCGATTGAGTTTGATTGTGTTCGATTGGTTCGAAAATCGAACTCACAGCAAAATAGATGTTCGATTTTGTTCGATTACCGAACCCAATCGAACGATTGGTGTTCGATTGGGTTCGATTGATTTTTGGTTCGATTTTGTTCGATTGGATACGCCGGGTTTTAACCATCTGTATTTCCAAATACACTTTGATTAAGCTATTTCAGATTAGCCGTGAAATAAACAGAATTAAGGTAATTCCACTGAAATAGAACTTACAATAGATTTTTGTTCAAACTTTGCCTACGAGATATTGATTATATGAGAACTTCAATCTTAAAATAAAAAATGGAGGTGCCCATGTTGGTTTATTGAGGAGCCAGGGGTAGGATTCATAAAGCCTTCCTAAGTTAAGACATATCCTAAGTACTGTTTCTTAACAATAGTCTGTCATTCCAACAATAGGCTATTGTTAAAAAAACAATACTTAGGATATGTCTTAACTTAGGAGGGCTTCGTGAATCCGGCCCCAGGCATCGAATGTGCCCTATTTTGGCATTTCAGCAATGTTGTTAAAGAAGTGCATTGCCATTTTTTGAAAACTCTTTAAACCCCAAAACTCACGAGAACATACTAAAGAAGACATCGCATACATTGCGTTGGACATATGTAAACTTTTTACATACGTTTTAGAAAGAGAGGTCTTAGCGCCAGGATCAGACAAAATCCGTTTTCTGATTACTAAAATGCAAAACAGAGAAACTGCAGTTCAGCTCTATTTTTCTCAGCTATTAAATTTTCAACAATAGAAGTTTAAAGCCAAAGTCTTTTCTCATACAAAGGTTTTTGGTACTTGATAAGAAAGTACGAAAACAAAGGTGGGGTGCCCGTGCTCGTTTACGAGAAAACAGCCACTTATTTTTTTAGTGAGCTTAGTCTCAAAGGAAACCTCTATGTTCTGAATGTGCGTACGCTCGTGTACGCGTAGTCTCCTGCGCAGCCGTTATTAGAGCTCGTCACGCAACGCTCCTCCCCCACTATTTAGTGAGGGAGGAGCGTTGCGTGACGAGCCCTAATAACGGCTGCGTGGGAGACTAGTGTACGCGGTGATGACGAAAGAAATTATGCGCAACAAGTGATGCGCAATGCAAAACCGTGGAATCACCTCAAACCAGTTGAAAGTTATTTTTGCACTATTGATGCCTATTAGCCGATTTAATAGAACTTATAGTGAATACAATATTTGTGATGAGATTCTTGGTGTAATTAGAACTTGGAATTTTTGGCCGCCATGTTGGTGTCCCTAAGTGGGGCACCAAGATGGCCGCTAGCTCTATATATTTCTTCCAAAAAATGTCTAATACTCGCTCTCCTATTAACTCTTGAACGAAATGTTCTTGCGCTTCGAAATATGGGCCAGATGTGAGGTTTTTAAACTTACTACAATTCCATAAAAATGGAATCGAAATCTGTTGTTTCTGAATTTTGATATGCCGTAAATAAGTGCAAACCAAGAATTGGGGTTTGCACTCACACGTCATATCAAAATTCAGAAGAATTAAAAAAAAAACAGATTTCGATTCTAAAATGTTTATGGAATGTTAGTTTAAAACTGCACAAAGCGTAAGAGCATTTCGTTCAAGAGTCAGTAGGCGAACGAGTATTAGACATTTTAAGTAAAGATGTATGGAGCGGCCATCTTTCGGTTAGCCGGTTTCGAACAAAACTCCCCCTCTCAGAAAAAGAGTTACAGGTTTTGAGTTAAAAATCAAAGTTCATACTCGACTGTTTAGCTTGTCTTTTTGTTGTTTTCAGCTGGTAGTAACCCTATCAGTCGGTGGACAGCTCGTTCAACAGTGCTGAACATAGCCTCCCATGAAGAGCTATTTTTATTGTCTTCACCTGTATTTAACGGTCACTTTGTTAAGAAATGATCCGCATAAGAAGGATAGCGCTGAACGGCAATGCACGATGGAATGTCAACTTTTTTCATTGTTTCAACTAGTGATCTCATTGGCCTAGACTCAAAAACCGCTAAAAAGTTAAGGTTCAAGGTGCATTTTGTCTAATTTTTCAATTTTCAAGTAATTTGAGACCCAATCGCACATGCTATTTTTAAAAGATATTGTATTTGGGGAACTTCATCAAAGAAGCAAAATTATTTGCTATTGTCTTCTGCTATTCTGATTGCTTAAGCACGAACATTTCCTAAAATTTATTTGACGCAAATGGATTTTCTTTATTTTTATAATGAAATATAATTATGAACCATCAGCTCCTCCTCTATTCTTGAAATCAAAGATATTCTATGTGGGAAAGAGCCAATGCCGCAGAACAATGAAGTTTGCTATCGTTCTTATGTGGAGCATTACTTAATAGAAACCATACGAGTACACATGAAATACATCGTGTGTGGGGTGTGTTTGATCACAAAGTTTAAAAGAGGTATGAAACGCTTTGCCTTCAAATTCGTCTTGTGATTTGTCTTCCTTCACTGTCGGTATTAAACGGTCAACCTGTATAAAGCGATCCGTTGGCTAATCCCCAAGGGTAACCGCTTAATACAGGTTTAACTTGCATTTCAAAATGCCAACTGACAGGAGGCTGATCAGATAGTGATTTACAAGGCGTGTCGCAGTTGAATTCGGGAAATCCTAAAACAAATCGGGCTAATGGTGGGGAGGAAGACTTTGGTAATAGTAATCTCTTATTACGAAACCAAATGATTTACAGAAGGGTCCTAAAACATTATAAAATACAATGAAAAACTAATTAAAATCTGAAATTAAATAAACTTAACTTAACTTAATCTAACTAGCTTATTCATATATATTTTACAAGTCCTTTCAGTTTAAAATGAGTCAGAGTTGGAGCTTCACGCAGAGGCATGCTTAGATTGTTCCAGTCATCTCCGGAAAAATTGATGGTTGTCCAGTGCCCCCATTTTTTTCTGCAGCTGTTTTAATACGTACATTGTTCTTCAGTCTAGTAGTATAAGGGTGAAAATCTCTGTAAAAATGTCTTGAACCCAGGACCTGCAGATTACAATACCAACCACGACCGTAGGTTCCACCAGGCCACATCCGCTTCCAGGCGTCTAAAAATGCGTCGATGGTTTAAAGGACGAAACAAGCTTGAGAGTCGCCCTTTCCTCGACTTTTCCTGCCCGAACCATCTTCGCTTTTGCCAGAGGACGGCGAAGGTTCGCTTTCACAATCAATGGACTGAGTCTGATCAGCTGATGTTGCCGGTTCATCGTTTTTAATGACATTTAGATCTAACTCTACTCCACCACCTGCTTCTTCATCTTCAAATCGCGCAATCTTCTCCTCTTTATTCGGTTCACTTTTCGCGTTAGAAACAGATTGGGCAGTGTCAGCGTCCGGCTTATCTTTATCCTGTTCGATTGTTCTATCCGGCTTTAAATCATCTTCCCTGCTCTTTATTTCAATTCCAAAAGCTCTTTTCCACGCCTCCAGGCCCTCTTCTTCCTTTAGCGCCTGCTGGACTTTCTTCCATACCGCCTCTGTTTCATGCACATTCAGCAAAACCCGATTGACAAGACTCAAATCCTCTTCACTCTTTTCTGAAAGGCGCTCCGAAATCACTTGGGCCGCGGCTTTCAGGCAAAATACCTCGTCGACATCCATATAACCCCTTTCTGCTATTTGAGAAACCTCATCGTTGAGGTTTTGGCAGTTAATTTTGCTCGCCCATTTGTTATCAGAGCTCGAGAACTCGCAGGGGATCAAGTGGACATACGCAGGCTTAGGAGGAATGGCTGACACCTGAATGGGAAACAGTATTCGACTGGCCGAGCTTCGGTTTCTGTAAATCGCAATGTTTAATTCTTCAACCAGTTCATTCGATACCAAAAACGCGGGTGACAAAAGCGGTACAATAACACGAGCCACATCTAATGACTGCACCCTCGAGAAATCTCCTGCCACCGGTTCACTTATCTTCAAGGAGGGACATTTTTCGAGCAGCAACTGCTTCAATATAATCGCAGACCTTTTATCTTTGTCGGCAAAACTGATGGCAACATCACACGCGGTGTTTCTGGATGACGTCACTTGTGATGACGTGCTATCTGATGACGTCATCGGAGACGATTCCGGAGGTGCCCCCGCATGGTGACCGTCAACGGACATAACCACATCACTAGCATGGCTCGTTCTCAAGGATTCCTTCTCGTTGCTGGTGCTTAAAGCTACAGTTGTTTTTAGAACATTTGATCGCAGCACGAAGCATGATTTTCTGTAGTTTTCCATGGCTGATTCAATCGCGAGGTTAGTTTTTGTCAGGTTGTGTGCTCGCTGGGCGAGGATGTCATCTGTTGTGTGACTGGTACCTAGAAAATGAACCAGGAAATGTCTAGTCAATTAGCATGTTCCAGACTCTCAGATAGTGGGGGCGAGTGAAAAAGTTGCAGCGAGCGAAGAAAAAACAAGTCGGGACTGAGGGATGGAGGGGCGGGGACCACCCCCTCCCTCGTTTTTTTCTTCGCTCGCTCCAACAATTTTCGCTAGCTCGCACCCACTATCTGAGAGCCTGGAACAGGCTACTAGTCAATGGGATATTGGGATATCGGAGGGGACTGATTTTCTTTCAACTCAATACCCCTAAAAGGAACCTGAATACACTCTAAGTTATGACCAAATGACCGAACTCGGACTGTCACTTGTTTGACCTGAGCTAAAGCGTGTTCTAGGCTCTCAGAAAGAGACAGCCTACGGTATTCCAGGCCTTCAACCCGTCCCATATAAAAATGACAGGGTGCTTGTCGGAAATGTCCGAAAAACACCTTGAAAGTATATGTACTCTCGTTTGATGAGTGTGGCTCAAACGGAGTTTTACCCTAAGAGGTACCCATTCTAAAACAACACATGAACTGACAATTTGACATTATTCTTTCAGCCGAATACCCTAAAGGGTACCGCGATATTCTAACAGTGGTCATTTTAGATTTTAGCACACCAAGAGGCACCAATCTAAAAAATTTTAACTCTACAAGGTACGAAGAGCACCCCTGTCATTTTCATTTGAAAGTGGTCGCGGTCGCTTACGAGAGATGGTCGCTTAGGAAAGGTGGTCACACATGAAGGTTCGACAGTGGTCCCCCGGGAGTAGTCCTAACCGATTACTATAGGGCGATCTTTGCTGACGTCATTGTTTACATTTTGTCTCATTAGCATACGAATTTACGTAGAGAAGACATTGCGCTAAATACGAATTGACTTCAACAGTTGAAAGAGCTTGTTAAATTTAGTAATCTAGTACCCAATTTTTAGCTCTTTGCATGTGATATTTAAGAAATTATAAGCTATCCAAAACTGCAAAATTGCTAGGTGGCAAAAGCGCTAATGAGCCCATACATTCTTTGTAAAATTTAGAGTTTTGAAAACAGCATTACACAATGAGCTCGATTAGAAAATGATGCACATATGCTAATGAGGCAAAAAGTGTAAACAAAGATCGCCCTATACGTTCTTCCAATTATAGTTCTGAGAATTTGCATCACGACACTATTTTGTACAAGATGATTAGCATTTTGCTCATCACTCGTCAGCTTGATTGTATTGCTATTGTAATGAGAAGTTGGCCAAACATCTTTTTCTTCGCTTACCCTTCAGTCTGTTAACCAAGTCAGTACAGACTGTGGCTAGAATCTGATCTGTGTCAACTTGAGATGAAGCACAGTCAACAGGGAGGGGCTCCTCGCACCAGAGGGGCAGTTCATCCATGGGCTCCACTAACAAGGTTACAAGATCCATGGATCTGTCTTTATCCACGAACAGGGCGTATGACAAGCAAAACTCTTCATAGCACACTCTGGATTTGATGTAGTCTGGCGACAAGAGGGCGATAGTGCTTTTGGACGCGTCTAAAAATAACAAACGTTAAATGCAGGTTAGGAGTGCTATACAGGAGGTATTGTATCCCATTGTTCTTTGGTGAATAATGGACTGGAATAATGTCCAACTAATGTTGGACTGAGGAGTCATAAAAGGAAACTGATTCTGTAACCTTTGTGATGTTTTGTCACTTGTTTGTTGGCAAAGTCTATATCGTGTATCGTAGCTAACCATCAATTATCAACTCCCTCGGGTAAAGCCCATGCACTAATCTAATCACAAAACTATAGCTGCAAATTTATTTTTATTTTGGTTTCTGACAGTCCGTGGATATAAGCCCAGCCTCTTTCGTTGACCTCATTTCTGTGCATATTTACATGTATTAATGGATGAGTGTTTAACAGCTGCTTAACAGCTTGTGCTAATAACGATGGACTGGTGACTGTACATGTATCCCTGCCATTCAAGGTCAGACCACAACAGCAGGGACTATCTGTATGTCCCCTATCAAGCTCAAAACAGTTTATAGGTGATGATGATGATGCTAGAACAGCCTTTAACAATTTCCCTTTACAAAATGGCAAAAAATATTATGAGGCCCAAAGAGTGGAAATTTTCTCTAACATTACAATTTTTCACTCCCCCCTGATAAATCACTCCACTGACTCTATTTCATCTAAGTTCACTTTTTAGAGTTATGGTTTTCTTGCCGGCTGAGCTTGCGATAGAGGCAAGAAATGAAGTTCTCACACAGTGAATGGGGGTCTGGTACGAGTCGGGATATCAGGTGTCACGCTTTGACACGTGACTCAGTTTTTGTTTCTTACCATACGTGCAACAGCTTTCCCACCCTCCCAGCCCTTGACATAGGTATTTAGAGTCATTGAAGTTTTTTGGTTTTGTAAGAGCCAGTTTTCATACATTCTCTGTAAGTGTTAGACGTTTTGCAATAAAGCAATAAAGTGCTGTTGCATTCTGTGGCAGACAAATGGCATTCAGTGTGTGTGAGAATCTTGAATTTCTTTCATTTTTAGTTACACATGCAAGCTCTTCCAATTACCCTGGGTGCTGGAGGCTTTTTTATGCTCTCATCTCTCTCATGTTACATGTCTCTTGATATTTCAGCCTGTGGCCATGCCAGACTTCTCATGAAAGCATGCCATGAGAGAACCTCTGGGACCCTGGGTACACTCTCCCCACCTCCCCCACCCCCGAAATAAAAACTCTCACAACCTACCTATTGCTTTATATAGCAACTGTTGCCAAGATGTTCCTGTATTCAGACCAGATGTATCAATGAAGATCTTTAAGTCTGGATCGACAGATTTCAGAGTACCCAAGAGCTTGTCAGCATGAGTTTTGTTCTGATGTGAGTAGGAAATAAACACATCATAACTCAGCGTTGTATTTGCTTTTGTTACCGCGCTGGAGGAGACATGCACTTCATCCTGTGCTTTCTTCAGTGATTCTGCCACGTTGTGACTGGCTGCTTTGATTTTCTGTTCATCTCTTGGCCTGAAAGATACATGTAAATATGCCATTTAATTAACGAGAAAGATGTAATGTTCATCACATCATAGGAATGTGGGACAAAGAAAAAAATCTGAGTCGCCAACAGGATTCGAACCTACGACCCTCTGCTCATCAGTCAGATGCTGTAACCACCGAGTTACATGCATGCCATATACTAGGTTCATGTGTGACAAGCGTCCTGCGTACTGCTAGGATCAGCAATGTTGAAAACATCATGTGAGATGATAAATAAAGATAGATGGTTGATGATTAACATTAACCATCTTTCTTTAATTTATATACTAGGCAATAATATGTTTGTTTGCCTTAAAGGATATCAGTAAATTTTAAAAAGTAAATACCACTCAAAGGCATTCCACTGCCCTGGAGTGGGACTTCCACATAGAAATGATGAGGGTGATCATTGTACCCTTAAAGGGGCAAAATTTGTATAATTTATTAAATTTCATACCATTTATAGGGTACTAAAATCTCAAGTGACCACTGTTAGAATTATCGCAGTACCTTTCAGGGTACATTGAACCAGATGTTATGAATCAGGATAGAATATGACACAATCATGTAGTTTTAGAATAGAAACCATGAATTTTAGTCACACCCACAAAACAAGATCCTGTTACAGAGGTTTTTTTTTTCAAAAAAATTTATATGGGTTCCATTGAATTTACATAATAGCACTGACGATTGAAGCTCTCACATATGAATTGTAGGTGAAAATGAAACTGTAGGTGGGGTTCAGAGCCACCTTAAATTTTCGAAAATTTAAGGTCGCTCTGAACCCCACCTACATAATTTTTTCAAACTTTGCCAAAAGTTGCATCTTATCCTACTGATCAAAATTCGACAATAAAAAATGGGGTTCACCGAGTCATTTTTGAGTTATTAACACTAAAAGCTAACATTAAGGATGTTTTCAGCACGTTATACTGTTGCTATAGTAAAATATTGTGTCACAAAAATGATAACAGCGTGTTCACCAATCACTCACTGGGCATTCATTTGATATCATGATTGTAGCATCAACTGATAAAGAGTGGTTATAATGACCCATCAAATTCTAAAATTATCTTGAAAAGTGCTGGAAACTGTTGGGAGCCACCTCAAGTGACAGGTGTGAATTCACTAACCAAAATAATTTTTTACTAGCCTGAATTGTACAGGTGGTGGGGGTAGGAATTTGGGTGGGGACAATAACGTGTCATACTGATTAAGAAAAAATCTATGATATTGAAAACACAACTTGATCAGTTTTACTAACACCTTACGAACGTCCTAACATGCTTACAAACTGATAGAGAAGATCAGACTAACACCGTATGGAACAGAAAAACGTTGAGATATCTGTTTATGGTCTATATTTCAGATTTTGTTCTCTATTTGCTTTTGCCATTCATCAGAAATAATTTTCAGTTTGGTTCCATCTGGTGCTTCAGTTATGATTCTCACTAGCCCAAATGGCTAGTTAAAGCAAAAATTCACTAGCCAAAACTGAATTTTTACTAGAGTTTCGCTAGTTGGCTATCATTATTCTCGAGCCCTGGATTGAGTGATCAAGTGAAATTTTGCCCCACTGTTAAAAAAAATAATGCATTCAACACTTCGCATATTCACAAGTTAAAAATGAATTTCTGGCCTATAAGAGATCAAGTCCCCGAGTGAACCCTTCATTTCAGTATTAAGAAAAGAACTACATGTAATTTGACAGTCAGAATCTTACCTACAGTCTTCATACTGAATAAGGCTCATGTATGTAGGCATGTAATCCATAGAAGTGATGTAAAATGGCGCCAGCACTGCTCCTTTTGAGCGCCTGTTAATGCACAGGGCCATGTTGTACTGCTCAATGCATGTCTCCTTCTCCAAATATCCCGGGCTCAACAAGGTAATAACACGAGCACATTTTCCCATGATATTAAATATCTCTTCTTGCCAAGATTCATCGTCGTTGAGCTCTTGGAAGTCATGGAACACACTGAGGTTTCTCTCTGTCTGTAAGAACTTTACAATCTTCAGAGCAAACTCATGGTCTGTTGGGCTGTGGGACATGTACACATCATAAATGACCTCTGTTTCCTAATGTATGCAAAATAGATATCAGTCTGATGCTAGTAACTGTCACAATACATGTATCTTTTACTTTTACTTCCGGTCAAGTCGCATTACATGTCATAGGTCAATAGGTCACGCTTCGTGGTTTTAGGAAGAGAGTTTTATGAAAGACCATTAAACTAAGTTTTCAGACCTGTGCATCTTTTCTGGATCCTGTTCCCCCCCCCCCCCCCCCCCAAAGACATTACATGGTGTGAGAATCGAAGTGGGAGTGCATACAAGTTCATTCATATGTCCATTCCAAGGGGTAGCATATAGAAACCCTTCCAATTTAGTAAGTTGGTACCTCAAATTAATACTGTGTCCTTGACAGGGCTGTCATTAATCTTTGAGGTTGCCAGTTGTGGAAGGAAGATTATTAGGTCCTCATAAACTCAAGATAGCCTCCCATGGTTGTGTCCTTTAACCTATTTAAACTTTGAGTTGCCAGGACTATTTAATCACATAGAGGAGCTGCATTCAGGTGGCTTGCACATATTAGACTTCAGA
>JAJGOT010000101.1:1782500-1785000 GCA_022457155.1 Cladopsammia gracilis | reverse complement strand
ATAACAACTGATAAACACTTTAGAGATAGCTAAAAAAATAAATATACTAGGTCTTATTCAGGTGAAAATCTATAAATATATAGGGCAATATAATTACTTCTGTCTAAAAAGACAATTTTAGTAAATAAATATATAATCTGATATAAATGTGCACTGTCTTTTGCAGGAAATGTAAAGATGGCCAGATACATGTAATATGCTATCTACAGCTGCTAAAGAACCAAACTGTGCATGTATTTTATGTGTGAGTAATTAAGCCTTAATTTCTAAAAGCATCTGTTTCGATTAAGTTAAAAAATACAATTCTGCATGTATACTTACTTCAAGAGCTTATATTTACGCCTGTAGTCATTATCTATAGCAATTTATTTATTGTAACAGAAAGGTCACATAATAATGGTTTGAGTCTAGCTAGTGAGTATGGTATAATTTTGTTATTTGTACAATGACTTATACTGTAATGAAGTTGTATAATTTTCGATTTGTAACTTAATTATTAAAACTGATCAAAATTTCTGAAAGTTATTTTAGACTGTTTTTACAAACCTGTTACTGAATGCAAGAACATGCAGACTAATTTGTCAAATATGAAAGTTAGTCACGATATATATATATGCATGGGAATCCAGTAGATTACCTCAAACAAGGCAATGGGTAATGAAAGCTTGCCTTTAGCTTGCCAAACTTAACATTACTTGTCGCACTACTGACAGTACTGGGATAAAATAATTAGAAATGGAAATGATAATGGATGAATATCATTCCTTTGTCACTATGCATGGATGCATGATATGTGTACTTATAGAAAATGCCTGGTTCAAATGTAGGATTTAAGCTGTGAAAAAACCCATGAAAGTGATTTCACATGTTTTTCACAGGTTTTGACCCTGTGAAACGTGCCCTGTTCACAGGTTTTGGGATTTTGCACCCTGTGAAGAAGCTTTTGAAGAAACTAAATATTTCACAGGTTTTTTCACAGGCAGGATGTAATTTCACAGGTTTTTTCACAGGTTTTGACCCTGTGAAATGTGCCCTGTTCACAGGTTTTGGGATTTTGCACCCTGTGAAAAAACCTGTGAAGAAGCTTTTGAAGAAACTAAATTTTTCACAGGTTTTTTCACAGGCACGATGTAAATCACAGGTTTTTTTCACAGGTTTTGACCCTGTGAAACGTTCCCTGTTCACAGGTTTTAAAAATTTTATACCCTGTGAAAAACCTGTGAAAAACCTATGAAAAAACATGTGAACAATTTCATTTCACAGGGGTTTTTCACAGGTAAATTCACAGGATTTTTCACAGGTTTTTTCACAGGCTGTAATTCACAGGTTTTTCATGGGTTTTTTCACAGGTTCTGACCCTGTGAAACGTGCCCTGTTCACAGGTTTTAAAAATTTCACACCCTGTGAAAAACCTTTGAAAAACCTGTGAAAAGTCCTGTGAAAAATTAGAGTTCACAGGTTTTTTCACAGGTAAATTCACAGGTTTTTCAAAGGTTTTTCACAGGTTTTCATCCAATAGTGAATACCGTGAAGAGGTCTGTTTATCAACTTAATGGAACCAGATCCTGAATCTGCAATATAAATGTTCCTGCTGAATTCCGTGCAGATTCCTACTGGCTGACAGAGCAATGAATGTGATGCTGGCCCATCAACATCTCCTTCAAGGTTTCCACCGCAGATCACTGACACAATGTTGTTGTCATACAATTTAATGCAATGACTTTCACAATAGACCAGGCCTCTTTCCAGCCAAGAAACTGATGTTGCTTTATAGGAAATTGGGCTCAAACCAGTGGTTATGAGTGTCGTGTTATTCTGAGGAATATTGTGAACATAGATCTTTCCATCCACACACATAGCAAGATTATCTCCTGACAAAGCTAATGATGTGACATCATTCCATCCCTCTAAATATTCAATTGTCAAGCTGATTGTTCCAAGAATACCAACACCATCAAAATTGGTGGTTACTAAGTAGATAGCCATTTGTGAGTTTGATGAAGCAGCAAGAATGTCACTATTTCCTTGGCATAGAGCTGTGAGCTGTACTTCCTTGTTCAATGTAACTATTCCAATAGTACCACACTTTCTATGGAGGCGTTGTTGTTTCTCCAAATAATGCTGTATTTTGGTTTGCATATTCTTCAGGGTAACAGTGCTGCCATCGTATTCTGAGGTGATATGTTGCTTGATGAAGGCTAATGCTCCTGCTTTGCTTCTGAATTGAGTAGATTTAATAGTGGTTTTGCCTAAACAATATGACATACATTGTAGCATTAGTAGATATATGATATATACTAACCATAAAATTGTGAATTGTTTTGTAAGTTTTACATGGCATTAAAGATATTAATGCAATATTGATATTGATTTCATGCATGACAAACACAATGTAAATTTACCTTCTATGTCAACGTAGAGTATACCCTTCTCCCCACAGAACAGAGCTGAGCCATTGAGGTAGCAAAGACTCAGGCCTTTTGACTCCACATTTCTATGT
>JAJGOT010000101.1:1632500-1777500 GCA_022457155.1 Cladopsammia gracilis | reverse complement strand
GTGTAGCTAGTAGTGTAACTACTCCATAATCGAAGATTCACACTGTTGAATCCATTGTGTTTTTTTTTTTTTAAAAATAAGATTTTGTCTAGGCTCGATAAACTAGCCGATTGAGCAATTGAGCGATCTAGCATTGAGCAAACGATGAAGGACATCTGTGGGAGGCAAGATTGAAAACTAACAGCAATCTGAATTATTTTTCTTAGCATAAGTGGACTAATTAAAGAAGACAGATCACAAAACATGTTGTTGAACAACTGAGTAGAACAATAACGTTAGTGTTAAGGACATTCCGTTGTGTAATACTGGGGTCAATTTAATAAAACTTTTACAAGTGTAGCCATTGTTTCATAGGTTGAAAACAATAGTTACGCTTGTACATTACAAGAGTAACAGTTTTATTAAATTGACCCCTGGAGGCCTTTACAAATACCTGTGAAAACTGAGTGAGAAACGGAGGGCAAATCATTATCACGTAGTACCTTCTAGAGTTTCGTTTAGCGATCTATACTCCTCGTCAAGTTATTCAAGAGTAAACACATGGTGAAACCAGATCAAACATGAGTCGAAGAAGATACTGTTTAATGCTACCTAAAACATGCTTCCGTTTATAAAGTAAGACTCCAAGGAACATGTTTATATCAAATCTGTTAGTTCTTAAAAATAAGCCATCATGACATCTTCCTTCCTTCATCCGAAGGTTGAAGGAGTTAAGTTACGCGAGATAAGAGCACGTTATCAATGCAATCAGCCAACTCATGATTACAGGTGCTGTTACACCAGGCAATGTTTCGTGCAACTTGTCTCGCAATTTTGTTGCGACACAAGTTGCATGAAAAATTGCCCAGTGTAACATACCCCGCAACAAACATTTCTCGCGATTTTTTTGTTGCCGCAATCGTTGCGAGAAGTAGAAGTCGGTTCTACTTTTCGCAACGATTCTCGCCACGCCGCAACGAATTTTTCAAGCGTTGCGTAGTGTAACACGTTTCCTGCAACTTGTGTCGCAATGTTTTGTGACTTTAGCCAATGAAATTGCTCCTTTCACCGTCGGGCGAGACAAATTGCAAGAAACATTGCCTAGTGTAACACCCTCCAGGCAACTTGTCTCGCAGCATCGCAACGCACGGTTTTTAGTTGTTGCGAGACAAGTTGCACGAAATATTGCCTAGTGTAACAGCGCCTTACGGCTTACACGCAGCTTTTTGCAGGCTGTATCAATTGACACTTTGCCAAATGTATCTTTTTAACGCGTAACGCAATGTCCCGGGGGGGGGGGGGGGGGGGGGGGGGGGGGGAGATTCCCATATAAAAATGACGGGGGTGCTTGTCGTACAAAATTTGTAGATTGGTAGCTTAGGGTACTAAAATCTAAAATGAACACCGTTAGAATTATCGCGGTACCTTTTATGGTATGAGCCGAAAAAATGACAGAATATGACATGTGTTGTTTTAGAATTGATACCTCTTAGGGGTAAAAATTATTTTGAGCCACGCCCATCAAACGAGATTCTGGTACCTTTTAGGGTGTTTTTCGAAAATTTCCGACGAGCACCCCCGTCATTTTTATATGGGAGTCCCCCCCCCCCCGGACGCAATGTACGGTATGTTTAAATTATAAACACGGTATCTTTTCGATATCTTTTAAAATACCGTAATACGCGATATATGTGTGATATTTAAGGTCTACACACACTGTTTCGAGTAGAAAATCGCAAGGATACTTTCACTTGAGGAATCCAGTGAAAGTTGACCTTTAGCGCATAAACGTGTCCATTTCTCTCCTATTTCAAACAATGCGATTTTGTGTCACGCTAAGACGTGATAGACAAATTCGGTTTATTCATCAAAGGACTCCAAATGAAAAACATCTTTAAGCTTATTGTTGTTCAATTTCGTTTACAAAACCTTAGTTATTGTTATCGCTGGATTCACGTTGTTCTTGTTACGCAACGCATTCAAAACAAAACGAATTTAAAGATTTTTATTCTTGGGCCATCGAAGTTTGATGAGAAATAGAAAACAAACCGCGGTGATAAACATATTGAACTTATTCATTTTTGATAAAAACTTGACGTTTCGTATGCTACTACATACATTTTCAAAAGTGACCGTTGGTGTTAAAAAACGATACTAATATAGTAGTAAAAAGGGACTGGGACCGAGATTAAGTACAAAACTTAACAGTTGATCTATAAAAAGAAACAGCTAATTAATAAAGCATCAGCTTCTCGCTACTGACGTTTGCATTAAGAGCTGGCTTTAGTTCTTGTATAAACAATGTTTCTTTGATTTTACAGTGGAAATCAGTTTTACCCGACGATAAGATATCAAAATAATCCCACTTGATGTTGTGTCCAGTGGTGTTAACATGGTCAGCAATGGCTGATGTGCGGTCATCCTTAGCGAGGGCCTTAAAATGCTCAGTTTTTCTATCATGAAGCCGTCGTTTAGTTTTACCAATGTAAAATTCTTCACAATCCCAACAACTGGCTTTGTAAATAACTTTAGACTGTTGAGAACGATTTAAGCGGTCCTTGTACGGGAAGAAAGATTTGATGCGGCGAGTGTTTTGAAAAATAATTTTAAGGTTGACACAAGAGTAAAAATTGTATACACAAGATTTAAGACGTTTAGAGATTTGGTTGCTATGTAAACCTAAATAAGGTAGCAGGATAATAATATCTTTCTTAGGAACAGTGGAGACATGGTTGTTTGACTTGTTAATGTTTCTGTTTATAACATCATTAATGTGAAAGTTGATTATCCCTTGAGGGTAACCGTTCTGAAGAAGAAGCTTTCGAAGCTCATCAAGGGCAGATTTCAGCAACAATGAAGAGGAGCAAATCCTGTAGCAGCGATAAGTGAGGGTGCGGATGAGATTTATTTTGTACTTGCGCGGGGTGAAGGAATCCCATTTGGTGTATAACCCCGTGAATGTTTTCTTCCGGTAGATGGAAGTCATGAAAGTGTTGTTTTGGCAGCGTTTAACAAGGATGTCCAAAAACGGAATTGAGTTGTCTTGTTCATATTCAATGGTAAATTTGATACTGTTGTGACAATTATTCAAATACTGCAAGAATTTATCAGCAGTGTCATTGCTGTCAAACATTGTAAAAGTGTCATCAACGTATCGATACCAGACTGATGGACAAACGTCACTGTTCATGACCCATCGTTCTTCAAAGTAACACATGAAAATGTTAGCCAACACTGGGCCTAACGGCGAACCCATCGCAACGCCATCAATTTGGTCGTAGTAATGGCCATCAAAAATAAAGTGACGAAATGGAGTAAGTGAGTGAGTGCTCATTTGCATATCGCGTTCGAAGGAATTTCCGGTGGAAATGAGCCCCTTAAAAAAAAACAAAAACAAAAACAATAGGGGCGGCCATTTGGAAGACCGGCCAACAAAAAATCTCAAATTTTACTGCACATAAAGCACAGGACAACCAACACCAAATTAGGATTGCGTTCTTCGAACGCGATTATCATAAAAAGTTTAAAAACAACCTTATACATTAAAATCACAAGCTATCCAATAGAAATTATTTATCTAAACATAACTAAACCTAAACCTAAATCTAACCTTATTGATGATGATGATGATGATGATGATGATGATGATGATGATGATGATGATGTTGAGCAGGAAAGGATAGCAATGCACAGGTTAGATGCAATTTCAGTAACATTTAATTCCAGGGTTTAATGAACTGAACTACTACTGCATATGTTTACAGGCCGAATTTGATTACAGGTTGATTTTGATTTTCCTTTGTTTGTTATATTCACTATCATATACAGTGGAACCTCGATTTAACAAACCTCTATATAACAAAGTCCTTGGTATAACGAACGATATTCTTCAGCCCAGGAAAATTACAAGTAAAGTGTATGGAACAGAACCTCTATATAACAAAATCCTCGTTATAACGAACACAATCTGGCAGCCCAAACGTACAATCTTCCCCGATATGACGAATTCCCCACCATGCGGGTCTAGTCTGGGAGAAACTTCAAAAAAGAAGGGTCCTCGGGAAAGCGTGGACGTGGAATGAAAACAAGATCTTTACCGGTCAGTTTTCTCCCCCTGTACTCCTATTCACTCTGAACCTTCAGTAGCGGATCTAGGGCAGGGGCCAGGGGGAACCCGTCCCCCTTATCTTGCAAAAAAAAAAAAGGATAAGGTCCATTTTTTTCTATCTGTAACAGAACTTTTTTTAGACTGATTATGTTCATTTATCATTTAGTAACTTCTTTTATATAAGAAAAGTCTTGCAAGGAACATTTAACAATACAATCATATGTTAATCAAGCGTACTATATGTTGTAATCATTCAAATAGTTTTAAATTATGTATATTTAATTAACGATATAGAAACATATAAAAAGAGCATTGAGAAGAAGAAAGCTAAGCAAGAGAAACTAGAAGAGACTGAATGAAATTAGAAGTGAAGAGGTAATGTGTTAAACCATTAAACTGAGTGGTCAATGTTGCAGTCCGGCGGACCTCTGCTTCTTCTTTGTGCAGTCCTCCCCGTGGGGCGGAAGACATCTCATTACACTGCTTTCGTTTCCGGAAGGAATAAAATATTTTCAGTAACTTTTAAGTTTATTTATGCCACAAACAAGTTATAAGTTAAACGTTTTTAAACTATTTTCATTGGATATAAAATTCGGTTGCTTAAAAAAAATGTTTTACAGATTTCCGACGAGAATCCCTGTCACTTTCACGTGTGGTTTCCCTAACTGGCTCAGTTCAGTTTACATTTCCTTAAGTATCTCGCCCACGCTTCTCTTAAGCTTCAACAACTGACAGTTATTCCATGAGTTCACACTCTGGTCAGCGCCTCGTTGGTTCATGTAGGACTCGACGCATAGTCGTCGTAAGAGGCTCATGTTTCCATTGTTTTGTTGGTATTTCGTTTTGTCTTATTTGAGGTCGAACTTGGCATATATGTTGGGGCGAACAGCGAACTATTTGGGGGCTAAACCACCTGTCATCCCAGCCAGACATGGCAACACCAATACTAAGAAACTGAAGTAACATTCCCTTTTGGGGTCTTGTAGGGCAGGTTAAATCCTGGAGAAGAACTGAAGCGTTTTGACTGATTCGTTTCAATCAGTTCTACAACCATGACAAAATGTGGTCTTGTACATTGTCACGTGCTCAAAATTGCGAAACGCACTCAAGCAATGAGTCCCGGATGTCGATTCTTAGAGCCTCATTTCCGTGTGTGACGATGTGTGTTCCACTTCCATCCAGTTGAATCATGGCGTCATCTTGAGCCTGCAAACAATAAAGGGCTGTTTACATGTGACATCGGTATGACTTTCATACCGGTACGAGACTTCACCCCGGCTCCCTCTTGTAGCCGTAAGCCCTACATTCGTTTACATGATAGTGATGGTTTCTTGGGAGGCAGCGTGGTCGAGTGGTTAGGGCGTCGGACTTGAAATCCGGAGGTCCCGGGTTCAACTCCCGCTCTGACCACTAGATGGAGTTGTTTCACGGCAGAGCCGAGTTCAACTCCTCGACCACGCTTGCAAAATAGCCAACTGGTCTGCCTCCTACCAGTTGGGATTTTTAAAATGTTATGTTCAATTTGTATACTCGGAGATACTAGCTCCTTCGAGCTATTCTAAATCCGAGTTTAAATAAAGTTAATTTTTTTTTCTCAATTTCAAGATAACAAAGTAAGCTTTAACCAAGCTCCTGGCCATAATCATGAAAACACGATATTTCAGCCGGGAAAGTGTCCCTTTAAGTAAATCAGGATTTTAGTGTTGTTTAATAGACGCAGAGAATCAACAAGGAAACGCAGAAATACAGCACTTAATATGTCACGGTGCAAAATTCATTAAAGGCCCACTATCATCCATTCGTCTTTGCGGTCGTTTGTTTTTGTTTTCAAATGACGAGCTCGCTCGTGATTGGCTCTTTCGGGAATATTCGACTGCGTTAAATTCGCAATGCAGTTTGGGTGATAGTGGGCCTTTAAATTTTTGTTTTTCTATTCGAATTATTATTATTTTTTACTTCATATTCATTCAATGGGTTCATAATTACACAAATCGCTATAATTTAGAATGATATAAGCTTGCTGAGCCTGGAAATAACTGGCTGAAAACCGTCGAAATCCCGTCTGCCACAAACTCAAACCGGTAATTATTCTAGAAAACGCAGGACCTAAAACCACTAAGATAAAAATAAGTGCTTTGTGTATGCGAGATCAGACTATCCACACAACGAGGTAGCCATTTTGGGTCGATTAACTGATGTCATCTAATCGTTCTTGGCCATTTGAAGGAAGTTATGGCAGCAAGCCGAAGCTGAACTTTACGCTTGAAATAACTGGTCTTTCCGTTGGAATTTGAACTTAAAATTTGGCATGGGAAGTATTCAGTTCTTCTACTTTCCAGAACTGAAAATCTATGATCATAGTAGCACTTTAAGATCAAAAGAAGACTGCAAAACAGTCGTTTTTTTTCCGCTGGCTCGCTCGCAAAGGCGCGAAGCGCCAAAAGCGTCTCTCCCCAGTCCCACTCTCCATATTCAAACTCGCTCCAGACCTTTCGTTCAAAGAAAGCAAAAAATACGACTGTTTTGCAGTGTAGATCAAAAGCTGCACTCACCAAATGAAGGGTGTGTCCCCCTTGATCAGATTCCACGTGTACATCATGGATGCCTCGCTACATAAAAAAAAAAAAAAACGTAGAGCCGAGTAAGTAGCACAAAACAAGTTTGCAAAATTTGACATTCAAAGCGATATAAGCAAAAAAAGTGCTGATCATCGAAAAATACGACAAGTAGCAAAGAGGCCAAAATTCAAGTTATTTCATATAATGGATAAACGCGTATAAATTTCCCGAACGAAACAAGAAATGAAGAATAAATTGACCAAAGAATGTTGGATCCGATCCCGTTGCGTCATGTGTTTGATTTATGAATTAATAATGAGTATCACAATGTATTTTCAGGGACAGCAGAAGCTTACCTTCGCTAGAGATTGTAAGAGATCTTCTACAAGCACAGTGCCCCATAAATGACAGGATTTTTGGGCTGCTTTACGCTCCACTTTTGCGTCCCTTAATGAAAAAAAAAATCACACAGTCAACCAATGAGCACCTTCCACCACGGCCTCCCCACAAAGGAGAGAAAAAGAGCGTGCGTCACGAGCCCAAAGAATGTCGGCACTGGCGGCCAATAAATGAAAGAAATATTTGAACTCTAGAAACTATTTATAGACCTTGTTCATAAATGGCGACCGTTTATTATTCTTTTGTATTCATGCTAATTAGCCTACTTAGCTTCGTTAGCATGTGCAAAATTCAAAAGAATTTATGCTCTAAAATGAGGCTAGGTAGGCTGATTAGCATGAATATAAAAGAATAATCAATTGGCCGCCATTTATGAATAAGGTCTACAAGAACATCTATTCTACAGTTTCCGTTGCAACGTTGGAAGTTGCTACGACCTCTTTCGCGTCTTCAATGCTTTCTCACACGACACTCGTTAAATTATCAACGGCGTACTTACCTCTTCTTATCCAACTTCTCTCCTGACAGGTTCAACGGTTCAAGTGTATATCTATTATCTTTTGCTACCAAGGTTCCTGTTACCGTGGTAACTGCTATGCCAGGCCTGACTTCCTGTGGGTGAAGACCGCTGGCCAACTGAAGAAAAAATAACAACTCAACTGAATAGCTCAACGCTTGGAAATTCAAACCGCATTGTGACAGCCCTTAATAGATACAAATGTCATCCAAAAGTAAGGATTGCTTTACAAGCGAATATTTCTCTCTAAACCCCGTACTTGTTCTTTGCTCTCCTTTATTTGTTGTGTATCTGTTGTGTTTTTAGAATTATAATCTGTTATAAATAAGTATATCCAAATAGCTACAGTTTTCAGTTGTAGCCTTGTATTGTTAGTGTTATGTAACGTTTATGTTATATCTATGTAATTTGTGGATTGTAAAGAGTTAATAACGCTAATAAAGTGGAAGAAAACAGTGCCTGGATAGGAATTGTCGAGTATAATGCGACGCAGCATTAACTGTCGAAATATTTCCTCTAGCAAATCACAACAGACGCAGACAATCCAATGAACTAATCAGAACTCAAAACAAATACATGCAAACAACGCCGAGCGCGGGAAAACCCGTGCGAGAAAGTCACAAAAAATGGTTTTGATTTTGGTTTTAGTTATAATTGGTTGAGAAAGTGGAGCGAGATTTTTTAGCCAATCACAAAGCGAAGTAATGCAAAACCAAAGCAAAAGCGCAATAATTCGCTCTTTTCTTATTTTCTTTCTCGAGGACCACCAGCTTTTCAGTGTGATGATCTTGTGTGTAACCTCTTTTGTAGAATGGTTCAAACTGGGTAATTCCCTTATTCAAAACATATGAAATATACTGACCTGATTTGATAAAACAACCTTTTCGAATTGTCTGCTAACTGGCAGCGACAGTACATCTAAGAAGCTGAACATTGATATCTTGCATTCCTGTCAAGAGAAAAAAAAAACCAATATTTTTGGCTATTCAATTTCACTTGAACATTCCTCACTGCATCTTCATTGCCGCGGAAATCATACATTTTAAAAAAATCGTCCCATTTATCAGCGTGGTTTCATGAAGGACTAACCCCTAGATTAGTATAGGTAATCATACGGTTTCGAGTTCAATTTGGGATTAATTTGCACGAGTGAGTTTTTCAAAAAGCTCGAACCGCTTCGGCGAGTGCAATTTGAGCTTTTTGAAAAACTCACAAGTGCAAATTAATCCCAAATTGAACGAGAAAACCGTATGATTACTTATTAATAATTATACATGACAAAATTTGCATCCATTTTTGTTTGGATTTTTTTTTTTTGCAAAAATTTTTTATTGGAAAATTTTTTTCTTTTTTTTTGGCCAAAAAAGGAAAAAAAATTCTTTTTTCGATTTGTAATTTGCACCGGTGTTACACGTTTTGCACTGGTGTTACATTTGAACTGCACTGCTCTTAGCCAATCAGAATCGAGTAATTTTTTCATGTATATTATTAGCGGTCGAAATTACACGTTACTCATAAGACTTATATACTGTGAGGAGAGAATGATTACATAATCAAAGGCTTCTATGAGCCAACTCGTGAATACGAAACAAGCTTTTGGCCCTCCCCTCTCCTGCGGAATTTGCTGCATCCCCCCACCACCCTCCGTGTATAACTCCCCACTCACCCCTCCCTCCAACACCGTACCAATGGTAAGGCAGGTAAGTATTACCAATCGCATTTGGAACGGAAGACCTTAGATAACAACGGCCTGAACCACCTCGGACACCTTATTGAGACTTATATAACAGAGTAACTGGTCAGTTGAGGTTGGGGTTAGCAGTTTATATAGTTAGATTTAGGACTAAGCAACCCGAGAAGCTGGGTGGTACCAGGGGCGGATCCAGGATTTTTTTTGCAGAATACCAGTTGTATTAGAAAACCGCAGGTCATCTCAGGGGGGGGGGGGGGGGGGGGGGGGGGTCTTAGCTAGTCTTAGGCTATGTAAGCCTAAGACTAGCTGAGGTCACAGGTTCAATCCTGAGTGGGGATTTTAGATTTTCTTTTTTACTCTTAAAAATTTATTGAAAATAAAATTCTAAGTGTCGACATTACGTTATATAATTCTCAATAAGTGTCCGAGGTGGTCCAGGCCGTTGTTATCTAAGGCCTTCCATTTGGAACGGGCAAAATATATCCGAAAGCCTTATGCACAGGTCAGCAGAATTACCAAGAAAAGTTTTGGTATGTACTTGGTGTATGCCTTATTATTTTGTATTTAAACACTTCGTTTTTATTTCAGTAGAAAAAGAAGATAAAAACAGCAGAAAAGGGAATCGAACCCGGGCCGTATGATCTACTCCATGCACACTATCCACTACACCACCGAGGACTAGCTGCCGGAAACTGTAATTTTTAAGGGATATAAGATAACATGCTGCCAGCCCAGACCATATATAAGAACTAACCCTTTCGATACACTGGAAATACTGGAATCAGTGCTTAAACCTTAATACTAAAATCAGTGCTTCAACCCTAGATACTGTAATCCGACCCTAAATTACACTGCAATATATCTAAATACATTACAATAAGGGGTACATGAAGTACCATATATTATGATCAGGGATACACCAAGTACCTAGGAAAAGTTTACAGCTGAGTGATGGCAGGAGTGAAAATTTGTATATTTGTCCCGTCTGCTATAACTCCTTCAACGCTTCGCATATCCACCAGTTAAAAACATAAGACAAAGGGATTTTAATGGCGCTTACTGTATCTTGAATGGTTAGGTCTGTTCTATGAGGTAGTAAATCTGGTGACCTTGTGTAAGCTTCTGGAATGGCAAGGTGGCCGGGCTGAAATAGCGAAAGAAGAAGAAACATCATCTTTAAAGTTAAAGACGTGAAAGGAACCAGGGTAGTTTTCCGTTCACTGACTAGAAATAAAACAATCAGGGAGGCTCGGTTGGGCAAGCGGTGACAAGCGCGGGAAAAAGGAAAACAGGTGACAAGCGCGGGAAAAAGGAAAACCGGCGGCAAGCGTGTGAAAATGTGAAACCGGCGGCAAGCGTGTGAAATGTGAAACCGGCGGCAAGCGTATAAATGTGAACCTGGTGGCAAGCGTGTGAAATGTGAAACCGGCGGCAAGCGTGTGAAAATGTGAAACCGGCGGCAAGCGCAAGAAAAAGGAAAACGGGTATAGTAACAAGCGCTGGAAAACCTGAGAACGGTGGCAAGCCCAGGAAAGGATGGAAATCTACAGTACCAAGCACGGGAACACAAGAGACCGGTGGTAAGCGCAGAAAACCAGAAACAGGAGGCGGGCGGTAAGCGGGAAACGTTGCGAGAGCTTCAAACGACGATTGGCAGGCGTTTGGAACCTGATTGGCGGGACATACAGTCGAATCTCCCGCAGGCGACCACCCAGAATGCAAAGCGAAGGTGGTCGCTTACGGGAGGTCACACCACAGGGGGTCTTTACTTTGAATCATATGAACCTGCTGTAGAAATTTTAGGGAACATTTTTTGTTCTATCGGAGTTGTACTGTAACTGTATTCAATTTACGTCTGTGTGACATCGAAATATGGGCGAGTGTCACTTAACCGAAGTTAAAAGCAATAGAAAAATTCAAATCACCCGTTGAAAGTCTTGAAAGTGGTCGCGGTCGCTAACGAAAGAAATCGACTATAGTGAGTTGACTGGAAGAAATTTGGTATTTTGGAAAAGTGGCCGCTTAAGAGGGGTGGTTGCTTACGATAGATAGTCGCACAATGAGGTTCGACCATAATTATAGAAGCTTTACTCTGAGTTGCCTTCCAAAAATAGCATGTTAGAAAACGTTTTGAAATTGTACTTTGGTGTTCTCAACACAAGAGCGAAACATAACTGAGAGACGCTTTACCATCTCACCTGGAGTTCGCGTATAAGTTTGTTTGCTTGAGTAAAATTGAGCCTTGGATCAATGGGACAGTAGCATGCCTACAGGAAATAAAATTATCGTAGCGCCAAGTTTAAAAAATACGAAACAAATACATACATACTTACACTTTATTGAATCGTCCCTAAGGGGCTTTTTCAGCGAATCAATCATTACAATTTATAAATAAGAATATTCGTGAATTAAAATTCTATATAAAAACCTTATACCTTATTATAGGAAATTAACAATGCACTTTATTAACGCGATTTTACAAAATTCGCGTTAATTTAATGTATCTTAATTAATGCCGATGTAAATTTAATGTACGCTATTTTACAACATTGTTATTTTAAAGCACCTTTATTTCATTACAAAACCTTATTAGTTCATGACTCATCTATTGGCTCTTCAGAGTCCCATTTCACGGAGGCTTTGAAAGATCTTTTGAATTGATAGGGTCTAGTTAGGCTTCAAAACCAAATTTTCGGCTTTAAAAAAAAAACTTAAACATCCGTGCACTTGTCTTGGAAGGTTTTATTGACGGAAGCCAAAACGCAGTTTGGCGTTCAGAAATGTAAAGTGCAGTTTGCAGAATTATGAAAATCGCAGTAAATAAAGCAAGATGCTTATCGAAAAATTCGCGTTAATTTAATGCATGTAAACCTAACTTTTGAAAAATTCGCGTTAATGTAGTGTAACGTAAATTTTCTTCGCGTTGTCAACCTGCATTGTTAATTTACTATAATAAGGTATGCTATAAAAATTTAATATAATTTGCGCCGAACAATCTTGCTGGACCTCACCTTCATTGCAAGTGGTTGGTATGGAGCAAGGGCTTCGAGGTATGGAAATTCTGGCTCTGTAATTTAAGAAAGCACGACTTGTTAATTATGCTGTGTTGAAACTGGGTAGTAAACAAGAGTTAGACCTTGATAACGGGAGGACTGTTATCCTTATAAAGATATCGCCATCGGCGATGGTAAAAACGCTTGTGATGACGACGATGATGACAAGTTTAATGAGGATATCGAGATGATGACTATTATGAGTAAGATGATGACGATCAAAATTATGACGAGGAATGATTAATTATAAGATTACGAGATTGAAAAAGGAATAAGACGATAAAGATCATGGGGATGATGATGATGATGATCGTGATAAAGATGGTGATGATGTGAAGTTACAGGATTAGAAATAGAATGGGAATAGGTTCTGGGTCAGTTGTTCGAAAGTTAATTAACCTGGGATGAGCTCGCTGAGGTGGGTAGATAGATAGATCAGTATCACCTTGAAGCTTGCGGCGTTAACGAACGTAAACTTAAGGGACACTGTCAAGAGTGCGCATGCGCCAGTTTCTCGAATCGACACTTGAAAAGTTCAGCCTGAAATTTTCAAGTTGAAGTGTCAATTTCAGAAAATATCGGGATGGAAAAGGATATTTGAAGGCTATTTGAAGCCGGTGGGCCTGGTCCGTGTATGCTGTTTCGTGACAGTGTCTTTTTAATAAGGGATTTACAGTAAGAGTGCGTACCAGTAAAGATGATAGTGTTCCCACTTGATTTGCCCCAGAGCTCCATAAAATGCACTACGTCCCCATAGCGTAAAGATGGATGTCCCGCGAATACGATACAAGGAGTCTTAAAACAGCTGCTTAATCCGTCTGAAAATATTATGAAAATATGTGTAACTTACTTCAATCAACCACGGTGTGGGGGGTAGTCCTGCACTTGTCCAAACGATGTCTGTGATTCGCTAAGAAAACAATAGATTTGTCACGCTGGGATAGGGATTAGGGATAGGGGCATTGTTCAAGTGATTTATCAATTGTATCGTTCGCCAATCACAGACATCGTTTGGACAGCTACGACCCCTCTCGGTGTGGGTATTAAATGCACATAAAGAAGAAATATCCGAGCGCATGCAAGCGTCATTTTACTTGTAAATACACTAACCGTGGATGCTTGGAAAATGCTTAAGTCTCCCTGTTTTGACAAGCTGTTGAAAGAACAGAAACCGGTTTAAGATTTCTCTTTTGCTGAACGGTAAAGGAAGTGGTCATGGTTGGTTTGTACACAAATGACAACAAAAAACTGTGCTGTCCATTATCAATGGCGTTGTATCACCTCATCACCTGAAAGACCTAAGTACATTTCCTTTTGCCAAAGAAATAAAACATTACTTGCTGTCAGAATAATACTCTAAGTAACTTGAATAGAAACTCCATCATTAATTACAACGTAATTATGCATTATTTACTAAGTCCGGTTTTCTCCCTTACTGCTCTTTTTTTTTTTATAAAAAATTAACTTTAAGTGGGTATTAGGGACTAACTCGAAAACCTTGCGGTTCCGTTAAGCTCTAGGCTCCAGTTGATTAATACTTGTCCTTTTTCACTTTCTTTAATTAATTTCTAATGTATATAATACTTCTCTTGTAATAATTCTAAGTACGACTCAATAAAAAAGATTGTTGTTATTGTTGTAGTTTGTTGATGGAAAAGGTCGTTTTCATCTATGGAAGCAGTTTGTTTTTCTGGCTTTGAAAGCAGGAAGAGTCTATCTGCTATAGCTCAGAAGGAGGTCGAACACCTCATTATGAATTATATATATAACATAATGTCGACACTTAAAATTTTATTTTCAATAAATTTTTAAGTGTAAAAAAGAAAATGTAAAATCCCCACTGACTTAGGATTGAACCTGTAACCTCAGCTAGGCTTAGGCTTACATAGCCTACCGTACTCACGAATTCTATCTGTTAATTTTTTTCTTTGGTTTTTCTTTTCTATATCTATAATCTAGTTTTATTTTTAAATTATTATTTTTTTCCTTTTCTGTAAAGATCGTGTGAGTTGAATAAAAAAATATTGTATTGTATTGCACGGAGACGCTCAGCCGCACCGCAAAACATCTTAAAACGCTATAACTCCAAAGCAATGTAATGTATTGTCCTAGAGCAGTTTTCAATAGGCCATTTGCACGATGACGTCATATGACTACAACTACCAGAATCCTTCAGTTTTTTGTTTTGTAGTGCAAATTAGGGCTATTGTTATTTAAACCGCACTGGGATTACAAAATTTAAATAAGAAAGGAAAAACGAAATGAATTCTGGTAGTTGTAGTCAAATGACGCTATCGTGCAAATGGCCTATTGAGTGTGAAAAGTAATTACACAATTGCTTTGGTTTTTCATTGCTACGCTTTGTGAGAGGCTAAAAAATCTCGCGCCACTTTCTCGACCAATCAGAAGTAAAACCAAAACCAATCGTGACTTGCTCGCACGCGTTTTCCCGCGCTTGGCGCCGCCGACATGTAATTGCTTCGACCTCTGATTGGTTCATTGGATTGTTTACGACTGCTGTGATTGGTCAGAGTAATTACTTTGGTTTTAGTTTTGCACACTCAACTGAAAACTGCTCTAAAACTTGGCACAACGATTACTATTGCTGATATAAAGAACCTGTTAAGAGAAGAGCTGTATACAATAAGCTGTTTAGATTTTAAAATTTTGATGGCGTCAGGTGAAGACGAAGAATTGAGTTGTGAGCAAACGTGATACCTCAGCGTGTGGAAAAGGAGCTTCTGGTAAATAAACTTTACTTTGTTTACTTTGGCACAACCTGTTGACAGACAACAAGGTTAAAAGTGAGAGATGGTTCACAATAAAAAAGAAGAAAATAAGATAAAGTAGAACTCCGCTAACTCGAACTCGGATAACTCGAACACCGACCCATTTCCCTTGGATCGTTTTTAGTCAATAACTATCGAATAACTCGAACCTCCGCTATCTCGAACAAGTTATCGTTTCCCCCTGGGAGTTCGAGTTAGCGGGGATCCACTGTCACAAACATTAATGCTATACACCGCCTTGAATCAAGAGAAGATTGCTTGATTGTCCGTGATGTGATACCTACAATAATGGTCAATAGCCTGAGAGCAAGCTTTCTCGGGGTTGCAGGGACCGCGGAGCAAAGTGAAAAGTGGAAGGGCTGGCAATTGAAAATAATTTTTTCATATTGAAAATCGAAAAAAGGAATAAAATCATAGTATTTGATTCGCAAAAAAGTGGTGGGGCCGCGGCCCTACCAGCCCCTCCCCCTCCGCGGTCCCTGGGTTGCTTGCAGGCTAAGTTAGCCAATAGACATAGGACCACTTAGTGTCAAAGAAGGCCCAGACAGAGAATCTCCTTCCCGCACCCACGTGGGGGCTAGGGCAGGGAGACGGTTGACACTTGTGGGTGTTTCTCGGTGTTGCGGAAACTATTGTTGGTTAGCTATTTTGTTGTGGTGGGGGTATTGTTGGTAAGCTATCGTGTTGTGGTGTGGGTATTGTTCAGTGGCTTTTGAATATTTTGTTTTACGTCATTTCGTGATCACACCATCAGCAACACCAAGAAGCTACCCAAATTTTGCATTTATCATCAAGTAACAATCCGTGTAAGAAGTAGGCAATTCTCTATTGTTCCGATACATTTCGCTTTCCCCACATAAGAATGTTTAGATTTTCGTAATGAGAATACGTCAACCTATGGACAACATGCTTTTGAAATAAAATTTACTGAAACTTTATTTTAAAGCAATGTTTCTTTTGTGTTACAAGATTTCAGCCAATCGTGAGACTCCAAAACAATGGCCAAGAAAGACTTCTAATTTTCCATGTTCCCCACATAGAATTTTTGTTACATTAATAATCACAATAGTTTTCACTAAAAGGGAATCAATTAGTAAACTAGAGATAAATAAATGCGCTGCCTGATGAAGTTATGGTCGATTTTCATGTTTTAGCCAATGAGGTGGACGGTTTCAACAATAGCACAACTCACACCTTTCTGCATTCCGCGCATTTGGGTTGCCTACTTCTTATACGGATTGTTACTTAATTATCTGTTCTTCTTTTCTTATAGTTTTATTCGTCTTATTATTATTTATAAAAATCATTAATAATTCATAAGAAAAATACAAAATAAATGAAAGTTTAATGAAGGTTTGTAAAATCCTTATACAATACAGCTGTACTGCGTTCTTGATACAGAATACTAATACGCTTCATCGTTATTGCTCTTTTAAATGAAGGATAAAATATTTGCAGCAGATCTAGAACCGAATGAATATTTCATCTATTACAGTGCGACTACACGAACCGAGGCCACCCAGACAAATTTTTGAGACAAATTTTGAAATTAGCCAATCACAAGTCAAGATCTAGACAATCAAATAGCGCATAATTATACTTGACCAGTAGCTACCAGTTGTTTGGTACCGCCGAGCGAAAAATTCAGATTCTGAACTGCGCGCTGTGTCGAGAATCTTCGATGACCAATGGCTAAAAATGAATTGCCGCGTTTGGATAAATCAATCCGGAAGGTATTTTGTTAACGGCGCCGAAACTCACAAATTCTACGCGAGGAAGTTTGGCACTTCTCAGCGAGAAATCATGAGCTCGTGAGCTGAAAACCGCGAGTCTCAGTCTCTCTGGCGTGTCGGAAAGCAAACAAGATCATTGCCTTTTTATTAATTCTTCGAGTTCTGATTGTTGAAACAAAAAAAAAATCAACAAAGAAGCAAATTGTTTTCTCATAAGAGACGTGTATAAATACGTGACAAAACGGGCAAAGTTGGCGGCGAAGAAATTAGATGTATCACAGTCGCACAGGTGGCAGGAGGATAACACATTCCGACGTGCGATCAAAAAATAGAACTCTCAAAAGAAGAAAGTTATTTTCCTCCTTTCTTCAAACGAATAATTAGCTGCAGTTTGCTCCCGATTTCTCAACTCAACGGCAAAAATCGCGTGGACAAAATAGCACTATTTTCTGACAGAGAAACAACTGCGAACTATCCGTACGGATCCGCTCGTTTATCTAATTGTCAGAGTTGTGTATAATTTGTTATCCAGCGATCGTAGACGTCCACTGAAAGCGGGTATTTTACTTTTTATACAAAATGTTCACGTTACTTTATATAAAATCGCTTTGTCGTCTCTCTGTTCCCTACTATACATGTACAGGCCGGGTTGAAGCTTTGAAGTCCTAAACTATAAATTGTGATTTTCTCGAGACACAAGGTGCCAGGGGAGAGTGAAAAAAATAACAAATGAAAACTTTCAGATGTGTGAAGAATCGCTCTCAAATTGAAATGGAACCGGAGAGAAAGTTAGAAATTACCGCTTGAATGAGTCTTCGAAAAATGAAAACAATCTTTGTTGACAGCTCTGTTTAGTAATCACCGAAACTGCGAATCGCTCGCGGCGCCCAGTTTGCATGAAATGAGCGGCCGTCACGTTTACTTTGAATTGTTCAAAATTTCTTTACTACTGGCTTTGATTCTGGCCAACCCAGACGTTGTCATAAAATTTTCCAGCTTGATTTATACAAACGTGACAATTCTTCATTGTTATCATTTGGGTAATGAAGAATTTATGGATTCGCAATACATCACAGCTCAGAATTTGAACTGAGGTCAAGTATAATTATCCGCTATTTCATTGTCTAGATCTTGACTTGTGATTGGCTAATTTCAATTTGTCTCAAAATTTGTCTGGGTGGCCTCGGTTCGTGTGGTCGCACTTTAGTTATATCCTACTTATCATTTATGGAGCTATTTGGCCAAAACTTTAAATTCAAGTTTCTACCTATTTGGATAGCGGTTATAACAAAGTTATCTTATTTGGTATTCTTGTAATAAAAATTGTTGTTGTTGTTGTTGTTGTTGTTCAGTTCTATTTTGATTGCTACAGGGACTAAAACGTTACTGAGCGGTTTTCAATTGAGTATCAAAAGTAATTTCGCGATTGCTTTGGTTTTGCATTGCTACGCTTTGTGATTGGCTAAAAAATCTCGCGCCACTTTATTAACCAATCAGAAGTAAAACCAAAACCAATCGTGACTTGCTCGCACCCGTTTTCCCGCGCTTGGCGCCGGCTACATGTATTTGCTTCGCGTTCTGATTGGTTCATTTGATTGTCTGTGTCTGTTGTGATTGGTCAGAGTAATTACTTTGGTTTTAGTTTTACGACACTCAATTTAAAACTGCTTTATCAAATTCATAATTTATTTAAAATAAATGGTTTCATACCACTCAGCAAAAATATTGGAGTAGGCTAAAGAACTGTCAGCTACAGGCGAGATGAAATATATGGGAATAGATGTCAAGCTGGCACTGTCCATATAGGAATACAAACACTCGAACAGATCATACAGCACACCCTACGTGAACAAACATACGACAGCATTCTCAAGAACAACGTAAATAACATATTAAATTGGCATCATGGAGCCCGCGCCAGGGTGATTTTGGGTATCATAATGAAGGCTTTTATTTCACTAATACCATAAACAATTACGTCACACTGTGATTGTTTTCTAGAGTGGATAATTAAGCCCGATGGTAGTTTTTTAAGAAAAATAGTGTTACTTACTGAGGGACAGCAAGGGACAAGAACATTTCCTCCATTTTTCAGAGTAGTAGCTATAGAAAACAATAATAAATGTCAGGTGAGATGAAAATATTTTTGTTGGGCAATAGCTTCTAGATGAAACAGTTGTGCTGTGTCAGTGGGCAGTTTGAAACACTTATGTTTGCCAAAAGCGCCAAGTAAGATGACGTAGTAAGTCACATGTCTACACTCTTGCCGAGTTAACAAGTGCCAGACCAGTCAGTGTAGGTTGAACGTGTACTAGACAGATGAAATAATCCAGACACATCTGGATTTGTACCGGACAATCCTGACAGACTGGTAAGACTGGAAAGATCAGGCTCAGAGACAGACCAGTCGGATGGGATAGTCCAGACTTACTGGGAAACTCTGGACTGGACAACCTGACAAACCATCGTTGCTAAAACAGGATAATCCAGATCAACCTAGTAGACTTGGCGGATCAAATCAGCCGTTTATATACATACTAGAGGTGCATTGTCCATCTCAAATGAACTTGGGCAATCATTCGTATGAGCCTTTGATTTTTATACTAGGGATGCATTGTCCATCTGAGAAAAACTTGGGCAAACATTCGTCGTCATTCAAGCTACACTACCGAAGATAGTTCTTCTAGACGCATAATGTGTTCTGTGCCCGTCCATGGTTCGTACAACTTCAGACAAATAAAATTCAAGGACGTTTCAAGGACAAAAAATAATTTTCAAGGACTACGTTTTATTTACGAAATCGAAACTCTGTCTCTTGGTGCGTGAAATTGAGGTAAAGATTACAATTTTGCTTCATGTACGCATTCACATATTATGCCGACATTTTCGCTAGTTATTTTCGGATTTTAAAAGTCGCCGGCGGCCAATTTTTTCGGAGCAAAATCATTTAATTTATCAGAAAAGTGATAGGGCGTACACAAAGTCCTAAATTTCAAGGACTTTGCAATACCTAAAAAAGAAATCAAGCACTTTTCAAGGACCTTAACCAAATTAAGGACTTTTCAAGACGACTGCTAAAATTCAAGACCTTTTCAAGATTGTACGAACCATGCCGTCTTTATACTGGACAAAAAAAGACCGACCCTGGGAAGGAAGTCGGACAAACTACATGGGGCCTTTATCACGTGGCGACCGTGTTGACTCCCCGGAGAATAAATGCGTTGTCCCCCTCCTTAACCTCCTTTTTAAACTTTTTCACTGCGATGCTTGGGGGGGGTAAATCGTTTGCTTTTATAAAAAATCGCGGGGCGTGATTAAGGCCCATAAACAGACGCACTATGAGCCAACTTGTGAATATGAAACATTCGAACCCACCCCTCCCCTCTCCTAAACGTTTAGCTTCACCGACTACCCACCCCCTGCGTCCAACTCCCCACCCTTCCCTCTCTCCAAAGCCGTCCCCATGGGTAAGGCAGATGACCATTACATATCTTGGGCTCAATGTTAACAGCCGATCGAGCGAGCGAGCGAGTGAAATTTTGTCCCATTTCGATAACTCCTTGAGAGCTTCGCGTGTTCACGAGTTAATCAAAGGGCTCTAAGAACCATCTCGTGAATACAAAACAACGAAGGTTAAGTCTACAGATCGGTTGTAATTTCCCATACTGAGTTTGATGTCAAAGAATTGAAACGAAAAACATAATTAATACGACCAAAACAACTCAGCCTGTTATAAATATGCATTGTGTGAAACGAGACTGTCTAGACAACTGAGGGCCGATTACATGGCGAATTTCAGCCCGGCTTCCAAAATAAATCCCCTTAAAATGAAGTTAGTGATACATGAACAAAGTTTCAGCCCGGTCTGAAACTCTGAAAATTCAGAAAATTTCTGAGTTTCAGAAACCGGGCTGGAATTTTCATCCCGGCCAAAGGGGCTGAAATTTGCCATATAATCGCATCAGAATTTCAGCCCGGGCTCAAACGTGAATTTGGGCATGCGCAGTCGAATCTTCGATGCCACTTTGATTCTCGTTATCAATTTTCCCGCGCAATTTCAAACTTGGCGCCCGGGTTGAAATTTCAGCTCGGGCTGAAATTCGCCATGCAATCTGCCCCTGAATGACGTAATTAAAAAAGTTTACGGATGATGGAACGAGTGAAAATTTGCATATCTGTCCCCATATACTATATCTCGTTCAACGCTTCGCGTATTCACGAGATAAAAAGGGCCAAATCTGAATCGGTCAGACAAGTCAGACAAATCTGGAGCTGACAGAGTAGTAGAAGTCGGACTTTCAACGACACTCACCTAAATGGGTACAAAATTCTCCGAGCATAGCATCAGGATTAGCAGTTGGTGCTTCTGTGATTCCCGTCATGATTAAGGCATCACTGTCCTTTAGCATGGACTGGTCCATTGGCAGAGGGTGAGTTGTGAATGTCGAAGAGCATGAAACATAGCTGACCTGTTTTATCAAAATAGAACCTCCATTTAACATACACCAAATATAAGCGTTATGTTGTGATTTGTATTCATGCGTTAATGTTAAAAGCTATCCACAGCACTTTAGTAAAAAATAGTCAATTTTACAACCACAGGACATGGTTCTAAAAATAGTTGAAAAAGTTGTTTGCTGACAGAATCTTGCAGAACCAAGACTAGAACATTCTGACCTGTGAAATATCATCTACCTGTACTGGCTTGGTTGTACATGCCGTCTTATATGTATGTTATTAAGCGGCCTAGGTCGGTCCGTATCTAGGAAAAAAATGTGCCCGAGGTCTTGAGTACGGCCTGTGATATACCCGTGACATTGCACCCCATGGAAACTTCTAATTGAGTGCACATGCTCCCTCCTCTTCTGGGATAACTGGCGCGCATATCATGTTCTCTCCCCTTATAAAGGTGTGAATTCTTAGAATAAATTCCACACGTGATCATTTCGTTTTCCTAAACAAAACCCTGAAAACTTGTCAGCTTCGCCTGAGCCGGGATGCGGATAATTCCAACAACTATTTCTCCAATTGAAAGCCCTTCTAAGCATTAAAAAAACATGCAAAATTATTGCAGTACCTTGAAATCCATGTGGAAGGAGTTTAACACCAAACTGCTGGATATTAATTATTACTGCTGGATATTATTATTAATTTTCGATAAATGATGGAAAACGCAGCAGTGGAGATTTGAACAGGTTTTGGACCATTTGAACAACCGAGGCCTGACGTATATCACAAATGGGATATTTTGACTCATTTTACACCCACATATCTTCTTCACAAGGAAACACTTTGGGGCCGTGTGCAGTTGGTTGTGTTTCTAGGGTTTTACACATACATAGATTAAACAATACATAGACTACAAGGCTAAATTCAATGAGATTTAATAATGTATTAAATAAATACCTTTTCATAGTCAGACTCTATGACCCAATTGCAGCTTCCCAAACAAAATCCTGAACTGAGTGATGTCAGTTTAAGAACACCAAACAGATCCTACAATTACAAAATTAAATGCAAATACTTTATAATCCTTAATATAAATAAATAAAAATATAAATATAAATATAACTTTGCGGCATTTGAAATCTATTCAAAATCTAAAACTTTTAAGCCTCCATTTTCATAAGTATTGATCATGGCTTTTCTAGCGATCCTGTCTTGACCTTTCCACAAAAATTTAAAAATAATCCCATTATCTTCTTTCTTTAATAACTTCCTATAATACTGTGAACATACTTGCTATATAAATCAGCTTTAAGAGGAGGAGTGGATAAAAAATTTGTACACGACCATAAATAGTAAGCTCTCTTCCTTTCCACCGATTAGCTGTATTTTCCATTTTCTTCAGTCGATGTTTATAGTTTAGTTTAATAAATTCGTCATAATCATAATTCAAATACACACTTAAGCATTTGATCGGACGCAGACCATTTTAACCCAAAGATTTCGCGCTTACAATCACGACTCTCGCCTACCCACATGCATTCAGATTTTTAAACATTAATTTCTGAGCCTGAAATGTCAATTTGCTAAGTATCAAAATACCAAATTATAATAGAAGAGCGGTTTTCAATTGAGTGTCGAATGAAATTTCGCGATTACGTTGGTTTTACATTGCTACAATTTGTGATTGGCTAACAAATCAACCAATCAGAAAACCAAAACCAATCGTGATTTACTCGCATGCGTTTTCCCGCGCTTGGCGCCCGCTACATGTATTTGCTTCGACTTCTGATTGGTTCATTGGATTGTCTTCATCTCTTGTGATTGGCCATTCCTTTGGTTTTGGTTTTACGATACTCAAGTGAAACCGCTTTAAATCAAAGGCTCCTGCGAGCCAACCCGTGAATACGAAATGCTAACGATAACGCAATATTGCGCTTTTATTTGGGAAATTAAATGTAACGACTTTTGACGAACGCAAAAAAAAAAAAAACAACTAATTTTCAGTTCGAAAAAAAAATCCGTCCCGGGCGAGAATTGAACGCATGCCCTTCGTCTCCCTCTGGCTCTATTGTCCCCTCATTTACCCACTACACTACCTAGGATTTGCCTAATTACTAAGGCCAAATTTTGTTATTTCAACGTAGATATGCGGAAAAAGTTTACAACTGAGTGATAGATGGAGCGAGCGAGTGAGCGAGTGAGGGAGTGAATTAACCACCGTTACCGATAACCCGTTCATTACGCTTGCGCGTATTCACGGGTTAAAAATGATATTGTAATTTGTTATTGTTGCTTATATTGTTGATTCAGTGATGTGAGATTGCCAAAGGATAATGCAAGATGACCAAAGTTGCAGGTCAAGGAGTAAAACTATACTCAAAACACTTACTATTCTTTCAGAATACCTAACATTTTGAATCTTTGATATTGAAGCCTTTACATCATGCTTGCTGCAAAACAATTATGCCAAATAAGCTACTGAATGATGTAAAGCTGGGAAAAGCTACTGATGCAATATATAAATAAAATTAAAAATCAATCAATTTAAAAAGGGTGGCACTTAACAGTTATATATAACTGACAAACCCATCCATATAGAATTGGAAGTTAGAAAAGTTGGGTTTTTGAGTAGTGAAGAAAAACTGTAAGACCCGAGAAAAAATCTCGGAGCAAGGATGAGGTGCAACAACAAACTTAACCCATATAAGGGCCTATTTACACGGTACAACTTTGTTACATGCGACACACTTACACCATGTTTATGACATGATTACAAAACGACTTGATTCGTGTAAATTAACTCAAGTCATGGCGTAAGCGTGTCGCATGGAACAAAATTGTACCGTGTAAATCTGGGATTTGAACCCAGGCCACACTGGTGGGAGGCAAGTGCTCTCATCCCAACAACACCATCACTGCTCAAATCAAATTTCATTTCAATTTCTTCTATTCAGACCATGATTACTGTGGAATACCTGCAAATGGACACATCCAGCAGGTGTGGACCCCTTATAAATGGACACCACAGTCATCATGGCCCCGGCCACACACAAACACTCATTTTACACCATCTCTTATATACCTAGCTCACCTTCTCTCCTCTGAACCAGTGTTGTTGAATGTTGTTCAGCACACATGGTGTTCACTTAGAATATATGCGAGGTGTCATTTGTATTTCAATGGGAAAAAAAATAATTGCCCTACAGTAGAACCTCTGCTAATGGCTACCCCCCATAACGACCACCTCTCTACAAAGGCCAGTTTTTCTTGTCCCGACTTATCATTTACTCAAATCCTCTAATTGTTAACCTACCCACAACGACCAGAAAGGTCTACCTGAAGGTGGCCGCTGTAGAGAGGTTCGACTGTAATCTGTAGTTACTATACTATCAAAAGACAACTTCAATCTAAGTTGCAGAGTGCCTTTACATTATTTTACACTGATATATAATCATCATCATCATTCTTCTTTCCCACTGGAGGGATGTCACATGTTCTTGATATTGTAACCCCTAATAATGCCGGCTTATAGCAGCTGAGTGACAGCAGCAAGAGGCCAGTGCCTGGCACCATAACGGGAACTTGTGGCTTAGGGAAGGAAAACCCCACAGAAAAACCCTGGCCATACAGGTTGGGGTATAGGCATGGAGCTATTCAACACACCCCATAAAATACAGTGATTATGGAAACTGATAAATTAATGGAAAGTAACTAGGCTGAGCATAATTTACATTTACCTGTAGCAGAAAAACCCTTGTCATCCAGGTTGGGGTTTAGGCATGGAGCTATTCAACCCACCCCATAAAATACAGTGATTATGGAAACTGATAAATTAATGGAAAGTAACTAAGCTGAGCATAATTTACATTTACCTGTAGAGAGTTTTCCATGACTTTGTGCCTTTTAAGTCACAAAGAGGTGCAGGAAGACACCTGTGAATGACAACAAATGCATGTAAGAACATACAATCAATAGACAATGCAGAGGAAAATATACCTCTGAAGAGCCAGAATCAACAGTCATTTACTAAAATTTTGAACTTTAGAATGATGTACAGTGTACTCAAACTTCTCCTTTTAGACCATTTTATTATGGACAGTTGATATTGTCCAATAGAGATCAAATTCCATATAATGTCCATATACTCAGCCCTGTTCCTTCTGTGCCTGTATGCATTACGGGGGTTACTCTTTGACTTATAGTGCATTTTCTTGTTAGAATAGTTTTTTCTTGGAACTAGTTCTTGAAAGACATCAAAAATTTTTAACATCAAATATTTGGGGGGAGGGGTAGGTAAAGTTTTGCTCTCTTTTACTTATAGACAAACATTTTGTACTATTTATTAAATAACACTTCTAAGTTCATTGTTTGGATAATAGACCTTAGTTTGATACGTGTATTATACATTCTGATCCTTTTCACTTTTAGATATTTTGAAATTTTAATTTAAACAACAAAAAAAAGAAAATCCAAGATGGCAGATCCAAGATGGCGGACAATAATTTCAAAATTATAGTTTTATTGCTTTTTATTGCTTTTTCTCGCTTTACAAGTGTGTCCTTGCTTGTATTTATTATGTTTTAATATTAAAGAGATGATTTTACAGTTATATTTGATATTTTAAGTATCTGGATGGAAAAATATGAAAGAAATGTCAGAAAAACAAAAATGACGTCATTGTGACGTCATAATTGGGTGTGGCGGGTCAAAACTGGGTGTGAGGTTTCCTTATATGGAGGCGAACATTGTGTGAAAATTTCATGGTCCTAGCCTTACTGGTTCCAGAGATATAGAGGGGGTCTGAGGACCCCCCCCCCACCCCCCCTTTCACAAATTGCCCAAAAATGCCCAGTCTGAATAGGGTTAAGGTAATTGATTCCGATTCCGATGGCAAGGTTTCTGCAATTAGGTGTATATCACCTCAGTCAATTATTATGTCCCTTTTACAACATTGTAACTTTAAAGGATGTTCATGCAAAATCTGTGCTAGAAGATTTTTTCATTTTTGCATTATTTTACATGTAATTAACTAAAACAAAGATATGTAAATGAACACTATCATAAATTTAGAAATAATTGTAGTATGTAATATGTTGTTGCACATACACACAATATATAGATAGGCTGAGCCTAACAGCGTAACTCTCTGAACAGAAAGTCGATGATAAGCTTAACTAAGGTGAAAGGTTGGAAGCACAAGAATACCCTGCCATTTCGAGTGCCTCAGGAAAAAAGTCTGTACGCGGTACGCAGTGGCAGTATGAAGACATGACAAGACAACATTTTTTCTTGCCTACGCGGTACGCAGTCGTTAAATAATCCAAGAGGACAGGGCAACATTTTTTTGCCTGCGCGGTACGCGGAACACAGTCGTTAAATAATCAAGAGGACTGGGCAATATTTTTTCTTGCTACGCGGTACGTGGTACGCAGTCGTTAAATAATTCAAGTGTGTTGGCTACGCGTTAAGTGGAACAATGGAACACAAAGAACTACAATCTGCAAAAGACCGCAAACGATAATGCTGTAAACGATACGTAGGATCTAAGAAAGACATAATCAGCCAAAAAATGAACAAACATAACCGACAAACTGCAAGGCTGATCTGACTAAGTGAAAAAGTAGATTTTGCGAGACACCAATACGACAGAAACCGATAAAGCAGGGTAGCAACCGCGGACAGCTGTTTCGCCCTGTTTGGGGCTCGTCAGCGTGGTGAAGCTTGTAACAAACTAAGAACGACTATTAAGAATACAGTCGTGAATAGATTGTACAATGACCTGTACACAATATCAAGTTCCGTACCTTATAACCTTGGATCCAACTTGTCACCCGCATCACGCGTGCCACATCACGTGTTGCGGGGAACAAGCCATCCCAAGATGTAACAATGGTGTCTCGCAAAAACTGAATGTACATGGCAAGCCAATGTAAACATTCAAACGTATGGGCAAAACCATGCTGAAAGAAAACCAGCATATCGGATCAGTAATGACCTACGGTCACAAAGAGCATTCATCAAGGTCACGAACGATTTAGTGACATTTCGCGGGGAAGGCAATGTTTGTTTTGTTTTATGAGTTTTTCAGCGTTGTTACGTGCTCAGAGTTTGCCGATTGAACAATGGATCACAAAGAACATTCATTAAGGTCACGAACGATTTAGTGACATTTCACGGGAAAGGCAATGTTCTTTTATGAGTTTTTCAGCGTTGTTACGTACTCAGAGTTTGCCGATTGAACAATGGATCACAAAGAACTACTTATATGGCATGTAATTCGATTGCAATTTTGAAGGCAAGGACCAACGTAACAAACAGAAGCACCGGATCCAAATTGAGGAAATCAGCTATAAATAATAGCAAATCAGCCTTGCTTTTTTTCGTTTATGTAATTCGAAAATGATGGTAATTGACCCAATAAATAAATTTATGAAATTATCAAAATCCGTATGTAAATTTACTGTTGCCGTTATGTTTTACTGCCCAGCATCTGCTCGCAGCATTATCATTACAATTTGTAACCTCTAGTACACAAACATATTCGCTTAAGGCGACGCGAGTGAAGTTAGAACTATAAAATCCAAGTCTTGTTTTGTTTACATAAAATCACTTTTCAACCTATGTAATGAATGAACAAACACATAAAAATGGACAACACAATCTTCTGACGACCGGGCTATTTTTCAATTTTAGCAATTCTCAAAAACAGTGTTACGAGACCGTCTGCACAGTACATTTAGACAGTAAAAAAGTTCACAAAACCACTTTTTCCCGGTCTAGAATAACTAGTTTGACTAATTTCCGAATAAAATACACCTGTCGCGTATCAAAAATAGCCCGAGAAACTGATTTGGAAATCGAAATTGCAAAAAATACACAAACATATTTGCATAAGGCGACGTGAGTGAAGATAGAACTATAAAATCCAAGTTTTGTTTTGTTTACATAAAATCGCGTTTCTCTCTATGTAAAGAACGAACAAACACATAAAAATGGACAACACAATCTTCTTTAGAAAAATTTTATTCACATCTCCATAAGTTTATGTTTAAAAGCAAAACGCGTACCATGTATAGCGCATTGAGGCTGAGCTGTCTTCGATGAAATTCAAGAAATACAACTGAATTTAAGCATGATTTATACACAATTCTCCAAAACTAACAAGAACATAAAGAAAAAGTCAATCACAGATTGATATCAACATAAATTCCCATCGAAAAATGTAATCTGTTTTACCTTTAAGTCCCTCATCAACTGCTGGGAAATTCTTTAAATCTCCGCTTCTTTGGTTCAGAAATCGGTAAAACAAACATCTCCCCGCGTTGCTCCTGCATTGATAAAAACGTATGAAGTTCCTCAAAGCAAGATTTTATCCCTGAAAGCTCTTCTTTTTCCACTAAAGCAGCTTCTGAGTATCCCTTAATTAGTATCCCTGTCTTGAGAAGCAAACCACGAAAAAATGCAGGGAAATAATGACTTTAATTCTCTGCTAAACACAGTGAAAGATCCAACTTTAGTGTTTACCGAGCTGACGGCTGTGTAGCCGTGCGAAAAACAAAGCCTTGCTTGCTTTGAAAATTGCTAAGATACCGAATGTTACGCGACGTCATACGCGCATATTTTGCGACCTCATAGGCATAGAAACACACGTACAGACGCCAACCGGGCATGGGTTCTATGAGTATGGAGCTACGCGAGTGGGCCTTCGGCCCGCGAGAGCTCCGCTATTAATAGTTCAAAATTTATCTCACCTCAAAACCTCACTGTCCTTCCACATGTTTCCTTTGCTAATCTTTGGAACACGCTCTGCATAAACCACCATCTCTAGCATTAGCTCCCTATTCGTAAAAGCAAGCAAAGAATGTTTAATAAAATCTTAGCTCCAATACTTTGAAAGAAACATCAACTAGGGTCACTCATGATTAGTTGGTCACTGTGGGGTGATAACTCATAAGATTTTAGACGGCACACAAAACCATAAGATGGTACTTACATGTATTAAAAGGGTGTGTGGAAAAAAGTCGAATCATGTCCGATTAATAGGACGCTAATTAACAATCAAAGACAGTGATTCATTTCTATATAACATACTGTCGTGAAATCTACACGCATTTTGATTAGTCATTAGCTATGATCTATTAGAGTACAGATGCGCAGCTGACGTCATGGAGAATTTGTTTTCTCTGTTTTGTCCAACATGTCGGACAGTTCTGAAAATGTCGACGAGATTATTCTGGAAAGGGCAAGTGAAGGTGTCAAGAAAATGTTAAGCAGAAGGTATGGAAAAATTATTAAGAAATAGAGAAAACTAAAGCGAGAAGTAGTTTTGTCACTGTGGAAAATGCCAAAATTAGAAACAAAAATCCTGAAACAGTCACACTCACAGTCAAATGTACTCTTCTTCCCTGTTTTATTTATTGTATAAATCAAATAGATTCCATTTTGCCGTGCAACTGTTCAGTTATAGATCACAGAAGATGTCAAAATGTGGTAGGAACATCAGTGGCCCACTTGTTTGTTCTTAGCACATTTTGACGTCATCTCTGATCCACGCTTTTGGCCAAAAATTGAAAAATGGGAGTCTTGAAGATATTTAGCATCATAAATTTTAAAAGGATTAGGTGCAATTTTCATGAATTTCTTCAAAAAGTGGGGACACCCTGCTGGCTAAAAGCTTGCTTTGATCTATAACGGACCAGGCGCACAGCAAAATGGAATCTATTTGATAACCAGTAACAACGACAACAACAAAAATACTTCATATTATTATACCTGCCAATCTGAATTGTTGGTTCAGTAGCATAAATCTTGCCATTAAAACCTGAATGCTAAAAACAAAGTGAAGTTAGAAAAAAATAAGGGGAACAAAGTCGTGACTCATACATACAGCGCATAGTCAACAGTAACACATTTACAAGTCCTGACTCACCTCGGTAATAAATGGCAGAGCTAACATGAAATGGTAGTTTGATATCAAAATGATGTCGATGTTGGAGAAGTCTATAAGACAATCCTGAAACAAATATTAAAATGAAAAAAAAAAAAACCTCATCAGTACTTTTGCTGGGGGTATCAGTAATTAGGGGCATAACCCAGCACCTCATAGCTGAGTGATGCTATGTTCACATCAGCAACAACACATGTTTAGAGCAATCATGTTTGTGATTTCCTTGTTCACAGTAGTGGTTAATTTCAAAACATGTTTCGTACCTAGTTCCATTAACTTATGCTGTTTTACGAAACGGCCATAAGCTCACATAATTATTTTATAATTGAAGGGCTCCCGGCAAGAATGTCCTAAGTACTTTTTTGGAAAATTTTCACTGAAATCTTGGATTTTTGGCCTCAAAAGGGACTCACTTGTCAAAGTTATGACTGATCATGTAAATATTACTGAAAGAATTTCAACCATGAGGTCAACAAATCTTCCATTTCGAACAGAATAAATTGTTTTCTTGAAAAGATACATAGGGTGTCCTAAAGCCCAAAACATTTTCTCGAAGATGCGGATTTTCTTCCCCAATTTGGATCTGTTTTAAGTACCTTAACAATAATAAATCATTAATTTGACATAACTGCTTTTAAAGGATTAAAACATACAATTTTAGTGAAAGTTGCCAAAAACATACTTAGGACGTTCCTGCCAGGTGCATGATTATGCGATTCACTTGTCAGGCCCCTCAGGAATGAAGGGCAATTCATTGTTTAGTAAGGAGATGATTACATTTCCATGGCGTAATTAGTTTGAAACATAACATATAATCTTGTGAGAATAATAACAAAAAAAAAAACATGCAATAATTGAAATTACAAGGTCCTTTGTTTCTATTTTATTTATTTCATTTCCTGTTTTTCCTTTTTATATTATGCGTGCTTCCTTTAAGTATAATTCTATGATGCTATGGCAGTAAATGTTGTTTTATCTGTGATTTTGTGTTATCTCCATAAAGCCTGGTTTCGATATAATCGCAACGATCACAGCGATCGCAGAAAAAAGTGTTGTGCGACCCTTGCGATCATATGGAAACGAAAACGTTTTCTATCTCTGCGATCGCAATCGCAATGATCGCCACGATCGCAACGTCTTGGTTTCCATATGATCGCAAGGGTCACAAGAATCGTAGCGATCGTCGATCGTTGCGATTATATGGAAACCAGGCTTAAGAGTGCTCAGTCCCAACCCAGAGTGTACGTTGCACGAATGCATTCACGTACGGAGAAACAAAGAGAAAACTACATGGCTTGAATGTACTAACGTACGATAAAGACAATACCAATACCACACAAGCGTACCAACAGGGAAAAGTGAGTTAACTAGACAAGACTTATGTCATACGAAAAAACTAATGCGTGAAGAAACGAAGAGAAGACAAGACTAATATCGCGGGAACACACTGAAGAAAGTCACGCAGATAAGCGGTAAAAAACATACAAACGTACAAATTTTAATTGTAGTTAACTGAAATGGAAATAGATTTATGATAATTTTGTGTCCCCTATAGGGCGTTTGCACGTGATGTCATGGCGGCCATATTGGTGTCCCAAAACAATAAAATGGCGGCCATATTAGTGTCGTAAATGAATCCTATGGGACCTTAGCTCTATTCTTATTTACCCATTGACTCCTAGAGAATTTGCAGAAAATGACAATTTCAAGCCATTATTGCTGTGGAGGCAAATTGCAAGCAAACTGTCCAAAACGTTGTTTGCAACATGAAAACTAAGCTTCCTTTTCATTTAGGGTCAAATAAATCGACTTTTGGTTTCGGGCATGCACACAAATCAAAATCAAAAACACCAGATGCTTGACTTTACTTTTTCTTCCTTCTACTCCCCGTTCTTTTCATTCTTATTTTATTCCTTTTTTCCCCTCGTTGCTGGCCTTTCACTAGACTTTATTTATGAAGAAGCAAAAGTTTCCCAGAAAACGCTGAAGTGGCAAGTGGTAGGAAGACCAGATTTTCCTTCAATTTTGCCAGTCAAATCTGATAGGTTTTTCGTGTGTAAATCTGGCCCAATTCATGAGAGCTCTCTCATTTGGGCACTTTTCGAAAGATTTCTTCCTCCTGCTCGAGTTAGCTACAAAAGACATATTTTATCATAAAAAGGGATAATCTCACAAGTGGTAGAAGGACCATGGTTGCGTCTCAGGCGGTTGAGGTGTCAATGGTTTAAGAAATTTCCTATATTGTTTTAGCACTAAAATATAGCTGCCTGTCACGTGAGTGAAAACACATTTCACTAGTAGAAGGATTTACTTCCTTCGGCTAGTTGATTTTATTACTTATGGATAACGAAGACAAGACAAGATTAATACCGTACGAACGTACTATCGTACGGAGAAACGTCCAGAAGACAAGTGTGCAGTCGTACAAACAAACTAACATACGAAAAAACGGCTTAAAAAGAAGACTTACACTTACGAAAGTACCAACGTACGGTGAAACATAATGAACACAAGACTAACACTTAACGAACCTACTAACGTGCGGTAAAACATCGTGAAACAAGACTAACACCTTGAGAACGTACTAACGTACGGTAAAACATCGTGAAACAAGACTAACACCTTACGAACGTACTAACGTACGGTAAAACATCGTGACACAAGACTAACACCTTACGAACGTACTAACGTACGGTAAAACGTCGTGACACAAGACTAACACCTTACGAACGTACTAACCTGCGGTAAAACATCGTGAAACAAGACTAACACCTTACGAACGTACTAACGTACGGTAAAACATCGTGACACAAGACTAACACCTTACGAACGTACTAACGTACGGTAAAACATCGTGAAACAAGACTAACACCTTACGAACGTACTAACGTACGGTAAAACATCGTGACACAAGACTTACACCTTACGAACGTACTAACGTGCAGTAAAACATCGTGACACAAGACTTACACCTTACGAACGAACTAACGTGCAGTAAAACATCATGACACAAGACTTACACCTTACGAACGTACTAACGTGCAGTAAAACATCGTGACACAAGACTTACACCTTACGAACGTACTAACGTGCAGTAAAACATCGTGACACAAGACTTACACCTTACGAACGTACTAACGTGCAGTAAAACATCGTGACACAAGACTTACACCTTACGAACGTCCTAACGTGCGGTAAAACGTCCGGCGTGAAACAAGACTAACACCTAAGGTAAGACGTCGTGTGCGTCAAACATTGACATATTTTTCTTCGTTTAGGGTACAATATTCTCTAGTTGTAGGATGCATGATGTAAAACAATCTGTTTTTAAACTGTTCACCATTTGCTCTCCGCATTTTGTTCATTTGTAAGTGAAAAGTATATTGATGATTCCCCAGGGATAAGTTCCCGTTGGCTTGCAAAGGTCTGCATGCGGTCTGCATGCGGTGTGATCTTTCTCCCATCTTCACCCGTTGTTTGTTTCACATACACTACACAATTTATGGTTTTGCGTTTATAATATAATAAACCTACTTTTTAAATGGCAAGTACAATTTTTCCTAATTCAACCCAAATGCTCATTTTTATCGCTAACTGCACGATATTTGTTTTCCAGCATTTTCGTTTCTGTTTTCACAAACAATCTCCACCAAACAGCACTGGCAACCTCTCTATCCCTTCTCTGCCTTGCTCCTAGACTTATTACTCCCAGACCAAAACTGGAAGCGGGAAGCTAACGACTTTGAGAAAGTCTACCTTGCCCTATTTTCTGCAAGAGAGCTTGCTCGCAGGCCACTCCGGACAAAGATCAAAAGGCCGCGTTGGAAACCTCGGAGGACTGTCATTTCTGACACACTGCAACTACGACGTTAATTCCTTGCAAATTAACCACCTCCCAGACTTCTACCATGAAGTATTGAAACATTGGCAAAGCACAAAACATGCCTTTCGAAATGACACTTCTCTCCATAACGAACAAATTTCGAACAACCGCAACATGAAATTTATGGTAAAGCACCCTTTTATAAAAGCTGGTTTGAAAAATATATTGTACGCGTCGAAGACCTCCTTTACAATGCAAGGCTCTGCTCTTAGAAGAATCACAGGGAGCCTAAAGGCTCCCAACTATGAAATCTGGGGAGCAGACATTGTACGAAGCAGACACTGTACTAAGATCCGTAAACAACGTTCTCCAACAGGCTAAACCACCTAAGCCTAACATCACGAAGGAAATACAAGATGCCCTTAAGAACTTAAAACAAGACGACTCTATTATGATTCTACCAGCAGACAAAGGTCGTGCTAGCGTAGTCCTAAACACTGACACCTACCATGACAAAATGAAAACACTGTTGAGACAGGTCCATATCAGCTCCTTAAAAAAGACCCAACCGAGCGTCTGAGCCGTAAACTAACTGATAAGCTCCTTAATTTGAAACGAGGTGGACATATATCAGAAACTGTCTATAACAAGATCAGACCTAGACACAAACAACCACCTAGAATATATGGCTTACCTAAGATACACAAGACCAACATACCTTTGAGACCTATTGTATCATGTGTCAATACTTTCGCTTATGATTTGTCTGCTTACTTAGCAGATATCCTGTCCCCACTGACAGGTAAATCAGACTATGCAGTTGCCAACTCTACTCATTTCGTGTCCACCATTAGCCGTGAAAAAATACAGGACAACGAAGTCATGGTATCTTTTGACGTAGAATCACTCTTTACCAATGTGCCGATAGAGTCCTGTTTTCAAATCTGACAAAACTCTCAGGTCACACTTAGTACGACCTAAGGACGTCCTCGACTCTAATAAACAGGACGGTGTTGTCTACAAGATTCCTTGCGAATGCGGCAAAGTGTATATCGGAGAAACAGGGAGGTCTATGCATGAAAGGATAAAAGAACACGATAGAGACATACGGCTTGCTCGTACTCAAACCTCCGCGGTTTCAGAACACGCTAACAAGACCGGGCATTTTCCTATTTGGGACGAGGTTAAGTTTATTGACCGTGACCCACACTGGTACACCCGTAGAGTTAAAGAGGCCATCCACATAAGACTTTATCCTAATAACATCAACAGAGATAGTGGAATTGAAATTCCCGAAGCGTGGATGCCTACAATCAAGAAGCATAACAGCCGACCGATATCAAGTCGGACCGGAGAGGGAACAACATCTTTTCGGAATAATAATGAGGATCGAAATGCACCAATAGCAACAAGCCAACGTGCTACATAAGCGACACGTAACCAATCGACCTCATCGCCTGATGAAGACTAGCAGTAATAGCAGTCGAAACGTCGCGATCAACATCTTAAAGTGACTCCATCGTGAGACAAACGAAAAATCGTTTACCTATTCACCTCAGTGTAGGTGGGTAGTGGTGGATATTTACCGAGCCGCGAAGTATATACTGAAACAGTGAGATAATGTAACGAAAATGATGCTTTTTAGCTTATTTATTCCTGTCAACGATTACAATTTTCGCGCGCAAATTGCTGGGAGGTGAATAGCACTTGCTATTCCGAGTTTCAGTAGCCAATCAGAGCGCGCCAACAATGCTATCCACTGTTTCAGTATATACTTATCAATTCTATTCCGACCACCTGGAAATTAGCAATACAAAGTATCCATCGGCAAACTCTGTTATGTTAAAAAACGTCTTTTTACCCCCCACCGCAGATAGCAAAATTTTAAGATACAGTTACCGTTTTATGAGCTGCCCTTTCAAATAAAAAATAACAAAGATAACAATGTTTCAATATAAGATTATTCACAATGTTCTTCCAACAAAAGTTAGTCTCTTTAAAGCTAAAATATCCAATAATGGTATATGCCCTCAATGTCTCACTGACAGGCATTCTTTAGATCACATGTTTTTCCCCTTTTGGAGCTCATTTCAAAACTGGTGGGCTAGTAAAACTAAAGAAAACATCACATTATCAAAAAGTATGATTCTATACAAAACATTTAACAATATGAAGCAAAAGTACTCTTTGAACTATACGCTTCTCGTCGCGAAGTACTCCATATACAATAGTTGCTCACACGACGAAAAACGCTGTTTCGACAGTTTTCTTGCACTTCTAATGGGCAAAATAATTATACCACGAGAAATAGCTGTTCAAAACAACGAACGTACAAGGTTTAATGATACATATGGAAATCTTTTGTAATTTTTATTTTTCTTCTTGGTTTTTTTTTCACGTGCGTTGACTCCTTAAATACTAATTTTGTAGCTTTTCTACTCTCTCTTTTAATTTTTTATTTTTCCTGTAAAATGAAAAAATGTTTAGAAAAACAATTTATAATAAAAATAATGGTATCTTGTTGTCGCGTTCCAGCTTATCTTTCATGCTGCACAAGAAAGCATTAGCCATAACAGTACGCTCAATCATTCTCACCGTTGACCTAATGATGAATGAATGATGAATGATGCTCTTGCGTTTAAAACTTTGGAATTGAAATCTGTTTTTTATGCTGTTGAATTTTAATATGACGAAAGTGAAAACCAGCAATTAGTTTCAAACTTCAGAATATGTTTATTTACAGTGCTTGATCAACACATTGCACCAATATTGGACGGAAAGAAAAATGCCAATTTTTTTCGTCCACTTGACCATTTACCGCAGAAGAATGCATTTTAGCCCGCAGCAGTACAACTTATCATCAGTTGACGCAAGGTACAAAAGAGACAGCTTCAATTAATATGATGGCAGCCGCATGGCGTGTTATGTCACCAAGACAGAGGACTATCAGAAAAGGGACCAAATATTGTTTGCCTGCTGTGGCAGCCATTGGATTCATGAGTTGGTTTGTCATCAGTTTGTCTTTCAACCCACGTACATGTATTTGTCCATCGGATGCGGAAAGACAGAAAGAAGTTGCGAACGCTGCACGGTTATTTCCAATTTCAGCAGCCTGGTCGCAGTGGAAGTCACTTCGACGCAGCACAACGAACGAAATAGCGAACGGAAAGCAACTTTCGCCAAAAGAACCACCAAGCAGATCATTTAAGCACAAAACAACACTTATCACAACAGAAACTTGTGCACAATATTACTTTCTTCTTATTCTTGTCTCATCCGCACCATCTAACGTACAAAGAAGGAGAGACATTCGTCAAACGTGGGGCGTTGATAATGCTATGAAACCTCGATGGAAGACTGCTTTTCTTGTTGCTCAAACGCGAAACAAGAGCGAGTCGGATTCACTGTTAAAAGAAGATGAAATCTTCGGAGACTTAGTGCGAGCGGACTACTATGAACATTATTCGAATCAAACCCTCAAGATACAAATGGCCTTCGAATGGGCTGCCAGATATTGTAAGTTCTCCTTTCTTTTAAAAATAGACGACGATTCTTTCGCGAACACGAAAGCACTGATTTCGCTTTTAAAGTTACCTAGTACACCACAAGAAAAACTGTACATGGGGCGTAATGCCAATTCGGCGGTACTGAGAACTGGAAAATTTGGGGTATCGAAGGAAGAGTACAGTGGAAATCGCTATCCACCATTCTGTCCTGGTTTTGGAATTGTACTATCCGCTGATGTTGTGAGTTCGTTTGTTGATTTATTTGACGTTATTCCAAAGTTTAGATTCGACGATGTTTATATCGGTATGCTCGCGAACAATGCTGGCGTGGAACCAACCCGTAACAATAATTTTGAATTTACAGTGCATCCGTCGCCTAAAACTAGATGCAAATTTCAAGAAAGCACTTTAATACGTCACGCTGTAACTGGCGACTGCCTTTTTCAACTTTTTAAAGAAACGTATTTCAATTAACAACGGATACGGATTCGTGTGCTATGATGCACATGGAACACGGTCGGTCGACTTTTTGTTTAATTACCGCAGCATTGTTTTTCAAAACAAGTCCAACATCCTAAATATCGCGTGGATGATTTTTAACGCACCATTGCCTTGTATTAAAAAACTTGCAACGAGTTTAAAAACAAGGTTTCGATCGCATCAAAGCACTCTTCGGAGACCTAGAACAACGACCTCTAAAACGATCAAGTTCAAATGCCTGGAGTACAGAAAAGAAAGAAGTTTAATTTCTTCGAATTTACACTCGTACAAAAATTACTTGAAGGCAAACTAAAGAACCGAGAAGTGATTTCCCTCAGTATTTCTCCGATGTCCAGTCTTTCTACTGATTTTCCATTTCAGACGATGCCAAATTTCGCGTTATCAAGAAAAAAAGCTTAACTTAATTCATAGTGCATTGCTCGAGGCGTTAATCGGAATGGAATAAATGTGAATGGGTGAAATGGGCGTACTTGAACCCCACTTTGTGACCAAGGAAATGTGTCTACACCACACTTGAGAAGGCACTTGACCAACGGCTATCTTTAAATCAGGAAATGGGGAATCGGAGAATGGGAATGGGGAACGGGGAATCTTTAAAAGCGGGAAAACTTTAAAATGGGGAATCTTAAACGGGGAAACTTAAACGGGGAATCTTTAAAAGCGGGAATATTTAAAAGCGGGAATATTTAAAACGGGGAATCTTTGAAATGGGTAATCTTTAAAACGTTATAAAGTGGAGACATTTATGCCGCAAATTAACAAGATAAATAAACTTAAAATGAGATACCAAACCGATCAGCACATTATCCGAACGTTAAACAGTAAATAAGTTTTACTCAAACTTATTACAAAAATTTCCCACGAATAATAATTTGAAATAAATATAAGCTTTTTAAACCAAAAACCACGCAAGCAAAAAACGGCTTATCGACAAAAGAACACTAAGCTTATTTAATTTAAAACTGATTTCAACAACAGGAATATATTTTCATTTAACATTGTCTTGGAAAGCCTTACACTGAACTGAAGGTTTAATAAAAAGTTCAAAGTGGATCCCAAAGAGCAAACAATGGCCGTTTTTATGCTAGAGACGTTAAAGTCGTCTAGACGCAATTAACGTCTCAGACGTTAAATGCGTCTGGTATAAAAACGGGAGGCGTTAAAGTAGATGGCCACAGAGAAAAAAACACAAGATTTTCGAAAAACACCTATTCTTGGAAGTGACTCGATACGACTAAACTCGTCTCCAAATACATTTTAAGAACACGAATATACAAATATAGGGCTAAATTCGGCCGCCCCGTTTTTATACTAGACGTATTTAACGTCTGAGATGTCACAGTCGTCTGTTAAGTGCGTCTGAACGACGCACTTAATAGGGAAGACCTTAGATAACAACGGCCTGAACCACTTCGGACGCCTTATTGAGACTTATATAACGGGGGAGACTGGTTAGCTTGCAGTTGAGGTTGGGGGTAGCAGTTTATATAGTTAAATTTAGGCCTAAACAACCCGAGAAGCTAGGTGGTACTCTGGAACGGTAGGCTGTGTAAGCCTAAGCCTAGCTGAGGTCACAGGTTCAATTCTGAGTGGGTATTTTAGATTTTCTTTTTTACATTAAAACATTTATTGAAAATAAAATTCTAAGTGTCGACATTACGTTATATAATTCTCAATAAGTGTCCGAGGTGGTCCAGACCGTTGTTATCCAAGGTCTTCCACTTAATAGCAGAGCAATCGCCGGGCCGAAGGCCCGGCTGCGCAGCCCCATACTCATAGAACCTATGCCCGTCATTTTTCATGGTCATGGCTAGCGGAATGTTTCGCGGGCGCGTGTGTGCCCGCCCGCCCGCGACCGTGTTGGAACAACATCCGGGATCTTGAAAGAAAGGCTTTGTTTTTCGCGCGGCCACACAGCCGTGAGCACGGTAAACACTTTAGTTGTATTGTTGTGTTTAGCGGAGAATTAAAGTCGTTATTTCCCTGCAGTTTTTCGCGGTTTGCTACTCAAGACAGGGATACTAATTAAGGGATACTCAGAAGCCGCTTTAGTGGAAAAAGAAGAGCTTTCTGGGATAAAATCTTGCTTCGAGGAACGGATTTCAGAACTGAAGAAGCGGAGTTTTAACGAGTTTCCAAGCAGTCCAGTGACTTAAAGGTAAAATTAAATAAATCACATTTTTTCGATGGGAATTTATGTTGATATCAATTTTTGATTGACCTTTCTTTTGTGTTCTCTTAAGTTTTGGAGACATGTTTATGAAACGTGCTCAAATCAAGTTGTGTTGTTATCTTGAATTTCATCGAGGACAGCTCTGCCTTGATGCGCTGTACATGTAAATGGTACGTGTTTTGCTTTTAAACATAAATCAATGGAGATTTGAATAAAATTGTTCGAAAGAAGATTGTGTTGTCTATTTTTATGTGTTTGTTCATTCATTACATAGATTGAAAAGCGATTTTATGTAAAAACAAGACTTAGATTTTCTGTCTTCACTCGCGTCGCCTTATTATGCAAATATGTTTGTATTTTTGCAATTTTGATTTCCAAATCAGTTTCTCCGGCAATTTTTGACAAACAAAAACTGTATTTTATTCGGAAAGCAGTCGTACTAGTTATTCTAGACAGAGAAAAGTTGTTTTGTGAACTTTTGTACGGTCTACATGTAAATGTACTGTACAGACGGTCGGGTAATACTGTTTTTTGAGAATTGCTAAAATTGAAAAATAGCCCGGTCGTCAATCTTAATTCTTGTGCTTCAGACCTTTCACGTCAGTTAAGTTTCATCTTAGTTTATAAGCTTGTTCAAAGTGCGACGCTGTTAGGCTCTGCCTATCTATATATTAGAAGACGTTAAAGTCGTCAGACGTTAAATCCGTCTGGCTTATTTTCCGTTTTTATACTGGACGTTAAAGTCGGTCTCGAGACGACATTAACGTCTCAGACGATATTAACGTCTGTAGCATAAAAACGGCCAATGGCCGTTTTTATGCTAGAGGCGTTAAAGTCGTCTAGACGCAATTAACGTCTCAGACGTTAAATGCGTCTGGTATAAAAACGGGACGCATTAAAGTAGACGACCAAAGAGAAAAAACACAAGATTTTGCTGGATTTCCCCTTCAAAGTACATTTGGATCATTGAATGTATTTTCTTCTTTCAGCTGATAAATTTCAACTGATGAATTTCAAAGCGCTAAAACGTCTCGTCACTTTCGTTGAACCGGTGAATTTGTCAGTGCTCTGTCAGTGGCAGCGAATCAAGTTCATTCATTCTTTCAGCCATTGGTTTTCCCGCGTCATCCGATGAATGTTATGAGAATAAGCTACTTGATCGGCACAAAATTACAACAAAGTTCTCTCTTTACAAACGCTTTTCATAGTTATTTCATAAAAGCAATAGAACACATTTTTGTATGAGTTTACCGACGTTATAAACCCACTTAAGATGTTAAGAGAACCCTGGAAAAGCTTGTAAATAACGAGCCGCAGGTGAGTGATTTACAAGTTTTTCTCGTGTTCTCTCAACATCCCGCGGGGGTTTATAACGCCGGTATGAGTTAAGAGAATTTAGAATTCCATGACAATTTTATACGCTATTTGATAGAGAAATTCTCATCTCTCGGTTGTTAGAGATTTTGGCGGGAATTTCGCGTATAACTCTTCGTTGTGTGCTTCGTGATACCTCTTCCTACGCCATGCGGTCTTGTGAGGACAATTTCAAAGTGCCCGTTGCATTCAGTACTTTAAAGAAAAAAAAAAAAAAGAATCGGTCGCTTCGAAGGTCTTCCACAGTTCAAGTGGAATGATCTCGGAGAACAAGATGTGATAGGACAAGAGTCTTTCGGAGCCGTTTTTGTGACAAAATACATCCAAAATAAGGACAGCGATTCCAGGACAGTCGAGTCAGTCGTTAAGAAACTGCTTGGTTCGTCGATGCATTCATCAAAGAGGCCAGGTTGTTGCACGACCTCCAGCACGACAACATAGTTGGATTCAAAGCGGTATGCTACAACCCAGTCGCACTTATGCTGGAATATGTTTATTTTGGTCTTAGCGTTTTCGGCGGAAACTGTTATCCTGTTTTCTTGATCGTTAATAGTAATTTGTAAAGTACAGTAATGTATAAGATCCGTTGAAAAACTGAGATTTCCTCTTGGGGACGATTTATTTCGGGCGTGTCTTATGGAAGAATATGTTAATGATATCTCACTGGCAAAATAAGCAATATGAATTTTGAGTGTTGTTTTGTCATTAAGCCCCCCCCCCCCCCTTAAGTGTTGCTTTTAGCACTGACCTCTTATTCCAATAATAAGTGCTCCATTCAGCATGGCATACCATGTGACACAGAGTGACACATGAGCCACAGCCGAGTGTTTTGTTAGAGTGCTCTCGTCACTTGCTTGAGCATTTACAGGACTGTTATATTCAATAAGGCAGGCCTTCTGATAAAGTGTGGAAAAATTACAGCCATGCTCCGTCACGCGTGACCAGTATTTTTGAAAATTGAATGGAGTTTTCAAGATTACGCGTCGGTTTTGAAAACTCATTCCTAGACTACGAGTAATCCCTCCTTTTTCCTCAGGGATAGTAGAGCGAGCGAAATGCGAGCGCGCGTGAAAATCACCCCACGCGAGAAAGACGCGCCGCGCGTCTCGCCTTTCTCGCGTGGAGTGATTTTCACGCGCGCTCGCGTTTCGCTCGCTCTATTATCCCTGAGGAAAAAGGAGGGACTACTCGTAGTCTAACTCATTCCGAGATTCGGAATTCCCGTGAGAATTTTACCGCATTTTCGGAAACAAAGAGCAACAAAATATCATTTTGTTTGAAATGTTACATATCCGAACAATATTAGGTTTTTTTATGCGTGCAGCGAAGTTATTTTCCGCTAATTCGTGACTTTCAAAGTGTTTTCCACAGAGATCTTCAAGGTTTCATTCAAATCTCGGACGTTACAAAGAAATATTCAAATGTTCATTTCATTCTCTAGGTTACTGGTCACGCGTGACGGAGCATGGCTGTAAGCCTTTTTTTTACAGCTTTCAGAAGAAATAGTAACTTTTTCTGTCCCCAGATGTTTTTTGCCAATGAACAGGTAATGCAATTATGCAATTTGGTGCAATTTGAGGCCAATTGACAGTGCAAAGTTGCAGCATCGCATAATATCAGAAGCCCTGATAAGGGCTGGGGGATGAGGATTTTCCAAGGATATAACATGCATGTGTTTGAGCCCTGGCTATTTTCACCGAAAAACAAAACCGTGACAACACCAGTAACCAATTTTCCCCCAACTACTTATACATGTACTTCACTTATCCACCTGTTTAAAAAATTGGTAACAGCCAGGCTGACTTTATATAGAACAAACCATGGACACCAGTCTATTGAAAGGTGGAAATCAGCAGCTGGCTGGTTCTGGCAAAAATTCGCTAAATTATCTGTAACTAAACTAGAGCTGGTCTCTAGGGTATCCATATTAGGGAGAGCAAGTTCACTGCAATGTTATAAATAGCGCGCATATAATTGAAAGTCAGTGTTCTTTGTGAGAGGACTTAAAGCATGTTAATGAGACCATATTAGTACATGTATGTGTGCAGCTTTCAAAACACAGCAAAACTTGTTTGTTGTGCGTACATGAATTTGTCAATTAAATTGGTAGTTATATCATATTTACATTTACATTTACCAAAATGAGAGCAGTCCCTCTCTTCGAGGCTTATGTGCTCTGGTCGCGGTCAAGTTCTTACAAGTTCTTAATGTGTCAGCTGACAAACCCTACTCTTACTACATGTACTTCGCCTCTCACCACCCGTTACTGACAACAAACAACTGTCTTACATTTCACTTAATTTCATGCTTAGAATGCTGGAAATTGCATTTCCGAACCTCTAGATTTCAAAATTTTCTGGGGGGAGGGGGCATGCCTCCAGACCCCCCCAGTGGGATGGGGCCTTACAGCCCCTTATCTGTCACAGCCGCCTATTATACCTTGGCCAGCTGCCTACTTCAATTCTTATTGAAACCCCTGTATAACTAACACAAAAACCTCAAGCAATGCTTGGTTTTGCTAAAAATAATTCGGCAGCTTTGGAATTTAGCTTGCTTTATCAGAGCACAATGTTGATGCAATTTGAACAACATCTGCAAACTACATTTTACAAGAGGTGAATTTCTTACAAATGAAGTACACACAGCTGGCACGATGAGCCACTTTCATCATGAATATTTTATACAACAGGTACATTGTACTTACTTCTGGGGGGCAACATTCTGGTTCAGCTTCTATGAATACTTTTCCAGCTATTTCCTTCAAGTTCTAGGATGAACAGAATTTCAAAGAGGTATCGTCAGAACAAGACGTATGACCAGTAGTTACTAATACTGGGCTGTCACTAATAATGGGCTGTCACTTGAAGTAGGTAGGGAAATGAAAACAAGTCGCCCAGATTTTTTTTGTGTGTTGCATTAATGGAGCTACAGTACCTGTCAAAGGTAAGTTGACAGTCCCGACTCGAAACTCGATCCTCAATCCTCGAAACTCGATCCTCAATCCTCGAAACTCAATCCTCGAAGTTTTTCGAGTTTCAAGCTTTGAGTTTCGGGTCGAGTCGTTCGAGTTTCGAGTAACTGTCAACTTACTTTTGACAGGTAATGTATGTCATAGTGATTTTGAGGTTTTTGGGTCAAAACTGCCCCAAATTTAAACTAAGTACACACTGTACATGTGTACCTTAATATCATACACAAAATGCTTATAGAACACTAACTAAAGAGGAAATAATTTATTGAAGTGAATTTTCGAAAAGAAAATAGACCATAATCAGAGTTTTAGTTTTCCAAGATAGAAGCGATGAACTTGAAAAAATTAGCCCAATTTTTTCAAGATGCAATCCATTTCCAACCTGGCCATCTGCAGCCCAAGACACTTATATTTACTCTTAGAGTACCAGCTAAGTAGAATAATTATTTTAAACAAAACTGGACCCTCACTTTTGGGTTTTACCGATACAAAAATGTATTTCAGCTTTTTAAAGTAACACTTAAAATGGCGACAGTCCTTCTAATGCTTTTCTGCTAGAGTGGCCAAGGATAATAGCCGGGGAAAATTCCTGGCCCCCGCCCAGCGTTTCTTGATAGCCCTGACTGTTATAAGAGCGAGGTGTAAAGTCAACAGCTTGTTTAGGTTGGCCAGACACCTGATGTACATGTAACAACCTTTCATGATGTTTAGCAAGGACCAAACCATTAACCCTTTCACTCCCGGAGTCAATTATGGAGACATGTAGTGTACATTAGTTCTAACTTTTGAGTCTGTCAACGAAATCCTATGGTGTGACCATTCAAATGAAACCTTTTCAGTAATACTTTTGCATAGTACCATTGATTTTTCAATTTTTTTCAATTTTGAGGGAATGGACTTTGAGAATTTTGTTTTATTGAGTGTGATTTAGGGGCACGGGCCCAAACTTGGCCATCTCAAGTGAAAAATCAGCATAAAATTGAGAAATTCAGGTTAACTTTCAGATTCATTTTTTTCGAGCGGGATCCAGTGGGAGACATGGAGATATTTTATTTTTTGCATACATGTATGTTATTTCTCGAAAAAGACGTAAAAAAAAAAACAACAGAAAAACATTCTGAACAATGTTTTGCAATAAATTTGTACTTCACATGCCAAAAATGTACAAATCTGAGCGAGAAAAATAAAAAAATTACCTAAAAAGCAACATAGGTCGGTTATGCCCTGAGCACTTCAATTTTGATATTAGATTACATGTAAATACTCACATTCTGTTCAGAAAATCCTTCAATATCCTGCAGTTCCCTTGTGGTCCATACTTTCAGCTGGCTAGTCTTCTCACTATTTTTTTTAAAAAGAGATAATAACTTTCTCCTTACATGTATGTAATATTACAAGGCTAAACTATAGAATATGGGGTAACTTAAAACCATCTATTGGCTTGTTTGCTCAAGCCACTGCAAGCCAAGCAAGCTACATGTAAATACCCAGGGACGTAGATTCAGTTTTTAACAGGCGGGAATATAGAACTGACAGCCAGTTAAAAACGAGAAAAATGTAGTTCACAGCTGGGTAATTTCCCCGGTTCCCAGCTATTATCTACATCCCCGATTATTCAATGTATTAAAGGGAGCAACTGAAAGCAAAAGACCAAACATCCACTGCTAAAGCCAAATAAGCAACTGAATGCTGCAATGATTCGATTTAGTGCCCAGGGTACTTATTGACTTTTAGTTGCTAAAGGGAGGGTGCTTATTGGAGAGGGGTACTTATCATATGACCCATACAGCCCTGTGAACCTTTTCTTTGCAAAACCATTGACGAAAGTCCCGTACGAGGGCCGTACGCATTTGCGCAAGCGGGGCCGGAAAAAGCCGTACGGCCCTACTACAAAAGCGGACGGCCTCGCGCGTTAAGATTTCGATTTATTTTGCCTCCAAATTGGTCATATGATAAAATACTTATTGACAAAGTTAGGTCGGGCCGGATGGGAAAATATTTGGCTCTCGGTCATGGCGCATGGACCTCGCTGCGCTCGGTCCGTACGCCATGACCTCGAGCCAAATATTTTCCCATCCGGCCCTCCCACTTAGTCAATAAGTACATATTATTACATGTAGGTAGGTAGTGCTTATTTCTTTTTTGACAAATACATATGAGCATGAAAAAGCGCTTCGTGAACAATAACAGGAATTATAATTCAACACATTGATACACTGCCCAAATATGGTCAAAAAGTTATCGATATACGCTATGTCTACATGATGAATATCCAACGATGGATGTAAGTTTCGCATTTTGACAAGAGAATGCAAAAATGACGGACCGGCCTCAACATTTTTTTCTTCAAACTGTGCTTTGTTATCAATGTGCTGAATTATAAAACTATTATAGTGCTCAAGCTTGCGTGATATTGCCTAAGAAATGGGCGATATCATGCATGCTTTCGCGTATTATAGTTAAATGTACAACTTGCATAATGACAACAACGGTTTGCATAGTCAGATCAATGGTTTTCTTATTCAGAATATAATTTGCTATAATACCTCAAATGTCTTCAATGTCACTTTCTTAGGATAAGATAGCTTTTTGGTGTAGCATCTTCAAGGGGGAGGGGGGGGGGGGAGAGGAGTGCCAAATTGAATTATTATCATGGTACATGTACACTGTACAATATAGACCCAACACTTCACAACAACACTCATGAAAGTATACTGCCCACATATAGCATTTTGGGAATGGAAAAAGTTAACGCCCGGGCGTAGATTGGGGGGTGGACACCTCATTGAGACTTATATAACTGAGTAACTGGTTAGCTTTCAGTTGAGGTTAGGGGTAGCAGTTTATATAGTTAAATTTAGGACTAAGCAACCCGAGAAGCTAGGTCGTACAGTGGTGTGGTAGGCTATGTAAGCCTTAGCCTAAGCCTAGCTGAGGTCACAGGTTCAATCCTGAGTGGTGACTTTAGATTTTCTTTTTTACACTTAAAAATTTATTGAAAATAAAATTCTAAGTGTTGACATTATGTTATATAAGTCTCAATAAGGTGTGCGACCATCAATCTACGGCTGTGGTAAAATGTCACCCTTTTGGGAATGGTGGCAGAGCTAAACCTAATACCTGCTAAAGTTTCATATGGTGAAATAGAGAATTCGCCTTTCCATTAGTTACTCAATTTTGAAAGGGCTTATTATTGTACATACAAGTCGTGCATTTTGAAAGAAGTCTAAAGCTTGGCTTCTGCTCAATATTTTGGCTGTACTCTTGAAAACCATGGTGGAGTTGCTGGGAATCGTTCAACGCACTTACTTGTTCACTAAAGATAAAGGTATAAAATGCTGCAAAGTGGACATATCCAACGAACAATCCAACATGACGCTTGTCCCTTTGAACTGAAGAACCAAACATGGCGCCGAACTCGTCCTACCTAAAGAATACTGGCAAATACAACACCGGAGTTTACGAGCAAAATCTTACAGCAGCAAACAGGAAAATCGATGTCTTTCTTGCCTTACCAATTTCATATTTCGTCTCTAATTTCACCAAAGATTTCCACTGAAAATCCGTATGTGTTTGACCGCCATTTTAGATTACAGAATACACCTGCTGAACCACTTGCCTGAAGGCTCAATTTCTTTTTCTGTCATTTGAGATAATTCATTTTAGCATAAATGACATTACACATGTTTGATGGGAGTCCGCTGTTGTTCACACTGCAGGAGAACCAAGAGCAAAGAGATCGTATTAAAAGGATCGGAAAGATGTCTCAGGTTTTTATAGATGTTCCTCAAGGTATATTTTGTTTGTTTTTCGTGATTTGATTTTGATGTACACGGCCATTTCATAAAGGATCATCACCGTCTTGCTGCCCCGTTTAATATTCACAGATTTCAACTCCGCAGTGGAAGCCTTGAATTCTCTTCCACAAGACATTCTTGCTGAAATGGTATGCAACCAATAACTTATGATAACACTTTATTTTAAGCCTAGCTAGCTCCGTTTATGTTGTATTTACTTTTGTAGTTGTCTCTTTTCCAGTGAGAAATATTTTGGCTTGGTTGAGGGAGAGGGCAACCGTCCTTGTGCACCAGTCCTCTGATTGGAGGATTAATCCCCCTGGGGGGTTATGTACCAGTCAAATCCAAGAGCGCCCATCCCCCCTCCCCCCGGGCAAACCCCTGGGCATTTGACTTTTTTTTAAAAAAAAAATGGTCAAATGCCCCACCATGTGGACAGTTTATACGGTCAAATGCCCCACCGGGTAGGGCTTCACAGAGCGTCAAATGCCCCACCGTCTGAGCAAGGAGGTATCCATCACTTTAAACTAGAAATATGTGTCTCGCAGAACCTCGCGAAGCTCGGGTGAGGATGCACTGCAAAATTTTAAGGATGTGGGAGGGAGAGATGGAATTTCTGATATAAATGGATAGGTTGGGTTGCTTGCTGGCAATGACCTCATTTAAAGTTGAGACATTTTCGTTCTCAGTCTCTTCAATTTAACTTGTACTTTGTGCCCTGTCTTCCTAAAATAAAATAAATGGGAGCTGGTGTTAGTCAGTGTTGGGCTTTGAGCTGTGGGTCGCTGTAACTGCCATGGGACTGCCCCCCGTCTTCATTAATTTTTGGGTCCAGGACAATATGCAGCAGTGTTCTGTTTATTTTGATTGTCTTAATTAAATTCCATTTTTGAAACTTGTGAGCTAGTGCTATCTCCTGTTCCCTTTACATACTGCTATAGTTTTTGTTCTATATACTGGGAATCAAACAATTGGTAATGCAATTCTCTATTTGTTTGAATGGTTGAGATCACAGGAGCTTACTGCAACTGAAAAGTGATGTTGTCCAAAAAATAACAACTCAATGGTGAAAGTGGCATGAGATTCTCCCAACAGTAACAATACTATATTTTGGATACAGGTCATGGGAATTACAAAATTGATTACAAAACATGAATATTCAAGATGAAGCAACAGATTCTCTGCAAATACCATAAGCAATGTATAGAGACCTGGATGGAGAATTTGTAGGTTAAGACCAGGACTTAGGCCTTCATGACCAGTTAGCGCCTTTAAAAATCTTGAAATCAAAATTAATTTGTTGATGTACATTCTCCTTACTGGTGTCAATGCAGTTCACATAGCCATATAACTACAGTGAATTTGTATTCAATTTCCACAGACAACTTATGTTGAAGGTGATCAGGTTCTCAATTTGTATAATCTGTGTACTTGCTCGTACACTGATATTGTGAGGAGATTTAAGATACTGATCGCCGTTCCAATAATAAATGTGAAGCAGTAATGTTGATGTGTCATGTGTACGGTTGCTACATGTATACGGTTGCTACACATTGACATTAGCTGGTCATGATTGCTAACAGAAAATTGTTTTTTCCTAACAAAATGTTTTTATCCAAATTGTAAACAGAAATTCTCCTTACTAAACCATTCGAATGTTATTTCTTATTGAACTATTTTATGAAGAATGCTGTAAACTCGATACTGTATACGTATACAACTCGATCACTGTTTCATTCACAAACAATGCTACATCATGTAAATGTTGTATATTTGGGAAATAATTTCCACCTGTGTGATCTGCAGTTTTGATCATTCATCTGTAGTTTTGATCATTTAAAAAGTTCCTTAGTGACGTTAGTGAGAATATCAATAAACATCAAATAATTACAGTGTGTAGTAAGATAATTATTTTTCAGTGTTTGATTATCCTCTCAGTAGTTTAGCCGGTGATTTGAGGTACATTTCTTAATCGCTCTTCTTCTCTGAGCCTTACCGTATCAGGTATGAAAGATATTCGTCACGAGTATTTAGCTGATCGTGTAATTCTTGCCACCTCTCGTTGAGTCTACAAACAGAATTATTTTGTCCAACACTTCCAGTCGGTGTCGCCTCTCCTGATCGGTTTCGTTCAGAATTCTAATGGCGGCATTTTGTCAAGGCGTTTGAACCTAGTCAAACGGTGTGCCTAGGCTGTTCCAAGTCTTTGTAATCTATGCTCTCGTTGCCGGTCTCTTCGTTGCTCGATCGCGATCGCGCTGAATTTCAAGTCACCGTTCAGCGGAGTTTCGGTGGTTAATTTACACGGACAAGGATTTCCAGCCACTTGTGGAATCCAGCATTGTTGTCTTTGTTGTTCTTTCTCATTTGCATCAGAAATTGGTTGTGTTTCACCGAGAGTAAACATTTTTTCACAGACTATGAGCAAGGTTAAACGGCCGCCGGCACGGCCGCCATGAATAAACATGAATACGCGTTTGTCAGCGGTCACGATTTTTGTTGCCAGGCAACTGCCGGACACCATCGAGTATATAAATATATATATATATATATATATATAAATATATTTTTCGCTCGAATTCACGCGGCTCAGCTCCCGAGGGACGACAAATTTATTAACCTCGCTACGCTCGGGCCTTCGGCCCTCGCTTCGCGAGGAATTACTTTACCTTTCGATAGGAGCTCTGAATATTTTTCTGCCAAAACACCTTTCCGAATTTCCTTGTCTGTGCTCCACACTTTGAACAAAGGCATCTGAACTCCAGGCCCCAGTTGTTTAAAAGGTGGATAGCACTATCCACAAGATAAATCACTATTCAGTGGATAACACAATTGGTTTTGCTAATGCTTATACACTGGATAGTGATTTATCCGGTGGATAGCGCTCTCCACCTTTTGAACAACCGGGACCTGAACAATGATTATTTATATGATAGAGGTCAACAGACACAACAACAAAGCTGACAAAGCTAGAACCACGTGGAAACTGCTGGAAAAGAATGGATTACTTTTACCTTGCAACTGCTGACCAACGTTTTTGTCGAAGTCAAATGCCCGCCCCCTCGTGCTACTAAAATCTAAAATGCCACTGTTAAAATAATAATTGTAATGGTACCTTTTAGGGTATTGAACCGAAAATGACAGAATATGGGCATGACATGTGTTGTGTTATAATTGGAACTTTTTGATAGGGGTTTTTCAAAAATTTTTGACAGTTGCCCCTGTTATTTTCATATATATGGGAGTGCCTCTCCCCCTGGAGATTAATCTACTGTCCCTCCCCACCCCTCCCTCTTAACAATTCCAATTTCACTTAACATTTCCATAGATTTGCTTGAAGAATACATCATACTGTAACATTACATTGGAATCTCAAAAGTACAGTCAAACCCCATTTTACAGACACCGGCATTAATAATACATTGTACAGACACCCTGTTATTTGTTCATCCTGGCCAAAAGCCTATATATTTCTCTAAAATGTGACTGCTTAATACAGGTCACACCCATAAACAGACAGTTTTTCCCGTCCAGACTAAAACAATCTCACAGAAAGTTAACTTTGTTAATATCGTCTATTTGCTAGTTCTAAGGGTTATTTAAAATTTTCTCAAATGTGTTAACATATACTTAACATATCTATTAGCTAAACATATGTGTTGTAGTCATAATTATACAGTGTCCTTGTCCATGGTGGGGTTAGATGATTGTGATAATATACTGCTGCAGTTTTCGGTCAGAACAATAGAACACTTAAATTTCATCATTCATAAGAACCTGCTAAATATGGATACCCTGTTAATATGGACAGTTTCTATGGCCCCTTCATTGTTGGTGTTAACAGGGTTTGACTGTAAACAAAAGAGTATAAGGATCATGATACATTATTTCCTTATAGTGTCAGGATGCTGCAGCATTTCTTCAATACAAGGTTGCATTACTTCCTGTGGAACAGTATCAAAAGGTACTTAAACATGTACTGTAGGGTTGATTGTAGAGTGCTGGGGCAGATCCAGGTTTTTGTTTTGTTTTGGGTTGGATGAAGGGGGCTGCTGAAGGCATGCTCCCCGGGAAAACTTCTCAAAGGCCAAGTCAGCACATTTTAATATCTCATTACTTAAAGTTAAAATGCCATTCTGAAATTATTTTATATTTTTACAAGTTTTTGAATGTAGCTGTTTTAATTTAGTTTTAATTTAGGGGGTTTGATCGAACCCCCCGAACCCCACTCCCTAGATCCGCCCCAGGAGTGTCAGGTGGGCTTAGTATAAATTTAGTCCATCACACTTTCAATAATTTCGTTGGTGGTACATGTAGACTGGGTATTGTTTACAGTCACAACACTTGCCACTAGCTGGATTTTGCCAGCCGTGTTTATAAAATGAAACCATGTAGCTCTATTTGCAACTCATCTTTTGGAGTGGTTATACTCTACTTCTTGTTACATTTGACTGTAGAAACAAGCTTCTTGAGTAGCTCTATGATGTGTGTTTCAATTTCGCTACTGTGTGGTTCATTGTTAAAACATTCAGTAAATGTTCCAGACAGTCATGGGGGCATTTTCATTTACAAATCACTAAGGCAGAGAAAGCATTTTTTTAGTTTGCTTAGGTCATTGCATGTGCAGCTTTTTGACGGTTTTAAAAAGTGAAAGAAATCATGCAACCAGGCCAAAATATACATGTACTAAAATTATATACATGTGTTTTCACCAAAACTATAAACTGATATACATGAATTTCTTTATATGACTCTTCAGCACCTGGCTGCAATTAAATGGGATTTCTGCAACTGTTTCCCACTTTCCAAAGGATTTTCTTGTGCTTTCTCTGTGTTTCCTATACTTTTTTTCTGGCTAAAGCATAATTTGTGAGTGTGGTGTTTTTTACTTTGTCAAAATGCTTAATTAGGGACACATATTCATGCTAAAAGGCGCATAAATTCAAATAATGTTTTTAGTTTTATTTTCGTGAAAGATAAATCCTATACAAGATTGAGCTGGTGAAGGTAGAATTAGGTCAATTTTTTAGGGCAACGGTCTTCCTCCGTGTTTCTCGCAGTGTTAGCCATCTTTGATTAGCCATTGAAGCAGTGATGGTGTGACAAAGGGGGCGAAGCTATCCCTTTTATAGCGCGGGTCCGTGTTTAATATTAATACACATGTAATAATATTATTAACATGGTGATTGTCTTTCAGTGTCTTCAAAATGCAGGAATATCATATGATGCAAAGTTGATATTTAATGCCATAAGTTATATCTTCAGGTAACAAATATAAAAATAAATCCCTTCATTTTAAAAATGTCAATTGGGGACATCACTGTTAAATTAATATAACATTTTAGTAACAGTCAGGGAGACTCCAAAGGGAAACTACCCTGCCGAAATGACCAATTTTGTTTACCCTGAGTGGGGCACAAAGATGGCCATTCCATACATTTCTTACTAAAAATATCTAATACTCATTCGCCTATAACTCTTGAACAAAATGCTTTTGCGCTTCAAAATTTGGCCAAGATGTGTGGTTTTAAACTCTCTACAATTCCATAAACATTTTGGATTCGAAATCTATTTTTTAATGCTTCTGAATTTTGATATGACGTAAGTGAAAGCCAAGAATAAAGCAAGCTTAAGGTACACGCAAGCTTAAGATTCATGAAACATGAAAAACATGTACACTACACCTGGGACAGTTTCCCTTTAGGGCAATAAAACAATAATTATAGAAAAGTAGTAGAATGCTATTCCGAGCATTTTCCAAAACATTCCCTGAGTTTCCTGTGTACATATTGAAAAGTGAAATTAATCATTTTGACAGAAACTGGAAACTTAAGAGTTCTCTGAAGTTTAAGAAGTTGTCTCCAAAGGAAATCACCAATGCTTTTGGTTTAATTGAAAAATAAATTTGTCTGATCAAAGCTGTGCTCTAAGCAAAATCATCAGGAGCTCAGAGGGTGTCAACAATGAAATTTGGGGTGCCCAGCACTAACATTTTGTATAAAAATTAAGTTTATCTTGTTGCCCAAGGACAAACGTTAGTCGCCTGGGGCACCCAGGCACTGCTAGGGATGACATAAGCTGCCAAAAATTTCAACTTGAAGCAAAGAAAGAGATTGTAGAAAGCATTCTGCTAAAGGCAAGTGTTTGCTTATTGGCATGTTTTCAAATTTTTGTTAAATTCAACAATTGAAAATCTTGGAAACGTGGAGTGCACAATGCAAATAATATTATTCTTATTTAGGACATAGGGTCATTTATTGTTTCTGTATATATGTATGTAGAATGACTTTCAAATGACTTTCAAACATGAAGTTAAGCTATTTTGGTGTTTTGCTCGGAGGCTGATTATTTGTGTCAAAAAACCCATTGCTAACTATTTAAATAAGAAATTAATCTAGTTCTGAGATATAGACGTGATTTAGCTAAGCAAACTACAATCTTATGATGTACCGGTATCTGTAGTTAAAGTTTTTTGGTCTCTCTAAGTGAATTGTTATTTTTTAACAGCAACGACAATGTTTGAGATTTATTCGGGTCTCAGCGGCATAACACTATGGTAGTTCCAAATGCGTGAAACTTTAATTCATTATAAAAAAATCAATAAATTATTTTAAATCAAACAAATTGCATTTTTATGCTAAGGTGAAGATTTTTAAATAACCCCATATCAGAGAAATCATTGGTCGTTTCTTACAGAGACAACCTGTTAAATATCTGGCACAAAACTGCAACAAGTGCTACAGATCTCAAGTAATTTTTTTTGTTTTTAATGTTATTAAATGACATTCCTTGGGTCAATTGTTTCTAAAGATCTGCTGCAAAAGCCAAGCTGCCTGCTGATAAACTGATTGCAGAACTTAAATCATCCCTGTGTTGGAAGGAAGCCACTCTTTCAGTTATCAAACATGTTTGGAATGAGCAGGTTAGGGATGCTCATGATGTAACACAACTCAATAAATCTGTGTTTTCGCAATTTTCAACTTGCTCTATCCCCAATTCATATATGAAAGGCGTGGTGGAGATAGGGCATAAGTGAGGGTTTCTGCCCTGAAGGATGGAAACAAGCTCCTATATTTGCCCATTGTTTTTACATGCATGCACTGTAGGATCATCACTTATTAATTCTTTTTTCCTAAGTTCATTATTTTTAATTTCTTTCATAAAAATTATTATTAGTTGTCATCTCAATTTACTCTTATTGTGGGTGACATGATATGGCCTTATGCGCCTACTGGCACAGAGAGCAATGATGATGGATAAATTTATGATGATGATGATGATGATAGTTAAGTGGGCAATCATGCAAGCACACAGTAAAATCATGTGGATGAGGACACACAAATGGGCATTGCTTCTCCATGTTATTTTTTTATTTAAAGAGATTTTCTAAGTTATCCCCATATATCTCTATCTCTTTCAGGGAAAAATTTTAAGCAGCTCTGACTTAGCACAAACTTTGAATGTAGGACAGGTAAAAGTTGTTTGTTTGTGTAGGTGTTAAGCTCTGATCTGTTGGTCAAATGGGCTTAGAAACTAGCATGATATTTTTTTTGTTTACGATGTATTTATTTTCAAGATTTTTCATAATCAATTTACAATAGTGAACACAATCAATGCAATAAAGAAACAATAAAACATAGTGGGAAATACTATACAATGATTGCAATACCGAAAAGGAGAAAAGGAGTTAATAACTCCAATAATGGGGTCCCAAATATTTTCTTTGTGCTACATGTAAATAATAATTATTCTTTCCTCAGTTGATTGACATGAAATGGAAACTGTCTGTTGGTGTGAGCTCCAGTGCTTGTCGCAGTCTAAATTCTCCTTACATCACAGCTTTGGTAACAGTCACAGAACCCTCTGGAGCCCTCCTTACAAAGTCCTTTGAAATGACAATTGGTGAATTTAAGGTAAACTACATTTACTGTAAAGGTGTGGTTTTTACTCTGCGTGTCTAGTTTTCAGTGCTGTTAAAACCCTTTAAATCCCGAGGCAAATCCCCTTTTTTACAAACTGGTAGCTAAAAAGTTTATGGCCATGTATGATAGAGCAGTTTTCAATTGAGTGTTGTAAAACCAAAACCAAAGTAATTACTCTGACCAATCACAGCAGTCGTAAACAATCCAATGAACCAATCAGAGCTCGAGGTAATTACATGTCGGCGGCGCAAAGCACGGGAAAACGCGTGCGAGCAAGTCACGATTGGTTTTGGTTTTACTTCTGATTGGTTGAGAAAAAGGCGCGAGATTTTGTAGCCAATCACAAAGCGTACCATTGTGTAATTACTTGTCACACTCAATTGAAAACTGCTCTATAAGGTTTTGATTAGTTCAATTCATAACTTATGCTCATAACTTGGACGATATAACATGGAAATTAAGTAAACGCAATTTCGTTAATTCGGCGCAACAGGGTTCCTTTAAATCCGAAAAAAAAAAAACAATTCCTTATGATCATTTCTTCAAACTTATCATGCAATAGTAACTTTCTTGATTTTAGAAATTCGCGGCTCAGATGAGGGAAATTGCATCCGTACTGGAAACGGTGTGAACAGTCTGCGTTCATTAAGGTAGTGACAATAAACAATTATAAAGTGGATGAAGAAGGACAAACATGGCATGGCCGACAGTCTGGTTTGATTCTGTACAACATTGCTAATGACAAGAGCCGTTAGGAATTTTAAAAGTGGTGCTAACGATGGTGGAGATCAAAAAAGGAATTTTAACAAAGACAAACAGCTTGAAAGAGAATTTCAAGATATACTTAGCCGATTACGAAACCCAGTGAATAATCAACACCACAAATGACAGGAACTCGTTAGAATGAGGATGGCTATATTAACACTTTCACTCCCTGTGAGAGACAACTATGGAGAAATGTCGTGTAGTTCTAACTTTTAAGTCTGTGAACGAAATCCTATGGTGTGACCATTCAAATGAAACCTCTTCAGCAGTACTTTTGCATGGTACCATTTGTTTTTCATTATTTTATAACATGAAATTTGGGATTTTTCTTGGATTTTGATGTTTGGCACTCCTGGGAGTTAAAGAGTTAAACGATGCTGAGGATGAAAATGGATAACAACATTGAAAACATGTAAACTTGAGACTCACATTTTTCTTTTAGAGTTTGACTTTGAAATCTCTAGAATAACGTTTTTGTTTAAGTTTGGCTTAGAAATTTTTTAAATTGTATAAAATTGTATAAAATTTTTATAAAATAGTTGGTGAAGGTAAAGTGCTGTGAAGAGTCAAGGTCTTACCCCGCCTGTCTAGTTTTCAGTGCTGTTTATTGCCAGAAAAAAATACTAAACATTTCTGTGATACTTACGGCTGCTTAAGGTTACAGTGTACCTTCAGATCGAAAATTTATTGAAAATTTTTTTTTGGCGTTAAAATAAAGTTTACAGAATGAGCTTTCATCAAAAAAAAAGTATCGAAAAATGGTGAAAATTGACGGAGAAATGAAGGTATAACTTTTGTGGGCGGAGTTTGTTTATTAAGCGATATGTTTTTTTAAGCGCCGTTTTCTCAAAGTTAATTTTTCGCTTGTTGGGGACACTTTAAAGAGCTACAACTCAAAGGGAATTTGTTCGATTTTCTTTAAATTTGGACAGAAGCTAGGCTAACATATAATCAACAAAAACGTGTCGGCGAATTTCTTAATTCCGAAAATTTTTTCGTCAAGAGGCATTTCCGTGCGATCATTCCAATTTTTTTTCTCCCCTTTTCGAAAATATTCTGTAACTTTTCACTGCAATTGAATATGAAAAATCGCCGACACGTTTTTTTAGCGCTTCGTGTCCGGAAACTCGAGAACAAATCAAATTAGCAAAATATAATAATCGCTTTGAGTTATAGCGTTTTAAAGCTGATTCGGACGTTCGAATTTAGACGTCGTAAAAAATTCGACAATTCATTTTATTACCAAACGGTTTCCATATTTAGATAGCCAGCTCTATAAGCTTTAATTTGATATCTGGGTTTAGGTATATTAAGTGTAATCTTAAGACGCTAGAGCTGTTATACTGGAGACACCCCCGAAGGTACACTGTAACCTTAATATTGTGTTTCATGAGTGTTGCCAAGAAGTTGTTTTGAGTTTGTCTTCAGTTTTATGTTGAAAAAGGAAGACAACATCGCTAAAAGTGGTGAAAGGAAAAAGCGTAAAATAAAGAGAGAAAAATAACGGCTTAAAACTTCAAAGTGATTTCGTCAATAGTTGCAACCTTACAAAATGTAAAAAAGTTCATTTTACTTGCAAAAGAATTAAAAAGAAGACTGGAGACAGATCAAAGTTTACTGCATCAGTTGTACTATATTACCACATTTATAGTAAGGCTGCAAAACAGTCGTTTTTTTTTTCGCTGGCTCGCTCGCAAAGGCGCGAAGCGCCAAAAGCGTCTGAAGCCTGGATATCCGCGCGCAAAGCGCGCGAGCCTCGCATGCCCGTAGGGCGTGTGAGGCGAGAAAAAAAACGACTGTCACCTTTCCATACAACGAATCCGTTCTGACCAGGGGGCTCAAAATTATCGCTTGGATGTCAAAAATTGCTTGAGAGCTCCACCCACATTGTAAATTTGATACTGGCTCGATGTCTTATTTTCGCGGGAAAATACATGGTAGCGTGTCATTGTTGATTTCAACGAGAGCTTTAGAGTTTTAGAATTTGGGTTCTCCAAAATGTAAGCGTGTTCGGCTGAACCTAAATGTATGTTTGAGGTTCACTAAAGAACCGAAATTCGAATGCTACACGTACAAACCGATAAATGCAAAAACGGAATGTTAGAGAGAACACTCAAGTTGAGGTACCTATTCCTAAAACAGTCTCTTGAATCGTAGTTTTAGTGTGGCAACTAATCACTAAAACCTTCATATTTAACTGCCTTGCAAACTATGGATAATATAAATATTTTAAATCATTTTTATTAATTTGGGTAGACTTTTCCCCTCCCTGGGTAGCAGAGGTTCTCGCGCGACACGCTTTCGTTCAAGAAACCTCCTTCCGTGCACGAAATACTTGCATACGGTTCACATTTGTATACGAACAAACAATGCTACGTCCTAGCGTTCTTACATATACTCTGAATAGACTATTTTGCTAATGTTGTGTTCCCAGTGCATCTTGGGTAGTTCCAGTCCTTTGTGGGGGCAAACGACCAGTTTGGCAGGTAATTTGAAATTTTAATTTTGGCCGTTTGCCCCCACAAAGGACTAGAACTACCCAAGATGCACAGGGAACACAACATTAGCAAAATAGTCTATTCCATTGTGCCATTCTAACAAAGGAGACTTGAATAATTACACCCCGTTGAGGCTGAGGACCATAATAACTTTTAGCGATTTTCAGGGTCTCTATGGATACTGAGCTGACTGGCTAGGTTACTCTGTATAAATAAAGTTGTCTCCCATCAAGAAAAGGCATACATGCGTTGAAAACATTTACCGGGCCCGATCCGACAAACATAACCAGACACGCTTGTTTGCAGTTTCAGGATCTTTCAGAGCAAGTAACTTTAAAACAGACCATTACAGTGATATCTCAAGACAGAAAATTCGTGACGTCAGACTGAAACAAAGAGGGTCGAAACAAAGGGTTCCAGATCCTGGAACAGGCGAACTGATAGAATAAAGCAAACTGTTTGCAAAATGAGAGCCAACCTCCAGCCAATTTTTATATAACTTTCTGTTACACACATACATGATTACGCGATTTGTTCCCTTCACAAAGACATCTTTGCTAATAAACATTGCCTGTTCTTAATAATAATAAAATCAGTTTGTGATTATCAGCGAATTTGCGCAAATTTGCGGTAGGGTCGTACCTCTCATAAACCTCTATTTTCATTGGCCGTTCTAAAACAGTACCTGCTATTGTTTATAGGGATAGGGACATTGTTTAGGTCATTCATCTATTGTTTTGGTGAGCCAATAAAACAACTCGTTCAACGGAGGTACGACATGACCCAAATTTGTGGTTTTAAACTCCTCTTTAAGAGGTATTTTGTTAATAACCAGAATTTTCCTTCAAAAATGTCCACACTCCGCCTAAGACAGGTGACCGTCTCAAAGATAGTTTAGTTACAGACAAACAAGATAGCTTTTGCGTGACATTTATCAGATAACTCAGAGAATCAACAAAAGGTTTGTCCATCTACATGCAGTTAGTAAGGACTGCTAAAACGCAGATAACAAAGCTGCTACCGGAGTCAAATAAACAAAAAGTCCCCTACATTTATTTTTGTGTGTTATGTATTATGTACAACGCGAAAAGGCGCGTTGCACTGTAAATTAACCCTTGGGGCATTTTTATTCAACAGAGCACCGGCTGTCCTGCATAGCAGACACGAAAAATAAGAATATTTTTTTCAACCAGTGATTTATTTGAAGGTTTTGGTCAAATCAGTTTTATGCTGTAAAATTCTCCTAAAAACTTCACGGTTGCCCTCAATATTATTCTTTTTTTTTAAGCAACGTCGCAATCTTCAAGGCTAGTTAGTGTCTTCCTTGATAGGTATTTTTACCAGAATTTTGCTTTAAAATGTGCGCACACCGCCTTTGAGAGGTGCCCGTATCAAAGTTACAGACAAACGAATGAATATATTTTCGGAATTCTGCGGTATTAGAAAATAAAAGAGCTCTATTGTTTCCGAGGAAGAATAGCTAATTAGAATCTTCACATTCACTCTTTCCACCAACGCTGTGAATGAACGCCAGCCTTTCGGATTACTTGCCTTTTGTTGCATCCCTCAGGGACCTAGACAAGTCTTGGAAAGTGTTTTAATTATTCACAGTCATTTTACTCTGGCGAAGGCAGCAGAAAGGCTGCCGAAAATTTAGTAATTTTAATTTACACGTTTTAGGACTTTTAGGTCAGATACAATTATTTTGAGTTTTTTTTTTTATCATGAACACTGACCGCCCAAACAGTATGTAATAGCAACTTAGCTAGTTTCTAAGTAGATGCAGATTTGGTAGCTGTGAAAAGAATCAGTGAAAGGTAAAAATATAGCGCTGAAGTTAATGCTGATCTACCAGCGTTGTTAGTTTAGAGTGAAAAAACGTGGAAAGGCGACCAAAGAAACGGTTGTAAACAGATGAGCTAGACGCTTGGAGAACTCTAAAAAAATGATTTTTTTTCAGTTAACGGTTCAAGGCAAGACATCATTATAATTATCCTAAAAGCTTTACTGTTGTCCTGGATACTGTGTTTCTCTGGAAATTATTACTTTCTTTAAACAATGTTTTAACCCTCGGGGCATTTTTATTAAATAGAGCAGCGGCTGGCCTGCTTAGCAGACACGAAAGATAAGGATATTTCAACCAGTGATTTACTTGAAGGTTTCGATAAAAGTTTCCACATCACTGTAATGTTGTTCTAAGAGGGTCGTGAAGGGGGGGTCCTAATCCCATTTCCCAGCAAATTGTTTTTTTTTTTCAAATCCCAGCTCAAATCCCACAATCCCAGCCTGTGTTGCTCAAATTGAAATCCCATTCCCATTTTTCTATTGTTTTTGTTTCGTGAATCCCAGTCCCAGTGCACAAAATCCCATTTCCCAGCCTCTAAAAAAGGCAAATCCCAGCTCCCATTTTACCCCTTCACGACCCTCTTCTAACTCTTGAGTCTGGCGTTAGTGACCTATTGAATAGTACTTTCCTTTGGTGCTCTTTTCGGCCATTTTTTCTTGTATATTTTTGGAATGAAATGGTTCAGTAAGTCAGCGTTATTGCTGTAGAATGACTGAATGAGGTTATGCTAATGATAACAAGGTGTCCCCTCCATTCTTTGCTTTTACATCCAATTTCTTGAAAATAATCCCTTATCTATGAATGGTTATCAGTAGTTATTTAACTTTTCTTAGTAGAATATTACAAATTTGATTCGGTTCGAATCATTTTTAGTCAACAGATCATGAATCAAAACTGGACCAACAAAACAATGAAATGCGATATAAATATCGACACGCGATATTGTACGATATTTACATAGAGAAAGCTCAACCTGTTATAGCGTTAAATGGGTTCTATCACGAATCCAATACTGTACAACTTTCTGTTACACACAACATGATTACGCGATTTGTTCCCTTCACAAAGACATCTTTGCTAATAAACATTGCGTGTTCTTAATAATAATAAAACCAGTTTGTGATTATCAGCGAATTTGCGCAAATTTGCGCAAATTTGTGCTTTTAAACTCCTCGTTAAGAGGTATTTTGTTAATAACCAGAATTTTCCTTCAAAAATGTCCGCACTCCGCCTAGGTTAAGCCTAAAGAATACCGTTCAGAAGGACGTCGGACACCTTATTGAAACTTATATAACGGAGTAACTGGTTAGCTTTCAGTTGATGTTATGGGTAGCAGTTTATATAGTTAAATTTAGGCCTGAACAACCCGAGAAGCTAGGTGGTACAGTGGTACAGTGGTACGGTAGGCTATCTAAGCCTAAGCCTAGCTGAGATCACAGGTTCAATCCTGAGTGGGGGATTTTAGATTTTCTTTTTTACACTTAAAAATTTATTAAAAATAAAATTCTAAGTGTCGACATTACGTTATATAAGTCTTAATAAGGCGTCCGACGTCCCTCTAAACGGCATTCTTTAGGCACAACCCTCCGCCTAAGACAGGTGACCGTCTCAAAGATAGTTTAGTTACAGACAAACAAGATAGCGTTTGCGTGACATTTATCAGATAACTCAGAGAATCAACAAAAGGTTTGTCCATCTACATGCAGTTAGTAAGGACTGCTAAAACACAGATAACAAAGCTGCTACCGGAGTCAAATAAACAAAAAGTCCCCTTCATTTATTTTTGTGTGTTATGTACGTATTTGCATAAATAACATGAAAATGATTATAAAAACTTATTAGCTCGTGATATCGGGTAAACTTGTAAAGTTTGTTGGGTTTTCCCGAAAGGGCACGTTGCACTGTAAATTAACCCTTGGGGCATTTTTATTCAATAGAGCACCGGCTGTCCTGCATAGCAGACACGAAAAATAAGAATATTTTTTTCAACCAATGATTTATTTGAAGGTTTTGGTCAAATTTTTATGCTGTAAAATTCTCCTAAAAACTTCACAGTTGCCCTCAAAATTAATATTATTTTTTTTAAGCAACGTCGCAATCCTCGAGGCTAGTTAGTGTCCTCCTTGATAGGTATTTTTACCAGAATTTTGCTTTAAAATGTGCGCACACCGCCTTTGAGAGGTGCCCGTATCAAAGTTACAGACAAACGAATGTATATATTTTCGGAATTCTGCGGTATTAGAAAATAAAAGAGCTCTATTGTTTCCGAGGAAGAATAGCTAATTAGAATCTTCACATTCGCTCTTTCCACCAACGCTGTGAATGAACGCCAGCCTTTCGGATTACTTGCCTTTTGTTGCATCCCTCAGGGACCTAGACAAGTCTTGGAAAGTGTTTTAATTATTCACAGTCATTTTACTCTGGCGAAGGCAGCAGAAAGGCTGCCGAAAATTTAGTAATTTTAATTTACACGTTTTAGGACTTTTAGGTCAGATACAATTATTTTGAGTTTTTTTTTATCATGAACACTGACCGCCCAAACAGTATGTAATAGCAACTTAGCTAGTTTCTAAGTAGATGCAGATTTGGTAGCTGTGAAAAGAATCAGTGAAAGGTAAAAATATAGCGCTGAAGTTAATGCTGATCTACCAGCGTTGTTAGTTTAGAGTGAAAAAACGTGGAAAGGCGACCAAAGAAACGGTTGTAAACAGATGAGCTAGACGCTTGGAGAACTCTAAAAAAATGATTTTTTTTCAGTTAACGGTTCAAGGCAAGACATCATTATAATAGGCCATTTGCACGATGACGTCATTTGACTACTACTACCAGAATTCATTTCGTTTTTCTTCTTATTTAAATTTTGTAATCCCAGTGCGGTTTAAATAACAATAGCCCTAATTTGCACTACAAAACAAAAAACTGAAGGATTCTGGTAGTAGTAGTAGTCAAATGACGTCATCGTGCAAATGGCCTATTATCCTAAAAGCTTTACTTTCCTGGATACTGTGTTTCTCTGGAAATTATTACTTTCTTTAAACAACGTTTTAACCCTCGGGGCATTTTTATTAAATAGAGCAGCGGCTGGCCTGCTTAGCAGACACGAAAGATAAGGATATTTCAACCAGTGATTTACTTCAAGGTTTCGATAAAAGTTTCCACAGTCAAATTCTCAGGTACCCTTCAAAATTATTCATTTTTTTTAAGCAACGTCATACTTCTCGGGACATTTTTGTTCAATAGAGTACCAGCAGCGTAGCAGACATCAGCAGTACTACTTTATCTATTAAACGGTTTTTTTACTTGATCTTTACAATATATATTCAAAAACAAAATTACACTTTCTTTTGTTAGTCTTGTTATGTCTATGATATCATGTAAATATTATGAGCAAAATTGATATTTGATGTTTTACAAATTTACATCGGTTTTCCGTGGTGTGGACTCTTATTTACCACGATTTACGTCATCACATCTCATTTACCACTCACGTCGACCAATCAGATTGCGAGTTTAGCGGCAATTGTGGTAAAATTATTAATAATACATTCCGATTTCTTGAAGCTTCCAAAAATTCCGTGTCGCTCCTGTTTGCGTGCTTACATCAACGTGAAGCGCGTACGTATTGTTCAAGTGACAGCTTCTCTTCGCTCTAATGGTCAATATACAGAATATATGCAGAAATTTTTAAGCACGACAACTGTTAAACAACTGAAGTTTTCTTTCAGTTGACACCTGTTGTCCCTGTTGGCAGACAAATGATAAAGCTGTTGTTCGTGGGCCAGTTTTGCAACATTTTAAACTTCTTTCTTGGATGATTGTTGCTCCATACTAAAGATGGTCTTTTCTCGGAGATTGCGGCGCTGTCATCGTTGCCTTGGGCCGCAATTATTCTTCGTGGCATCTGTCTTGCTATTCTTAATTTCCGCTTACATGTTTTTCTCGGCTTATATCACCATGCCTCAAATTGAGAAGCGTGCTAGCATCGATAACATGCAGTTGAAACCTTTTAACCAACTGGAAAGTCACGGTCTAGAAATGGAGAGTCCAAAATGGCGGACCTCGGTCGAAAGCAAAAGAAGACAGAACCTAATCATTGTCGCCCATGGACGTTCTGGTTCAAGCTTTACTGGCACCATTTTCAATCATCACCCGTCAGTATTTTATTTGTTTGAGCCATATCAAACCGCAGAACGTCTTCACGGAAAACTAGACCCGTTCAACAGAGACTACAAAGAGAAAAGCTGGGAGTGGATGCGAGGTGTTTTCCAGTGTAATTTTGTGTCACCTAAACATGCAGATGACTTGCAGCATTACTATCGATATGTGATGAGACGGAATACGAGAGATACTCAACCAAGCATTGCTCTTTCGTCTCCTCCATTTTGTCGGTATAATACTTCTGATCCTAGATGGAACCTTCAAGATGCCTGCCCAGATCCGTTTGACCAGAAAACGTTGGAGGAGGTTTGTGCTAAGAAGTACAGCATGACCGTGGTTAAAGCTCTAATAGGAAGAATGCCTAATAAGAGCATTGAACAGTTGATCTCTGTCTGCGAGTCGTCAAGCGAGTTTGATTGTAAAATACTATTTCTGGTCCGAGATCCGCGTGGGATTATTCCCTCTTCCAAAGCGGTGAACTTTTATCGTGATAAAGACAGAATTGGCTTATCAGAGTCGAGGAAGTTCTCTTACGAGAACTGCATGAATACTGAGCTAAACCTAAATATCATTAAATCACTGCCCCTGAGGTGGAAGAAGCGAGTTAAGATATTGCGGTATGAAGATCTAGCGTTGAACCCGTCTAAACTACTTCCAGGGATGCTGGAGTTTGCTGGCCTACCCATGGATGATAGTTTGAGCAAATGGCTTTATTTAGCATCGCATGGACCGAAAACAGAAAGCGAACGCGAGGCTGCCCCATGGAGGCAAGAATCCTCCGAGGGAGCCGTCAGGTGGAGATGGAAGGTGCACCCGTATGAAATTACCCTCATTGAACATTACTGCAAATATGTCATGAAATTGTTAGGATACAAGCCGCTGGATCTTTCGTATGACACGCAGAGAAATCTAAATATTAGCCTCCTTGACGACGACTTTGAGGCTCTTAGATGGCTTAGGGTTTAAAACGTTTTTGGCTAAGAAAAACTTATTATGCTAAACATGTTCACTCAGCCGGTGGACAAACAGCGAAAAATTATTTCGATAAAGAAACCGCCAAAGTTATAAATTCAAAGCATTTATACAACTACAGCAACTATAAAACGACAAACAAGCAATTGTTCGTTGGGGTTGCCCAAACTGTCCTTTTACTCCCAAGTTCTTGCATCACTGTAATGTTGTTCTAACTCTTGAGTCTGGCGTTAGTGACCTATCGAATAGTACTTTCCTTCGGTGCTCTTTTCGTCCATTTTTTCTTGTATATTTTTGGAATGAAATGGTTCGGTAAGTCAGCGTTATTACTGTAGAATGACTGAATGAGGTTATGCTAATGATAACAAGGTGTCCCCTCCATTCTGTGCTTTTCCATCCAATTTCTTGAAAATAATCCCCTATCTATGAATGGTTTTCAGTGGTTATTTAACTTTTCTTAGTAGAATATTACAAATTTGATTCGGTTCCAATCATTTTTAGTCAACAGATCATGAATCAAAACAATGAAATGCGATATACATATCGACACACAATATTGTACGATATTTACATAGAGAAAACTAAACCTGTTAAAGCGTTAAATGGGTTCTATCACGCTATTTGACTGATTCTGCAAACATACAAACAGGTTGTAAGGTGGCTCCCTATAATTTCAATAAAAAGCATGAGCTGCAAAATAAAGCCTAATTATCTAAACAATTTTGCGAGATTTACCAGTGAGGATGCCAACATATTTATGCTTTTTTATCAGTTGTCACTGTTTTGGTTAAGGCCATTGCCATGGCAACAGAGCATTCAAAGAAAGACAAATATTGCACAAGAACTGACCTCAATTCTGTATAAAATATTTCGAGCCTCCTTCGGTGAATTTTTTTAAACTTTTCTATCCGTCTTTAGGAAATGACTAAAACCAATGTTTTGGAAAGAAAAAAATAGGGTCGTTAGACGGTTTTCCCACTATCAATCCATTTCGTATATTTAACTAAATTCCTCAAACATACTTTTTCTAAAAAGAATATGCATAGAAGTAGCGTTAGTGTCTCAAAAGTTGTAATTTGAAAAATTTACCGCAGTCACGCCAAAAAAAAAAAGAACCGGAAAAACCAACATTTTCGTATGAGGCGTGTAGATAAAGTCCTGAAGTGTGACCATTCAAATGAAAGCTACAGAGCAATACTTTCCTGTGGTGCTGTTATTATGCTTATCCTGTTGTGCTGTTTTTTAATGCTGTACGAGGTGGTTCTAACTTTTGAGTCTGTGGATGAAATCCTAAGTGCGACCATTGGAATGAAAGCTGTTGAGCAGTACTTTCCAATGGTACTATTTATTATTTACGAATTTTCTGATCAGTTCACACTTAATACCATAGATTATAAACGGATAGAACGCATAATAACATGCTTTCAAGCCGCAAGGCCCCTGGGGTTGACAACATTCCAATCCGTGTCATCAAGGACTGCCGCAGTTCAATTCATGAATTACGTTCATTGTTAATGCCTCTTGTCTAACTTGCGAGTTTCCATCAAAATGGAAATCAGCCGAAGTCACTCCATTTCCTAAAGATGGTGACCACGAACAGGCAAACAACAGTTGGCCCATCTCACGTTTACCAGTTTTATGAACATTTGTGAAAGGGTTGTAATTCACTTTCTATTTACAACAAGAGAACATAAAGCTATGTTCTCTTATGATCTTGTTTACAATCAAACGACACCCTAACAAAGACTCAAAGCGGTAACAAAAAATGGCATTTATGGCTGATTAAACATGATTACAAAATCTTTTCTTTTCAGCCGGATTGCGGGTTTTGTAAAACCTTGTCAGGTTTTGTTTTTCATGCTGCGGTCTTATTGCCAGATAAAGAGAACGATTTTAACATGACTTTGACGATGAGGTCCAGTGGTTTGAGATTCAAATGAATTTTGTTAACCAGATATTGACCAAAGAGCTGGTCGCGCGCGTATTTCCGACAAAACAGCTCGGGATTCCATGTGCTCCAGACGCGTACCTGCGAGGGCTTACAGGTACGGACGGTATAATAACTTTTTTTTTTTAAAAAAAAAAAGTTGTGTTAGACTTGCACACATAGTGAATATCCCAGCAGAAACGCCAAAGATGTACTGACAAAGAGCGTTGTATTTTCCTTTGGTCGATCACCTCGTACAAGAACTAAATACAAGAGGATCGTTTCTTATAGGACAATATCTTGTTCCGGCAAAGATGAACGCTTTGAACAGCGGAGTACAAGATAAGCCTTATGAAACCTACAAAAACGATCTTTCAGAGAAGAAAGACTTTGACAATGAAATTTGGAGGTGGCAAACAAAGTGGTCTCACTGTTCGACTGATGAAAAACCAGTGACACTCACAGAAACTCCAGCACGCTAATCCGTTCAACGATGAAAACAGAGCGACTCTCAGATTTTGCCCTGATGCATGCGCACAGAGACATGCCCATTGATGTAGAAGCCGTGATTCGCGAACTTTGCACCAAAAAGAATGAACAGACGACTAACTTTCGAATTTCTTCGAGTTCCACCAAGATTTCAGATATGTTTGCAACCAATGTGTCGCTAGTCAGAGTTCTCACTGTATGTTTGTTCTTCTTAAAAAGGTTCACTCATGCAGGTCACTTTTGTTTTTAAACTATGCGAAAAAAATAAGTAAGAAAGTGAGTTTTACCTTCGCTTCAAATTACGCATGCCCAATCCCCCAGACGAGGGCCCTTCGGCGCACTAACAATGACACTCACAACCATCAAGGCGTACAATCAGAAAATTCATAGGAACGCCTCTGTGCTCGATGGAAAACGGAGTCCTATGTCGCAGGCTGTAGGATAAAATTATGGTTCCTTACCGGCAGAAGTGAATTACTTTGTTAAAGTATGAAAACCACTGATCAAAATTCGAACAATCGTAATGCTGTCATGAGGGGCACTGAAATTAAGCTTATTATTAACTTATTCATTCATTCTTCTTGATTTTCTTCTTGTCGTCAGCTTTCTTCAACACTACCGTTTTGTTACTTCAAAATGTTAGTGCAACTCTTTGGACATGTTTGGAATTAAGTTCCCTTAGCAAAGCAGACGGGACTTCAATTTATACTGTAGAAGCAGAGACCGACACAACGTAGATTTTTTAGTTTTTGTTTTGAGTACCTCGTAAGTAAGTGTTTAATCTGTCCTGAGAAGACTGATTTAAGTCTTACGAAGTACTTTCAAAGAACAAAGAAAACATACAAGATAAGAGAAAAGACTTAGGTTTGCGAGAAAACAACCTCTGTAGCTTCAGCCAATAATAGATGACAAAAATATACCTTGGGTTGGGCAGTTGGATTCCCCCACTCCTCTGCCCCCGTAATAGTTTTTCCATTCCAGATTAAAATAATCACAAGTTCGTCTAAGCTGTTGCAGTTGCACCCATATTACTGTTGTATTGTTTTTCTGGGGAATATCTGATAACCTGCACTTGCCCCATGCAGGGTGACGAATTTTGCTATGTTGTACTAATCGTTTAGTCCTGGGGTAGTGGACCCCTTTGGGCTCAACATTGATAGGTGCATTATGACAAATATCCTGGTTCTATAATTTATGGTGTCTACGTAGCAGGCATAAGCGCACATAAAATGTAGTTTATAACACATGAACCTCGTGAGGTAGTTTCAACAATGCTTAGAATAAATATGTTTTGATTAATCGCATTTGAAGACCTACTTGTTCCGTCAGGGGAGGGGTGCAACCAAGCTTCAACGGGGCACGTTTAGTACTACTAAATTAACCAATGTAAAACGAGGGCCAGTTCTTTTAGATATACTGGCAATTTAATGCCTTATTCGCTTATTCGCAAGTTAAGGAGTTTGATAGGATTAAGACCGGATAAACTTTAAACATATTGTAATCAGGCACAATGTAACGATACCGGACGGTACATGGAAAACTGAACCGGACCAACTTGCATGCCGGCCTCCCGGTACCAAATGAACAAATGACCTCAGCTGAGTCAATTTTACTAAATGCGTTCTATCACAATGAACACTTAAGTGGCCGATCCAGACTCCAAGGTAAAAAAAAGCATTTTCACCTCTTCGAGGCTTATGTTTTGGCGAGTTAAAGGGGTGCGGGGGATCTGCCACTGTGTAAATCTGCAAGGGCCGACGGCGCTACAAAGGCGCCAGATCCTGGTGAATTTTATACTCAGCAAATTTCTATATCAATCAGAACTAACTAATCAAGCAAGGCTGACTGTACAGCTGGGATTATCAGGTATATACCTTGCTTGACTACTTAGTTCTATATAATAGTACAGTCGAAACTCTCCTAATACGGACACCGATGCGGAAGGGACAGAGCAAAGTGTCCGTATTAGAGAGGTGTCCGTATAATAGAGGTCACTACGATGACGTCGCTTTTAGGACTCCACTAACAGTTTTTGTTCAGTAACTAAAATCGGGCCCACACTCGTCTTTTAACTGCATCTAAGGGTGCGTTCGATTGGAAAATCCGGATTTCGATTTTGAAATCCGGATTTCGGATTTCCCAAAAAAACGCAAAATCCAAAAACGGATTTCCAATTACCGAAATCCTTCTCCGCGATGGATTTCCATGAACAATGGAAATCCGGATTTGGATTTTGAAATCCGTATTTCAAAATCGAAATCCGGATTTCCCAATCGAACGCACCCTAAATTAATTAATGATCATTAATAGACAGCATTGAGACACTGTCTATCAGTAGTGTACTACGTTGTAAAATTTTTTAGCTATATAAGGTATCTACGAATCACTGCTTTAAAACGAAACGAACTACAACGCAATGCTGCATGTGAAAAAGTGATATAAAGTACAATTCTGAAAACGTCTTTTAATATATGTTTGTAACCACAAACAGGAGATTGTATTACTTACTCAAACTATCATCACCTGATCACCGGAGTGTCCGTAATAAAGAGATTAAGTTTATATGAATTTGCTCTCTGGGGCCGAGATTTAGTGTCCGTTGTCCGTATTAGAGAGGGTCCGTATTATAGAGGTTTTTTTCAGTAAAGAAAATATGTGAGAATTTTGTCGGGAAACTGTCCGTAATAGAGAGGTGTCCGTAAGGAGAGGTTCGACTGTAACTGTTTTAATGCCTGGTTATATTTTGTGACTTCTTTTAAGGACTTTAGTTTATTACTAACAATTGCAGGTGTGTTCATGGTTTCAGTTTCTTGTAATAAAAGCTTTCATTTCCTCTTTGTGTTCAGGGTACCTTCCCTTTTAGCCATCCGGTTTCCGCCCATTTCTATATTTCCAAAGCTCAGTCAGTGTCAGTCAGTTGATAATTAGTAATTAGAGTTCACCTGACATCATGCACTTGTCCGAATTAACGCAGTGAACCTTTTTACGGCCTTTTTGGGTTGGCGTATTATCCCGGTTGAAATACTTGCACAAAACTGATTGTGCATGAATGTAAGGATTTTTCTCGTGCAATTTACTGAGAAATAGAACAAGCCATGAAGAATACGATCGGAGAAGAACTCCGAAGAAGAAGAACTCAGCGAAAGCTTCTCTTCATAATTTTAGCAAAGTTTTATAAGTTAACAAAAATCAGCAATTTACTAGTCACTATGACAAAACTTCTTAAGTAATTCTAAGTTTTTTCTTTATTCCATCCACCGTGCAAGTCGAGTTAACTTGAAAAAGAACACTGAGAAAAATCCCAAATTTCATTCTGTAATATGTTGACAAGCAAAATCCATCACGGATTAGTGCTGCGAAACTGATAGCTTTAAATTCATTTTCAAGGAATTTTTTGAATTGATTCAACGTCTTAAGTTTACGTGAAACCAGTTCCAACATTCTGATCATAAGAATCAGTCAAAGAGGTATGTAAACTTTACGAAACTAAAATTTCGGACTACAACAACAGCCTTTTTATTCGCAAGTTTTTGCATCTGGGGAGTTCCATTTTGTTGGATGGGCTGCGATCTGGGTTTGCTTTACAATTTTTCGAAACCAGCTAAACTTAGGGGGCTAGTTCTAAAATAGGGAACGGGGAATGGGGGAACGGGGAACGGGGAACGGGGAACGGGGAATCTCTAAAATGGGGAATCTCTAAAATAGGGAATCTCTAAAATGGGGAATCTCTAAAATGGGGAATCTCTAAAATAGGGAATCTCTAAAATGGGGAATCTCTAAAATAGGGAATCTCTAAAATAGGGAATCTCTAAAATGGGGAATCTCTAAAATAGGGAATCTCTAAAATGAGGAATCTCGAAAATAGGGAATTTTGAAAGCAGCTGTTACGAGGGCCGTAAGTAAAGCTGTCCGCTCGCGATAAAACTGAAATTCAAGATGGTTACAAACTAGAAGTCACACGACTCCTAGGAAGACCATGCAATTACGATACGATTTCGTGTATAAATAAATATTGATGATGATGATGATGATGACCATTTAATTTTTGTCGGAAGAGGAGGGAGGGGAGGGGGGGGGGGGTTGGGGCAATTTCTTCTGAGTGTGATTTTTTTTTTCATCATCACTATTTGCAATAATTTTTTTTACCAAAATGCTTGAATATTTTTCACGTGCTTTCTTGTGCACTAATTTTTTCTCTTAAATTTCTTCTGCAGGAATTTTTTTTTGGTAATTGCTCACCCCCCTCCCCCCCCCCCCCCCCCCACAAAAATTAAATTGTCCGTTCCTCACCGTGTTTTGTTTCATATTGTGCGACAAATCAAGCTAAATCATGTTGCGACACTTATAGTGTCTGGTTCATAAGTGTAAATATCCGGTCTCGATTGCGAAACCGTCACACGAAAACTCCCAAAAAAAAAAAATCACTTTGCTTTTCGGTAAGTTTGAAAGAAAAATTAACAACTTTTCGTTACATTTTTTAACACCCGAAGAGAAAAGCTCAATTTATCTGCAAGATCGCGTAAGTTCGCGAACGTGACCGCTTTGCGTTTTCTCGTGCCGGCGTCATGCCCGCGGTTGGTCCAAACCGTGTAGGACCTGTAGGACGAGAACTGCGAGAAGAGTATTCCCTCCAATCTTGATTTTAGTTGGCTGTACGAGATTAGAAAGGCGGCGCTCCGTCGTCACCCGCGATATCTTTAAGTTGAGAATTTATAATAATCCAAAAATTAAAATACCAATTATTAAAAAGAAAAAATCACCAAAAAAATTAACTCATATTGGAAAAATTGGGAATCTTGCAAAAATTCAAGAAAAACCTTATGGCGGGGTGGCATAAAGGGGCACATAAAGTTACAATATTACAAGGAATTTCCCGTTTGCTTACCTCTATGTAACATCGACGTGCATTGAAAAGGGAGTGGAAAAAATTCATCTGTCCACTGTTAACGGCCGCAAACCCCCTCGGAACGAAAAAGCGCAGCGTGTAAATCGTCGTTACTTATGCCAACTTTTTTTAAGTAATGCTATATTTTTTTTCTTTTTTCTGCAACTCAAGACATATCGTTTTTGGGTGGGATAAATGCGTTATCTCCGCAATTATTTTTTAGTATTTTTTTATCTCCGCAATTATCAGTCATTAATTTAAATGCTTTTTGTCACTACATAGTCTGTATGACGGTATTTCTCCTTCGTTCCTCTGTGCTCTGCAGTCCGAATAGGACGTTCGCTCAATACACTGAGATATGCAGGTTCCTTGATGATGATGCTGCGATAACATGAGAACATCTCTGTCCCCCTTCCAACTGAATCGCGCTACCATTTTTCGCATTGATTCTGAATTGCTACAATGAGCCGCCGCAAAACGTCTTTTTCCTTGCTTTTCACTCTAATAAGGATAACACATGTCAAATTGAACAAAGGAAACTCGGGTTTCATTTTCAGTGGCAAGAGTTCCATTGTAAGTGTTCGGTTAGTACAGGTTTTTGACATTGACAAATGACTATTTATTCAATGTCCGCTTAATTGAGGTGTTCGCTTAAAAGAGGCAGTTTTTACAGTAAACATGGGAACAAAATTTTGGGACATCGACAATACAGGTTTGACTGTATTTTTTTTTCTTCCACAAACCTTCACTAGTTTCTGGTGTACTTAAAAAAGAAGTGCTCACATTCGTCGTTCGTGCTCACTTTCGGCGCGGTCGCACGAAGGAATTTGTTATCCTAGGAAGACGAATTTTTCACACGGTACCACAGGCAGCACAAGCGGTAGTGATTTTAATACGTGTGGTGATTTTCTCACTTATCTGCCATGTGCTTCTAGCCTCCACGTGCAAATGTTCATAGTAGCCATGTTATAGTCTTTTGACCATGGCGTTCAAAATATTCCTTTATATTATATTATAAAGTCCAGCAAGTCCTTTTCACATGGGTACTTTGATGTTTTGTTTTTCAAGTTTTTCTATGGCGCAAGAAAGTGACAAATAGATGTGTCGCGCGGAAGCGCTGACCTTGGTTTGCATAATTAATACCTTTCCGCTCTCCCTACGTTTCTTAGGAAGAAAGGGGAAACTGTTCGCAGTCGTGTTTAGTTTTTTGTGATCTCCAGTTTTCATGTTAGGAATAAGAAAAAATAAAATTGTGCATGGTTCATTTGGTTAGAAGCTTGTATACTTGTTGGCTGTGTTTGATAACGTGTTAAGGCATGCTTCAACGATTACTGAATAAAATAGGTGAACTTGTGAGTAGTACGAATAAACACTGGCTTTTTTACGTCTTGGTTCAATTTAAGAGTTTCAGCCTTTGAGAGTTTCTGTGGTTCATACCGCCTTACCACTCGTAGGCAAACACCTGAAAATGTCAGGAAGGTGGATGCATTATAGGTGTGGTCGTTGATGACATGACTCAAATCTAATTAACTGACCGTTACAAAACTGATTGTAAACTACACACAGAAAGATTTGACTATAGATGTAGCGAAACTCCTTATAATGTTCCAAAAAAAGTCAATGAGTGTAAGAAAGAATGTTAGGCCCGGTTCAAACGCCGAACTTTTCATGAGCCGAACCTAATACCTTGAATTAAGTACATGAAAAGTTCGGCGTCTGAATCAGTTAAGAACGGCTATTTGAATTTGGAACGGCTCAGCCGTTCTTTCCGCCTGGCTCAGCCGGGAATTTCGGCTTTGGAACGGCTTTGATTCAGACGCCGAACTTTTCATGAGCCGAACCTAATGCATAAATTATTATAACGACTGTTGCGTGTTCTGACATCTTTGCCTGAAAATCGCTGATCTTTCGATTTGTTTCTCTTCAAACTGAATTAACTTCGGCTAATTAAGTTCGGCGTCTGAATCAACAGGCGTACTTTTGTTAATTTGGGTCGGTCCAAATTCGAATTAAGTTCGGCTCATGAAAAGTTCGGCGTCTGAACCGGGCCTTAATGTTCAAATGAAGATGTGAGGGAGACTTACTGGCGATAAAAGTGAAACTAGACCCTATTTTAGAGATTCCCTATTTTAGAGATTCCCTATTTTAGAGATTCCCCATTTTAGAGATTCCCCATTTTAGAGATTCCCCATTTTAGAGATTCCCTATTTTAGAGATTCCCCATTTTAGAGATTCCCCATTTTAGAGATTCCCTATTTTAGAGATTCCCCATTTTAGAGATTCCCCGTTCCCCGTTCCCCGATTCCCCGTTCCCTATTTTAGAACTAGCCAAACTTAGGGTTGATTTCCACTGTCGCGTAATTTTCACGTGCGTAAATCAAAATAAGAGACGATGCATGAACAGCTTGCGTGAAAGTTTACGCGAGCTGTTCTTGATTTACGCACGTGAAAATTACGCGACAGTGGAAATCAACCCTTAGACGATAGTATCACACGAGTTCCAGTTTCAGTTCCCTTTTAGCTTTTCTGTTTCCTGTTTTTAATATCAGTTAAATTCCCCACCGGGCTGAAACACATTATAACAAAGTGTTTTGTATTTAAGTTTCATATACATTCTCGATTAATTGTTTCCAATACTAGTAGCTTTAATTTCAAATTATTCCGGTTGCATTTTTATGGTATTCTTGCAGGCGGTCATAATTGGTGGCCTGCGGAGAGCAGAAGTTATCCCAGGTCAATTTCATATCTCTTTTTTTTTCTTGTTTCCTGGTAGTGAAACGAAGCCGGCCGGGAAACATCCGCGGCATTTAATACTTTCACAGGCCAGCTTTAGTCCCTTGTACTTGCATTTCATTTTTCAGGGGCAAGCCCAAACACTTACACTGCTGTCACGCCTAGTCAAATCGGAAATGGGCTCTTACAATGTCACTTCCTGTCTCTTGGTAATCACGATTTGTTTTCGTTTGCTATTAATTTTTGCTTATTAATGCTCAATCTTCAAATGTCTTCAAAAATATGAAAACTACTTGGAAATATTAATGGAATATTAAGGATGCTCAATACAAGCTCGAAATTACCAAGTCATTCGACGAGAAGCGTTACCAAGAAGCCCGTCAAGTAGCTATCAGCAAAACAGGAAATCACGCGGGGAATTGAATTTTATTATTTGTGGCGATCAATATATACAGCCGATGACGTATTGTTGTGGCAATATTTAAACGCTCTGGGCAAGTCGTAAATTACTAAGTTGAACAGCACTGCAATTCAGTAACATCTCTTCCGAAAATATGAAGATGAAGACTGTTTTACTCGTCTGCTTTTGTGTTGGATTGAACTACGCAATGCGGGTAGGTGAAAATATTTTTAGTTTGTGTCCGATTTTCGTGCTCTTCAATTCGGTGGTTTCCGTTCGTGCTGTTTATATAAGTTGGAGTAAACTTTTCATACTTTCGTTGTATCATTTACAGGCGAATCTCTTAGCTTTTTAACTTTTATCGTAATAATTTTGTTTATATGAGTTTTATTTACTGATCGGTATAGCTAATTATGCAATTCACTCGTCCGAATCAAACGGTCAACGAACGCTGTTTTTAAACTAAAAGCATGTTGTGATTATAAAAATACGGAACTGACAATAATCCCGTCCGGTTTTGTGTGGAAAACGTGGGCCGTTCTCAAACACAATTGTTTCATCTTATATCCGATTTAATACTTCTCATATCTAGGCAAACGGAACAGAGATTTCTTGCAGCACGTTTATGAGCGTCTGACATTCAACCAACCGTAACAAGTGACAACAAAAAACTCACTATAAATGATCAAAGAGGTTTAAAAGAATGTTTAGGAATGTCTTTTTATTCTTTTGATGAAATATGCATTGTTTAATTGTCCCGTGAACAACAAATCTGATTATTCTATTGCACAACGGGAATGAAATAATAGGTTCCAAATAAAACGTCACATTTCGCCTTCACACTTCTCGAGCGCGCAGCGCGATTCACGCGATTCACACGATCCACGTGAGTGCTCGCGCCCGAAAACCCGCTTGAGCGTTGCCCAAAAGCACCTGTCGTGTATTCCACTCAAGAAGTTCCCGACACGGAATTATGGAATTTCCATTCTGTTTCGATATAAATGGGTGTGAAAATAAATGGTATCGATCGGTGATACTACCATTTTCGAGCTACCGTGAACGGCAAACTTTTTTCCGCGTTGTTACATGCTTAAAACGTTCAAGTTTGTCGTGTCAAACTGTTGCGTTTTAGAGGTGTTTACAAGTCAAATTTTGACAGCTCCGCCTCAAATTGCCTCAATTGAGGCGGAGCTGTCAAACTTTGACATGTAAACCCCTCTAAAACGCAACAGTTTGACCAGACAAACTTGAACGTTTTAAGCATGTAATAACGCGGAAAAAAGTTTGCCGTTCACGGTAGCTCGAAAATGGTAGTAGGTTCCTGTCAGCCGTTTTTGTTGCATTTCTCAATCTTGAATTTAGCCCTGACACCCTCATGTTTATTTTAAAAGATTTTTGACACCATTTGTTGTTTGACGTTTGGTAATCTCATTTGCACTTTGAATCAATTTGAACATTGCACAAACATGCTATCGGCCAGAGCTTATCATTTGGAATTTGACAATATTTTGCAAAATCATTCTAAACCTTTTTAAACCTTGTTTTCTCTAGCTGTCTAGCGACATCATAAGCGAAAGCATAAGCGGAAGCATAACAGTGTCCAGGGAAAACGGGCTCAACATAAGCATGAGCATCAATAAACATACAAAGCGCAAGCATAAGCGATTTTTTCAACATCAAGAAAATGGCCGCCGATACTCGCAGCGCGCAATGGATATTGGGCAATACTGGGTCTTTTAGTCAATGTAAAATTTTCACTTGACGTAAGGGCCGATTTACACGGTACAACTTTGTTTCATGCAACACACGGCATGCTTACGGCATGACTTGAGCTGATTTACACGGAGTAATTCGTGTTGTAAGCATGTCGTAAGCACGGTTTTAAGCGTGTCGCATGCGACAAAGTTGTACCGTGTAAATCAGCCCTTATGACGCAAGTGAATTAAACCTCCCCAGTTCCACTGAGCAAAGTTACCTATGAAAAGATTATTGCCTAAAAGCTACAATCTTGGACATTTCAAATGAAACATTAATACCACCCCTCCCCCCAATTCAGTGATGGGAAAAATGGCGCGTTTTGGTTTTCGCGCGAATCCATCACTGAATCGGGGGGAGGGGAGGTGTTATTTCTCATTTATTCTGTCCGAGATTGCAATCTTGGACATTTCAAATGAAAAATTAATACCACCCCTCCCCCCAATTCAGTGATGGGAAAAAATGGCGCGTTTTGGTTTCCGCGCGAATCCATCACTGAATCGGGGGGAGGGGAGGTGTTATTTCTCTTTTTATTCTGTCCGAGATTGTAGCTGTAAAAAGTTGGACCTTTTTCATTTCAGTTAAAAAAGCCCAAGATACCATTCGAATTGCGCCGCGTGATGGCTAACGTGACGTCACTGGATTCATTTGTGCAAGCCATGTCAATTGAAGGGAGATTCATGTCATCTCTTAGAGATATTGTCAGTGGCCTGAACAAAAAAGGAAAAAAACGTACGTTAACAACATGCAGGGCCCATTCTTTCAGTTGGTGATGCAACTGTTAATATTTTGCATTTAGATAATTTTAATACTCTATAAGACAGCATGGGAGTTGTTCGCCTCGAGTTTTGGGAATCCTGTGATAAACTTCTGGAAAAAAGCACCCTTAAACGGCACAACTTGACCTTTTGTGCGACTTTGACAACAAGCACTGATGGGGTATTTTCTTATTATTATTATTTCTTATTTCTTATTATTATTTCTTCTTCTTATTATTATTATTATTATTATTTATTATTTCTTATTATTATTTCTTATAAATTATTATAATTTCTTATAAATTGTTGTTGTTGTTGTTGATTAGTAACAACTGTAACAGGTTGTATAAGGGGGTCTCATTGATGTGGTGGCTTTTACGGTTAACGGTTAAAAGTTTGGCCTTTTTTATGGCTGACCGGTTAATATCTTCCCGTTACGGTTAATAGATGGTTTTCACTCACGTGACCTTCAGTCCTGTGAGACTCAAATGACAACGGCCATGGCGGCCATGTTGGTGCACATAACAAAAGAATTTCATTAAAATTTCTTTAGTAGGTGTGCACCAACATGGCCGCCGTGACGTAACGTGAAAACCACCTATAGAAATCTTAAAAATTAATTTCCATTGTTTTAAAAAGTTAAAAATTAATTTCTATTTTAAAAAGTTGAATATTAATTCCCATTGTTGTAAAACACATTTCATAGACCCCTTTCATAATGGCGGCCGATTTATTTATTCTTTTATATGTATGCTAATTAGCCCCACTGGCCCCATTTAAGAGTAAAAATTCTTTTGAATTTTGCACACGCTAACGAGGCCAAAAAGGCTGATTATCGTACATATAAAAGAATAAATAAATCGGCCGCCATTATGAAAGAGGTCTATTCTGGGACAAGACACAAACTCACATAACAACCGTAACAGTCTTAACAAGAAATGGCACATGACAAATCATGGCTAGAAATTTTTTTTTACGGTTAACATTTTTTACGCCTAACGGTTAAACTCGTTCAATTTTTACGCCTAACAACTAAATTTTGGACCGTTTTACCGCTAACGATTAACCCCATTGAGACCCTCGTATAAGGAAAAAGTAAGGAGGCTCTGTATTTTACCTTTTGAGCCTTACGGTATAGCTTAGGTTAGTCTCGGCCATTGCTTAGTTGCAAGGAAAAGGTTGCATGTTTGGTTGGCTAAGTGATTTTGCTTACTTTAAGTGCCTTCCCTTTAATACTGGAACTTTTTACTCAAATCTATCACTCCCAGGGGTAGGGAGGGGGGACCCCGTGTGAAAGGTATGGGGAGGCTCGTCGTCTCGTTTAGGGATGTAAATTACGGATTTTGGTATCATTTAGGGTGTAAGCGAATAATTAAAATAAAGGATTGATTGCAATGCTTTTAAAATGCTTAAAGTCCTTAAAGGTAAAAGCATTCGACGACAAAGTCTCTATCGTCATTAAAGTTGCTATAACTCTTGTTTGTCTGTCTTTTTTCAGAATAGCATCGTTTAGGAGTCAAATAAAGCTCTCCTTTAGGGGTTTAATAACAAAATTCCGACGAACATCCCCGTACCTTTTAAATGGGAGCCCCCTCTCCCCCCCCCCCCCCCCGGGCTATCACTTTATGCACAAGTAGCTATCAATAGGTCCGGCACTAGCTTTGTTAGTGGTGATTAGAACCCAGGAGATTTTAATTCAGCTCTAGCTAAAACAACTGAACAGCAACGACAGAAATCAACAACAACAACAACATCCAGTTACAACGCTAGTTACTCTAACATAAGAGCATTGTATTAATACAACTGAAACGTTAGCATTATTGTGTGTAACTCCTATTTTTAAACCGAATGTACATTTTTGAAGTAACATTCATGTTTTTGTTTAATTTAGGTCAAGAACACTTGGCAAATTTATCGGGCAATGATTGCCCGGCTGTAAATCGACCAAAAGACTGCTCACCGACAGTGAAAGATCTGTGCACTAATGACCTATCCTGCAAACCTAGTTTGAGGTGCTGTAACACTGGCTGTCGTAAGGAATGCTCTCGTAAGTTAAGTTTGCTTTAATAAACGTTAATTTGATGTTAATTTCCTCGATGTTCGTCGGCGCGAGAAAACTCAAAAGACCTTTTTTTCGGAAGCCAGTAATCCCATACATGGCATTTACAAGGTCGATTCAAGTCAGCGCATTTTTATTACATCGTAACCCTACTGCTCACAACCCCCATCCCTCCCCCCTCCCCCTTATCTCTCCTTCATGTGGGTGTTTCTTGGTGTTGCGGAAGCCATTGTTGGTTAGCTTTGTGTTGCGGTGTGGGTATTGCTCGGTGTCTTTTGAATCTTTTGTTTTAAGTCATTTGGTGATCACACCATCCGCAACACCACGAAACTATCCTTAATGTTAAAAGCGTTGGCCTGGACGTTTCTTTATGTTGGACAAATGTTAATGTTCAAACCGTTTAAAAGGGCCTTCAGCAAGATCCAAAGTCATGAATTATGTTTACTTTAGACCACATTTCTTGAAATTCTATACATGAGACATTTTTTATGCTGCCATTTATCCTAAATATTATGGGATTTTGCAGGCACTTTTCCAGAGTTAGGACGAGGACTCAGCGAGCCAGACTTCCCCAATCTTCCGTATGTCATTCTTGACAGTGCAGAATGCAAGGCGCGTCCTGTGGCAGTTGAAGTTCCCCAGCCTGTGAACCAAGATGCGTTTTATTACCCTTTCTTTGTCACTTTGCATCGATGCGGAGGCGCCTGCAGTAACAGACCATTTGAAACAAAATGTCAAGCTCAAGGTACGGCCATTTGAAGTATATTGTTTCAATATTCGACTCTGACGCCGTTTTACCAAATAAGGACAAGAGAACGTGTAAAATACGCGAGGGGTGATATATGATATGATATGATACATAGCCGGGAACAGAGTGAAGTTAAATTGTATGTGCGCCGGGATGTGTGCACGCTAAGTACGAGTTAAACACGGACGAAAGATGATGGCTAAATTAATAAGTTACTAAAGAAAGGGCTCTTAAAAATTGGATAATTAAGCAGTCGGATAGCAAATCCATTATTTGATGGTTTGACAAATTATACTGACACACGGCTATTTGACTCATTGCTCGCATTTTCCGCAACTGGTAAAATATCCAAGCGTATTTATATGTCAAACCATCAAATGAGGTTAAAATACTGCAATCGGTGGGTGCCTCCAGCGACACATCAGAAGAGGGTTAGTTGGAAGTTGGTTGACTTGAGTGACAAAATGGGCGTTTTCTCCCAAAACCGTCGACCGGGGGAGTACTACCATATATGAGCTATATAGGTATGTGCCGCTGTGACGGGTATGGTTTTCAGGCAGTTTAGTCTGGGATAGGGTATAGTATTCAGAGATTTTTGGTCTACATGCAATAGGGTATCGTTTTCCGCGAAACTGATCAGTTGCGTGAAGAATTTAGTCTAGACAAGGTTTACTGGCAAATGGCATTTAAAAATCGGTACGGCGGGCAGTACGGCATTTTTACTGACTCCTGGCATCTTTGACTGTGTTAGTGAAAGAATTTCTGGAAAATAGTGAGTCTGGAATAGGTCTAGGATAGGGCAGGGTTTTTCGGTGTTTAGTCTTGAATAGGGTTGCAAAATGCAGCTAAAATGGTCTAGTATAGGTTAAGGGTCTTGGAGTCCCAGCGGCACACCCCCACCCAAACATTTGCGGAGTACTTCCCCGGGAACCGCCGTCGCTTTCAAACTAACAGCTTAGAAAAAGCCCCAGAAAATGATGATGAAATTGACAGATTCGCTGATTAGCCATTTTTTATCTCGTGGGTTCTGATTGGTGATCGTTCTCTTCGACCTCATTTCTAGTCTTGCGCGTAGGATTATGTCCGTGTATAAAATGCACGACTGGGCAACCATTTTGGAATGAAACAAAAGCAATACTCTCTGAATAAGGTTAATAATTTTAATTAGTGACGTCGTGATTTGCACCAAAACTGAGGTCTGGCGCGTACATGGATTACACAGTTAATACGTGTTGGCTGTGATATCATTTGGTGACGTCATAAAAGTTCGCGCCACAAATATACTAGTGTAAGAGGGTGTGGTTTATAATGAGCGGTACTTTCCTGTGGGTAATTTATAATAATAATAATAATAATAATAATAATAATAATAATAATAATAATAAGAGGAGCCTCGAAAGTCACAATAATACCTATCGTGATTGGTGCTCTTGGAAGCATATCGAAAGGTGCAAAGACCTGGTTTGGAAAGTTAGATGTACCTGACTTCCTTGGAAGTGTACAAATATCGGCCATTCTCGGAACTGCGCACTTGTTGAGGAAAGTGTTGTGTCTCTAAGCTACGGGGAGTGGCTGAGACACAATAAACATTACCCAGTAGAACATCCGGCACTGAACTGGAGAGAATCGAATAATAATAATAATAATAATTATGAAGCTTTATTATGCTGTTGAGTCTGCAGATAAATCCTAACTTGTGACTATCCAGATGAAAGCTATTGAGTAGTTTTACTTGTGGTGTTATTCATTATGCTTTACAAGATGGTTCTAACTTTTGAGTCTGTAGAGTAAATTCTAACGTGTGGCCCTTCAAATAAAAGCTGCTGAGCAGTACTCTGTACTTCCCTGTGGTGTTGTTTATTGTGCTGTACAAGGTGGTTCTAACTTTTGAGTCTGTGAATGAAATCGTTTAAAATGACCATTCACATGAAAAGGTTGTTATCCTTAGAAAAGCTATTGAGCAGTAATTTTCTCTGGTGCTTTATATTTTGTTGTGCTAGGTAGTTTCAACTTTGGAGTCTATGGCTTGTTTCTCAATATTTTCAAAAATAACCACAATTTAGGATTGATGTTTTTTCGAATTTTGGCACTCTTGTGAGATCTTGTGGATAAAATGGACATAAATTTATTATAATGTAACCTCCAAGGGCACCAAGAAGTGTCCTTTATAATAGAGGTGATAATTACGAAGATTATATGATCGTTTTGCCACCGGGGACTAGTAGAATTGTACCCTTAATGGAGGTGTCCCCTTAATGAAGGTGTTCCATTGTAAAAAGTTTTATTCTTCGGCCATTTCAACTTTAACAGAAATAAAATACACACTGCGGTTATAAACATGACAAAATGTTTGTAACCGCAGTGTGTATTTGATTTTTGTGTTCCATTGTATTATCTTTCTTTTTTCCTACAGAATCTCAAGATCTAAATCTTGTGGTGAGCAAAGTTGCTTGGTCGTCTGCTTCGGACAAGCTGCACGAGCTTTCTAAAGAAATGACCGCCGTACGGGTAACGAACCACACTAAATGTGGGTGCCTGTGTGCTACAACGCCGGCAGATTGTGACAACAGGACCGAGCGTTATAACCAAAAAACTTGCCGCTGCGAATGTAAACCACGTGGTGTGCCGTGTCCGTTTAACTTCATATGGAACCCAGAAAAATGCCAGTGCACGTGCAACCTTAAGAACTACAGGTGCCACAAACGTTACGAGTTTGACGAGAAACTGTGTAGATGTACTTGTAGTAGTAAAAAGTGTAAGATGGCCACCAAAATACGTGATCCCAGGGACTGCCGGTGTAAATGCTCCACAATAGTACGCTGTCCCATCGGAATGGTCTATGACCGCCAAAGATGTGAATGCATAGGAAAATCGGGTGGAGACAGACGGAGAAGGTTGATGTAATGTTTCTAGGGGTGAAGTTCTTTGGCGCTGTTTTCCAGAACAGAATTTAAGGAGAATTGCTTCGAAGGAAGATGAAGCAAATGACAAAAGAATTGAAGGGACTTGATCCAAGTCGCTTGTTTTAGGAGGCTCAAAATGTCGCAGGGAAGACATACTTCCATTGCTTTCATACTTCACCAAGTTTTTTAGACGGTTTTCGAGTAAATAAAAAATAATTTTTAGGGCATGATACATAATAAAGCAAATAATTTGCATAAAGTAAAATGTTTCCAAAATTACCTTACATATTATTTTAAAACAACTAGCCGATAAAATAATGATGATGCTTTACTTTGATTATCCTTTCGTCTGCAGCTAGTGATACGTGTGTACTACAGAATTTAAAAATGTCATTATGACGTTTCAGTGACGTTTGTAGCTAGATTTTGTTTAAAACAAAGGGCAATAAGCTGGCATTGCTATACATTTCATAAACTTGGTGAAATATGCAAGCAATCGAAGCATGCATGTCTTCCCTGCAAAAGTTTGATTTCAAAACAAACACCACACGGCAAAAAAAAAAAAAAAAAAAAAAAAAAAAACTGAGTGGAGCCTCCTTAAGTCACAAAACCGCAAGTGTCTTTTTACCCATTCGTGCTTTACTGTTCTACCGAGAAAATCGTGTTCCATTCACTAGACCAATCAGGGTAGAAATACAAAGTCGTATATCAAATATTTTTAAATACCCTTTTATTCAGATATCGATTTAAGTTACATTGGAACTACTTTAAAAATAATCTTTCCCAGGTGTGATATTTCTACCATTTCCACGATACTGGTGACTAAATCTATTGGGCGCCATTCAAACACTGCCTTAGTTTGTCGAAACATGCCACAATTCCAGGTCCTGCCTTTGTTGAAAAGTAGCACTGTTCCAATTTTTTAAAACAGCCGTTCTGCAAAAAAATAAGTAAATAAACAAATAAGAAAAAAATGCAAAAGATCAGTCGCTAAATATAAATATAAAGAGCTATGTCATGGGAATTTTGACGTTTTGAGGTCAAAGTTGGTCAAATTACTTAGAAAACCAATACCCTTTGTCATGCACGAAATGGGGGGGGGGGGGGGCGGGGGGGGGCTGGGGTGGGTGGGTGAAGGTTTGGGATGGGGAGGGGGGGGGGGGTGGAAAACTTTTAAATAAATTGTTTGCAGAGGCTATAAACACTGAAATAAATTGTATGCAAGCATGTGAAAATTTTCCAAATCCCCCCCCCCCCCCGTCAAAAAAATAGTGGTCCGTCCCTAAGCGGAAGAGAGAATCAACCGTGATCTGAGTTTTAGTGAGTTCGCCCAATTCTTTCAGGTTGCATTCCATTTCCATCTTGGCCATCTGCAGCCCAAGACACTAATTTTTACTCTTTCAGCATTACTTGGGTAATTGTAAACAAAAATGGACCGTTATCTTTTTTTCTGATATAAATATGACTTTGAGTCTTTAAAGTAACACTATAAATGAGACATAGCCTCTTAAAGCTCCGAGTTCTCGAAGGCCAATTTAACCCTTTTGGGACATCTCTTCATCTTCAATTATTAAAGTGCCTAAACCGTTATTTTTTTATCGCAAATATCGATTCTACATCAAGTGAATAATTAATTGTGGGATATTTTTTGATTTGAGTGTTGCGTCTGTGAGTTATAGATGTTTATATCTCCAATATGTTAATAATATGACGTCATTCCATTATTTTTTATTTTTCTCCTTGGGAATTCGACTATAGCTATTGTCTGATTTAGCCGCAATATTTGCTAAAAATTGCTTACAGAAATCATAATGATAATATGAATGTTAATAAAATGTGATTCAACTCTACCAGCATGTTTTTGTATAATAAATGAATGTGACATTACATTCATTAACACTCAAATAAAAAAATATCCCACCACTCCATTATTCACTTATAAAGAACCGATATTTGCGATAAAAAAAATAAGGGTTATAGGCACTTTAAGCCCTCCACGAAAGTCGATTTAGCCCATATGGAACTTTTCTGTGCCTATAGGACCATTGCAAACTTAATTTGGTTCGTTCACTGAAAACAGCTCCATTTCAAGGGGGTTCAACTGTTCAGTTCAGTAGTTGGCTCAAAAAACACTATTTTATTCACCGAAACGACCCAATTTTTGGGTCTTCTGACAGATTTCTTTTCGTGCTAGGGGAGGGAATTTTAGTAAGCAGTAGGAAAAAAAGTTGTACAGTATAAAATAAAAATAAAAGCTAAAGTTATCGATTTTGTATTAAGAGTAGAGTTCACATTAAACTTAAACATTATCTGAGATTTCTGAGCGTTCTGAACACATCAAACAGTAGTAACAGTCTGGTTTCGTTTCCACGAAATTTGACGTGTTTTCCAATTTGAAACTTGGGGTTGAAATAGAACTTTAGAATTTTATATGTATGCAGTTTTCTCAGTGTCGTGGTCGGATTAACGGTGTAGGATAAACGTAAACGACGTAGCATTCTAGAGTGCAAATACGCGCCAAAGCGAGTGCAAATATGACAAATAATACACTCTTCTGAGCGCGCGTTCAAAAACTTAGATTTATGCATGAGAAGATGATTGTCGTATAATAAACAATTTATTAAGTGTAAAGTCGTGTAATACGGCTCGGTATGTTTACGCGTCAGTCATTTTTTTTTCGAGCCAAAAGACTCGAAAAAATAAAAGCTGTCTCGTAAAAATACTCGGCCGTATTACACGACTTTGCACCGAATAACCTCTAGTATGTATTCTACTCTGTTTCATATTAGAACGTCTAATGTTTGGGCCGAGGCTGAGATGGGACTGGGCGTTCATATCTTTTTGGCGTTTTGAACCTGAAAACGTTCTTAGCAACGTTCTTAGGATAAATGGTACAGCAATTCAGTAAATCGTGGAGGCGCGGTGGACTTGCGGTCAGCGCGTCGAACCTTTAACTCTGAAGGTCGGTGGTTCAAGCCTGGTCTCCGCCGTCGTGTTGTTTCCTCAGAGAAGCAACTTTACTCAACATTATCTCTCTCCACCCAGGTGTATAAATGGGTACCGGCGACGCTGATTTCCCTTTCGTAAACCAGCGATGCCATTTTTAACGGTCGATGTCATCATTAGCATTCATTAGTAACCAGGCCTTTTGTAATGGTCGATGCCATTTCTCTCTTGTTTATGCCTGGATTGCGATGAAAGTAGATAAAACTGGGTTTAGGTAAAGCGATTATTAGACCTAAGCTAGATTCGCGATTAGGTTAGATCTAGGAATAGGGTTAGGGTTATCGATGCATCATTATGAAAAGCACCCTTTATAATTAAATTTTTCTTGGGTTTGCCGGATCAACCCAGTGGTCTAGTGGTGAAGGAGGGATGTTAGCATGTAGAGGTTCCGGGTTCGATTCTAGGTAATTAATTGCATTTTTCTTTTTCTGAAAAATCGTTGAAATGGCATCGCTTGTTTACGAAAGGGAAAATTGCACCGGCGACAAAATGCTGGAGTGACCCTGTGATGGACTAGCATCCCATTCAGGGGGAAGTAGTAATATTCCTAGTCACTTTATAGTATATAAACCAGGTCACCCTGTGATGGACTAGCATCCCATCCAGGGGGGAGTAGCAATACTCCTAGTCACTTCATAGTATATAAACCACTGAGGTCAACCTGTGATGGACTAGCATCCCATTCAGGGGGGAGTAGCAATATTCCTAGTTGCTTCATGTTACATGTGGCTCGAGTGGGTACGCTGTGCCTCGTGTGCGACTTAACCTTATTTCAGTAAATTATTGTTATGAATAAAACAGAAATATAGGCGAAGCTCTACAAATTTGCCAATTATTAGACATGCTTGCTAAATATAAAATATAAAATGAACAAATAACATTGTAAACATGGTAAATAGAGGCGTTCTAAGATACATCTCGGCCTGTGTACGTTCTTGGCATATTCTAAAAATTCTGGCCAATCTCATAGCCTCAACCGACGTTTTTATAAAAACAGAGTGTAACTCTTTTTGAGTGAACTTGCTGCAAAACATGGTTCCGTTCTTTATCAATTTGTTTTTGTCGGAAAATTTTGATGTTTTGCAGTTTTAAAACAAAATTGAAGTGATTTAAGATTGCGTTATTTTTTTCTATATCCTATCCTTTTTTCGTTCGCACCAATTTCTTTAAAACTAAAACTCTGTGTGCGACACTGTCGAAATCTTTGGGTATAACCTCAACTGAGTAGATTTCTAATAAAAATAACTGTTGGAGACTCGTTAATGGTGTGGTCGGATCGACGGGGTTTTCACATAAGGAAATGACTGAGCTTCTGTTCGGAGTACAGGGTCGAATTAATAACGGTTTGGTTGTTTGGTTCTACGTAAAATGTTTTTATACTTACGACTTTCAGACTATGATGGGCGTTCGCTTTAAACTGTTCAAAACACACATGTTTGTCTCCGACTTGTTTTTCCAAGCAATCGGTGAGAAATTTCAAACCACTCTGGAAGACAAATTGAAAAAAAAGGCTGACCATTTATATGTGTGGTATTGGTTCCTGTCCACCAATGGCTTTTTAATCTTACTTCGTCTGGGCATCTTCGGCTACACCGCAAAATTAAACAGAAATCAAAGAGAATTACTGACTTACCACAACGGTGTAAGGTTCGTCGTTACTGGGCTCCGAGTTTAGGTCAAGTTGGTAATCCTCAATATCTTCCAGTTCTATCTCAATCAGATTCTTGGCTGTAGTAATTCCAATAATAGAGCAGAACAAAATTAGAAGTATCGCCTTCATATTTGGTACGTGTTCTGGAGTGTTACGCAAATTGTATCTAGTTTTTCTTGTGTTATAGGTTTTCGCGATGTGATATGTGCAAAATTTCCTAGGCAACAAGAAATACTGATAAAAGTTGTTTTTTGCATGTTTAGTTGTTTATTCACCTGTCTTACTTTAGGTGTAGATCACACCAGGAAAATAATGAGCTTTGTATAAATAAAACTAGTTGAACATTAATTGTTTTAGCTCCCAGGTACGTAAAATGACGTTTGGAAATGAATTCCCAAGTTTTTGTAAGAGAACGAAAACATTAATTTTTTTAGCTCCCGGGTACGTAAAATGACGTTTGGAAATGAATTCCCGAGTTTTTGTAAGAGAACGAAAGAAATTCTTGAAAATTGTCTCTAGTAGAAAGTAATAATTTTTAGTTTTAAAATGGGAGACAAAATCTGTAGCGTATAAAATCGTTTCAAATTAGTGTTTTCTTGAGTACATAAATAGACATTTGTGTTAAATTGCACAGTTCACATAGCTAATAATGCACATTTTAACAAACTTGTCATTGTTGTCTTTTCACCCCGTGAGAACACAACAGCTGGGACGAGTCATCGTGAGCGAGCGAATTTCAAAAGGTTTGTTCAGCTGTGGAAGTGCTTGCGAATCGCGCGTGCATCTCTAACTAATTATAAATACGAAACGCGCGTGTAATGCTAGGCCGCGCGATAGGTTGAGAGAATTCACAAGTTAGGTGAAACAATTCATTTCCTGATTTCTCTCAAACTCTTTCTAGATTTCCCTCCAGGTGTCATGTAAACACGAAGCGGTAGTTCATCTAACAATTTCGTTTTCTTTTTTCAGTCAGCCGGGGCATTGTCAAGCAGAAATAAAAGACAATTCACGACAGATTTTAATGATGAAGTTTATTAATATACTCTTTAGCTACCAGTCACTCCCTTGCAAGACTGGATGTTAACCCTAAACAACAACAAATCATTTTAGAACCAGTTACTGCCTGATCCTTCCTCATCCATCACGCATTTTGCAGCTTCTGTCATACACCCCAAGAATTCGTGGTTTTGTGGACGCTTCCGGCAATTCCTTAAACCTTTTACAATGCATTTGACCTGTAGAAGAAAAGTGCGAAAAATTATTTTTTATATTGTGGCTCTCTCTGATGATGTATCAATCTGATGAAATGAACTATTAGGTATTTGGCTTCAGCTTGGTTGTAGAGCTTGATAACCATTTTATCAAGCCTAGCTTGCACGAACGACGACTTCCCAACTCTTATCAACGTTAAACACAGCAAAGCAGTCTGCATCCCAAGACACTTATTTTTACTCTCAGAACACTGGTAGAATAATTTGAAATAAGACTGGACATTATTTTTGGTCTGGGTTTGCAATGATATAAATAGGGCCATTTATACGGGAGAAAATAAGACGCGTCTTATCTAAGACGCGACTTAAATAAGACGCAAACTGATCGTATAAACAGTACAAAATAAGCATTCGTGTCTTATTTTAGACGCGACTTAAATAAGACGCGTCTTATCTTAGAACAGGGTTTTCAGCTGTTCTTATTTTGTCTGCGTCTTAAATAAGACGTGAACTTCCTCGTATAAATGCTTTTGCGTCCTAAATAAGACGTGAACAACAAGTGCGCCGTATCAAAAATAAGACGCGAACCATTTATATGTGATCTTCGCGTCTTATGTTGGACGCAAACGTATAAATGGTACACTTCGCATCTTATTTAAGTCGCGTCTTAGATAAGACGCGTCTTATTTTCTCCCGTATAAATGGCCCTAATATGTCTTTCGGGTTTTTAAAGTAACAGTAAAAGTGATGAAAAAGCTCCTTTAAAACGACGATGAGTTATTTTCGGATAGTTATACTGATGTATGCTCGGGCTATGCACTCACAATTTCTCTCCTTTTCTCTTTGGGCGTCTCTTTCGGGAGCATTCCTGCAAATTTCCTTAGGCATGGTGAATGCGGCTTTAATTGACCTTTCTCACCACTGAGGCACGTAATTAGCCCCTCAAACGCCACCTAAACGAAGTAAAAAACGAACAGTAAATAACTAATATAGATAAGATAGTGTTTTATTAAATCCGCTAAATGAGGAGATTCGGTACCTTTTTTTCATTTCCCAAAGAAGGAGATAAAAAGTTATTGTCAGAAGTATTTTTATTGATATAGGACAAAGAACGAGACATTTTAAGATCCTTGAGACCGAAAAAATCACATTTTCAAATGATGATCCCTGTTTCTTTTTTACCCTTTTAATTGTTATTTTATCAAGGCATACTTTCCTTATTGTAACTATTGTTATTGCATAGCGGATAAGCGGCTTGGTGTCTCATGACGCCGCTTTTACGACGTTTCTCCTTTCTAAGTGCCTTTAAATAAAACGAATTCGAAAAGTCTTCCTAGCAGCTTTTCCACCGAAACGTTCGTTGTCGAGTGCTCCTGACAGAAACAAACAGGAATAAAACAACGGAAGAAAAAATCTCTTAAGTTGTGACTCAGTTAACACAACGGGGACAATGGTTTTGCAAACTTGTAATCATTTTAATTGTGATTTTACATGCCTCCCACAAAGGATATTCGGACTTCTTTCTATTACCAGGCCGAGGCATTTTGTTCAAGAAAAAGTCGCAGCTTATTTTAAGAACTAAAACGTAGTTATCTCTACTATTAAGAATGTTTATACAAATATGGAAAATCGTCCATTAAAATCGCGACAATAAGGTGTATGTAGATTGAGACAATGGCGCTCCCTCGTTGCTTTATGTGTGTGAGTGAGTGAAAAGTCTCTGTCGGGCGCACCCATGCGAAAGCTAATACGCAATTAAGCTTTTCGGACCTTTTAGCTAACGAATTTTTAAGGTGACTGCAGCCTTCCGAACAGATTTCCACAGAAAGGATTCGATGGGTCGGTGCTCCTGTCTCTATCGCTTAGGCATAGCTGGTAGATTTTAAAATCAACTTAAAGTAAGTATTATCAATTTTGATGGTTTAACCGTAAACTTGAAGGAGGTGAGGAAGAGAGAGGATTAGGTAAATTGTTGTCCGTTTGTAACGACTCCATACATCACACCATTTTATTTAAAAATTCTTGGAAATAAATCTTCCTTCGAATTCTCAGAAGTCGAATTAATTGCATGAAATCAAACGAAAGCTACTTACGCAGTTCTTTCGGTAGTACTCTTTGTTGTGCTGTAGATGGTTTTTCTCTTAAACTTTTTTTTTTGAGTTTGTGGATAAAATCCTAAAGTATGTCCATTCCAATAAAGGCTATTGAACAATAATTTTCTGTGTTGCTGTTTATAAAGTTGTGTCTTACTTTTGAAAGGAGTCTTTTAAAAATGAAATCCTCAAGCGTAACCTTTCCAATAAAAGCTATCGAGTAATTAGGTAAAATGCAACATACTGGTTGTTATGCTGTAAAAGATGATCCTTACTTTCAGTCTTTTGATGGACTCGTAAAGCGTGACCATTAGATTAAATTAAAGCTACTGTGCAATGCTTTCTTGTGATATTGTTTGTTAAGTCGTATAACATGGTTTTAACTTGTGATTCTGTGGATCGTAAAATCGCAAGGTTTGACCATCCCAATGTCAGTCAACTGCTGGGCAGTGCTTTCATGTTGTAACACTTATTATGCACTACAAAGTGATTTTAACCTTTGAAGGTTTTTGAGTTTGGAAATGAAAACCTAACGGAGTAACCATTCAAATGAAAGCTAAGCTACATGTAGCGAGTACTACTTTTTTGTGATGCAGTTATTTTTATTACATTTACATTTACCAAAATGAGAGCAGTCCCTCTCTTCGAGGCTTATGTGCTCTGGTCGCGGTCAAGTTCTTATTTCTTCAGAACATTACAAATGAATGGTTTCGAATCGGATCTCTTGGAATTTAATTCATTGTTTAAACCACTCACTTCCATACTTGTCGGTTTGTCATCCATATCATCAAGGTCCAACTCTGCGAGATCATTCAATTCTACCTCAGGATCTTCAAATTCTGTTTCCACAGGTTCCTCTGCCATAGCAGCGACAAGGAGACCGCAGAGAAAAACAGCTAGAATTATTTTCATTGCGATTTTTTACGCCTTAATAGACAAGTTCAAGCACGTTTCTGTAATCTTGATGCGAGAAATTCGTCGAAAGAGCAGACTGAAGCGTTCAGTTTTGTGATGCAAATACTCGAAACGAGAACGTGAGGTAAGTGTTAACGCGAGCTAATATATCGTTTGTTCAGCTGTTTACAAGGAATTTTTCATTAATTTAAAATGTTTTGTTGATTCGACCGAAAAAATTTTCAAACAAGGTTTTTTTTCTAGAAGCAGTGTGTTAAGAACGCATATTTATTGTGGTCCAAATTCTGTACCTGTTTTAAAGCAATAATGGCATTAAGTAATGCTCCACAAAAGAACGATAGCAAACTTCATTGTTCTGCGGCATTGGCTCTTTCCCACATAGAATATCTTTGATTTCAAGAATAGAAGAGGAGCTGATGGTTAATAATTATATTTCATATAAAAATAAAGAAAATCTATTTGCGTCAAATAAATTTTAGGAAATGTTCGTGCTTAACAAATCAGAATAGCAGAAGACAATAGCTAATAATTTTGCTTCTTTGATGAAGTTTCTCAAATACAATATCTTTTAAAAATTGCATGTTGTGCGATTGGATCTCAAATTACTACAAACCTTAAAAAAAAATAGACAAAATGCACCTTGAACCTTAACTTTTTAGCATTTTTTGAGTCTAGGCCAATGAGATCACTAGTCGTAACAATGAAAAATATTGACATTCCATCGTGCATTGCCGTTCAACGCTATCCTTCTTACGCGGATCATTACTTAATAGTTAAGAGAGCACAAACTTGTTAGTTTTGTTTTTCAACTGAAAAATCTGCATTGTACACAATAAATACAGTGGGAAATGTATTACTTTGCAAAAAGGACCGTTCGAACTTGCTGCTCTGAAACACTATTCAGGGGAACTAAAATGTGAATTTTGTTGTTGTCTGTGCGCAGGTGCTATAATTATAGCGAAGGCAAACGACTTTTACACCGTTCAGACTTGGCCTGGCCTGGCCTGAAACGTTGCTCGGGTACGGGAACTATTATGAACAGAACTTATCATCGATGCTCATATAATAAATCGAACATGGTCCCTAGAAACAGCACTATTTCCAAGGGCAGAAGTTGGGCACTGAAGTTGTCTGCACTCGACTGCACAAGTGCGCAAATTGTTCTCGTGCGTCGTGATTCTATTTTTAAAACAAAATGATAAAACGAACAATGGAAAAAAACACTACGCTTCTCGTTGGCCAAAGAAAAAAAAATACAAGAAATATTCCACAAGTACGGAATCTGAAAAAAAAAATGTAGTACGGACATGAACGATCAAGTCTGAGCCGAATAGGGCCTCATTAATGTTTCAACTTCATTTTAATATGATATGCATACACATATTATCTTTGCTCTTTTAATTATCATTTGCCAAACGATGACCGTATGCAAATTATATTGAGAATTTGGTTGTTCTTTAAGGTCTCTTTGTTGTTCCTCACACTTGTCCGCTTTCATGTACCAAAATTAGAAAAAGCTGGCGATTAAGAATGTGAAATCTTCGAGTAGTTTTCTGTAATATTCGGAAGCATTTGGATAAGTTTTCAAGTCTTTAAATCAATTGTCTTAAGTAACCTGCGATAAGCACTCTTATTGACTCTAACGATCTCATCGCCGGTTACTACAATTTATGACAAAACGTTAGAACACTCTGTGTTGGATGTTGTGTAAATGGTTTTACCCACCCTTTCCACCTTTCAGTCTTTGTTGTTCATTGTGTGATCCAACATTGAATAAGTACTGTTGGTCTTTGCAACCGGGTCGTTTTGTCCCAGTCTCCAGCCGGTCGCGCCTAGTCAAACCATTATTTACTTGGATTGGATACTTAGTCCACTATCCCGGCAAGTTTTGTGTTTTATATAACTTTCCATTTGCTTAGCGATCGAGGTTTCAAGTGTCGGCTACTGAATGTAGTGTTACTTTTTAGACATAATTTTATGTTTCTCCATAAAAGCACTCAAAACACTAGGGAATCAAAACTGCAATGGGTTAAAGACGCTACGAGTTCAATCTGTGTACAACTTCTTGTTTTGGAATAAACCAAGTAACATGGACTGGTAAAGTCTTAATCTAACTACAACTAAGTGGATTGTTGTTTCACGCAAAGCGGTGTTTAAAACGTCTCCTTCGGTTTTTCTTGTGAATAACAAAGTTATTTTGGCGTCATTAAATGTTGTTTCGCGGTCTGTAATTTCAGTAATCACACATGCCTGAAAAATTTGATGTGGCAAAGATTTTCGTCCTCTAATGGCAGCAATGCCAATTTTGTTCACTTTTATTAAAGATATCTTCACTTTTATCAAAGAAAGAAGTTCACGACCACGAATCGATCCCGAGTCATTCCACAAGCTACTATTCTCCCTCACCATTACTCCACCACGTAGGTCCGCCAAACAATCAAAAAATTAAATTATATTAGGTGTTTTTCTTTACTGATACATCTGTAATGTAGATGACCCTTTCCGTTTCCTTGACCTGAGCATAAATCCAAGTAATTATTGTAGCAGCAATTGTGGACATTTTAGCATTTTGGTATAATTTGCATATTTCATTTATTTCCCGTGTCTGCCACCAATATCACTATGATTTTATCAAAGCTTTAAAACAATCTGTAACTGTACAGATCAGCTTCTGTATTGTTATATTGTCTAACCTTTATTATTTTCAATTACATTACTTTTCCCTGCCTCGAATAGCGTTTTTGCTAATTTGCAGGGTAACTGTATTTAAGTTTATATCTCTTATAAAGTTTTGTTTGTTTGTTGTTATTTTACATCTTGCAAAATAAAATACCGCGATTTGTGTACGAGGAGTTACTCATACTAGAAATGAATCGAAGGCTTCTTTGAACCAACTCGTTAATACCAAACGCTTTAAATAAAAGCTAGTTCACCCAAAAATTCATGGTATGTAGAGGTATACACTAGCTTGAGGTCCTTGAGAACAGATCCACTCACTGATTAATCTTGACTTTTATTGACGTCACTGTGGTAAATAAATCCCCACAGATTTTTAGAGTAGAATGTTTTGGTTCGCAATTTTAGAAATAAAGTATTTAAATTAGGATTTTCGATAAAGGTTGCAAACTTCATCAAATTTCCGTTCCAAAATAAAAGAAAGAACAAAGATAATTGATCGACTTCGAACACGGGCCAGCGCTTCCGGTAACACCACTGCAAACCTGAGCCTTTATAGCTTTTGAATACTGATGTATTATGTAATAAAAATACCCAAAAATATTTAGATTCATTCATTTCATTCATGAAACGATTACATTTTAATGCCGAACGGAGAAATCGTCTTTGCTCTGATGCAAATCCCTTCCAAAACGACTAAAAAAAGACACGGACACACAGGTAGATCGTTTTGTTTTTATTTTATAATTGCCGCGAGCCCCCAGGCGAGTAACACACTAATCTTGGGTTTACCTGTGGTTCCTTTGGTTCCATGTGCCTTATGTAATGCAGCAGTCTCGATTTTTGTTTGTCACGATGATTTTGAGAAAGCGTACGTCCAGCGGTGTCATCACAACTTAGATGCGTCTGGCTCTGGATGAGTCTTTCGCCGTCCATAACACGTGCTCCCTTAAGTGTTTCTAGTTGCAAATGTATCATGCCAAATTCAAACTTATTTGTTGCTGGAAGCATTCATCAAGGTCACGAACGATTTAGTGACATTTCACGGAGGAGGCAATGTTCTTTTATGAGTTTTTCAGCGTTGTTACGTGCTCAGAGTTTGCCTATTGAACAATGGATCACAAACAGCTTCCATCAAGGTCACGAACGATTTAGTGACATTTCACAGGGAAGGCAATGTTCTTTTATGAGTTTTTCAGCGTTGTCACGTGCTCAGAGTTTGCCGATCAAACAATGGATCACAAACAGCATTCATCAAGGTCACGAACGATTTAGTGACATTTCACGGGGAAGACAATGTTCTTTTATGAGTTTTTCAGCGTTGTTACTTGCTTAGAGTTTGCCGATTGAGCAGTGGATCACAAAGAGCATTCATCTAGGTCACGAACGATTTAGTGACATTACACGGGGAAGGCGATGTTCTTTTATGAGATTTTCAGCGTTGTTACGTGCCCAGAGTTTGCCGATTGAACAGTGTTTCACTAAACTACTTATAATGGTATGGTAATTCGAAAATGATGGTAATTGACCCAATAAATAAATGTATCAAATTATCAAAATCTGTATGTACATTTACTGTTTCCATTATGTTTTACTATACTGCCCAGCATCTGCTCGCAGCATTATCATTACAATCTGTAACCTCTAGTACATTAGTATTTTATAACTATAAAGCGCCCAGCAGAAAGACCCTATATTAAAGTGGCCGAGGTGCTCGAAAGAAAGAAACTCGTTAGTTGTATGGAACACTTTCTTCGTGAGTAGGATATTCAAAACACTGTTTTAAATCTCGCGCTTCATCTTAGTTTAACCATTACACTTACTAACTATGGAAACAAGGTACCCTTACTGGTCGAAGAACCATATTTATAACCTTGATACGGGTACTACGACTGCCCCTCTCGTTTATTTTACATTGGGAGCCCAGCCTTGGTATCTACTCGTTTCCATTTTGAAAGATCCTCGGGAGAAACTCGAGATTAAAGGAAGGCCAGTGCCCAAGGAGGGGGGCTTATTTGCGGAAAATGGGGATTTGCTTAGTCCCTCCGCGAAAAGACGTCTGAGAAACGAGCGCAAAAATACCGTACTGATGACGTAACGCTATCCAAATCTGGATAGTTCTTCTGATAGGCTGAGAGATTGTTTCAACCAATCAGAAAGACAACCCTGATCTGGGTGGCGTTACTTTATCACTAGGGTATTTTTGCGCACGTTTCTCATTTCTCGTCTTTTCGCGGAGGGAACCGTAGTGGCGCCACCTCGAAAAGTCGTCCGTTTTGCCAGGCTAGGGTTTGCTTGGTCAGTGGGTTTTGCCTGTTTGTTGTTTACTTTCTTGCTCAAATAGGACATTTACGGGGGGTTCTGCAAGTAGAAATAGAGGGCTAAGTACATGACTTGATTATTTAATAGATAATTACTGAGGCCCCGTCCACACGTATCCGGACATTTTTGAATCCGCAACTTTTTGTTGTGAATTGGCTTTCCGTCCACACGTATCCGGCGAATTCGGGCAAATACGATTCGAATACGCTACGTGTCGACGCGAATATTTTCTAATCCGTAACAAACAAGTTGCGGATTCAAAAATATCCGGATACGTGTGGACGGGGCCTGAGGCGAGCAGCATTATTGGATATAATGCTGTGAGCCGAAGTAATTATCTATTATAATTACTGATCGTCATCCAAACCCATTGTTTTTTGTCTGCAATTATATCACCGAATGCCGCCGCCCCTTTGTATTTTTGTGGAAAACAATAAATCAAACAATTCATGACGTTCAATGGATGTTTTTATTCAAGGTAACGGTTACATAAGCTATTGTTTTCATGAGTGTAACATGACAAGTACGTGTGAAAAATGCAACCAGAAACGAGTTGTCGACTGTTTGTTTGTCAAGGTTGATGTCAATTTGCATATTGCTCGACAAACACAGTTGTTTGTGAAAGTCAACTCATTGTTGTTTGGAATGATGGCGGAAAGCTGCTGGGAAAGCAGTTCGGAGGAAGAATTGTTTCTTACGCAGTCAACATTTATTGCTAAGTCGGACGAACATGATGGTAAGTCGGCACTTTCAGTCGTTGCAATTCCATTGGTTTTGCGTAGTTGTATGTAATCCGATCTTATCGTTGTTAAGGAATGGATGTGTCGACGAGTGAAAGGGAAGGAAAATGCTCAGAGGTAAATGTTGAAACTGTAAGTTAGGAATGTTCTTTGTATTAAAAATACTTATTGTGGTGTTTTGGTTGTTTCTAGTTAGTAAAAAATATGGGGGAAAGTGCTTCACCAGTGGATATATGCATGTAAAGTAAGCTGCATTAATAATGCAGCTTGTTTTAGTTTTAATAATGCTGTGTGCCGATTTAGCACGTGTAAGATTACCCCTGATAATTTCCCTGCCACCAAAAAAGACCGCACCCGTTTTCCTCACACACTTAGTTTGTATTATTTTTCTCTCGGCATTCGGTGATATAATGCAGACAGAAAACAATGGGTTTGAATGACGATCAGTAATTATACCGCCTTCATTAACCGACGAACTCCTAGCTGATCGATTAATAGCGGAGCCCGAGGGCCGAAGGCCCGGCGGAGCACCATACTCATAGAACCTATGCCCGTCATTTTTCATGGTCATGGCTAGCGGAATGTTTCGCGGGCGCATGTGTGCCCGCGGCCGTGTTGGAACAACGTCCGAGATCTTAGCAATTTTGAAAGCAAGGCTTTGTTTTTCGCACGGCCACACAGCCATGAGCTCGGTAAACACTTTAGTTGTATTGTTGTGTTTAGCGGAGAATTAAAGTCGTTATTTCCCTGCAGTTTTTCGCGGTTTGCTACTCAAGACAAGGATACTAATTAAGGAATTCTCAGTAGCCGCTTTAGTGGAAAAAGAAGAGCTTTCAGGGATAAAATCTTGCTTCGAGGAACTATATACGTTTTTAGCAATGCGAAGAGATGGGTTCGTTTTACGGATTTCAGCACCAAAGCGGAGGTTTAAAGAATTTCTAAGTACAGTAGTCGCCGGAGGGACTTAAAGGTAAAACAAATTACATTTTTCGATGGGAATTTATCTTGATATCAATCTGTGATTGACTTTTTTGAGCTATTTTGAAAAAAAATAGCTCATTAGCAGGCGCAAAGGTTGGTTTGTGATGTTTGTTTGTTAGTATGTTTGTATGTCTTGGGTTATGTCACACCAATCAGATTGCCTTTAGTATGTACACCGTGTACTATGTCAGCCAATCAAATTCTCGCTTCTAAAATGGTATTATTGAAGGTCAAAGAAGGGCGCTTGACAAGAATTGAAAATCAGCCATCTTGAATCTCCGCGATTGTTGCCTCAAACACCAAAAGTGTAAAGCTTTGAAAATTTGTTGGCTGGGAACTGTGCTCTAATCCCGACTGGCTTGCTAACATGGCAATATGAAGGACATTTATTCGGAAATACCGCCTATAATGTGCTCTATGCATGAATGGTAGAATGGTCTGCGGGGGGATGAGAAGTTAAAAAAAATGTGGACTGCGGTTACGTTAATAGGTGAGCTTGTACTGAAGTAAGAAAGTATAGTTTTATTGCACAAACGGCAGCGGATTTCAAATAATGTGATGCGGAACATGAATTGTATGTTCCAAGCCCGTTTCAAGCGATTACTATTTAAAATGGTATTTTTTGTCGGTCATGCTGTCTGCACGTGAAAATGTTGAACTTTGTCCTGATAAAAACTTGTCTGTGATGCACGGAGTTCAACAGAAAACTTAATGCAATTAATATACAATTTACAGTATTTAAAACGTTTATCTTTCTTTGAATTAATGTGAGCAGATGTGTAGGTTATTAATAGTATGCCTCAAGCGATTACTATAAGCGAGTAACGACTGTATTTTGTATGAGCAGTCACGTTGTGTGCACGTGTTGAACTTTGTCCTTATAGAAACTGGTACGTGATGGAATTCAACATGTTTTCGAGAAAACGTAATGTAATTAACTAATTTTGTGTTAAAAAACGCCTGTTTAGAAAAATATTAGTTGCAATTTACTATTAAACAAGCAAAATTCATTTTGGATGCGCTAAGTTTCTGATTTAAGACTTTTCTGGTCGACATTACAGAAAAGGTGTTTGGCTCCAAATATGTTCGTGTAAAATTAGCTTGTGGTTTTAAGTTGAAAACAATTTAATCTAATTAGTTTCTGTTTCTATTTGCACGACTTTTTTGTGAAGAATAAAAACAGTTGTTTAAATAATATTAGTTGCAATTTACCAGGAGAATACCAATATTCATTTTGCGTGCTTTAAGTTTCTGTGAAAGATTTTTCTGGTTGACATTACAGAAACAGGTGGTTCAAAGAATTTTCGTGTCACTAATTGCGTTCGTCTGCGAACGCGATCCTAATTTCGTGTTGAATGTCCTGTATCATGTGTTGGGTGTCCTGTGCAATTTCCTAGCGGAAAAAATCGAGATTTTTTCTCATGTTTGGACATCCGATTAGCCCCCCGAAGATTCTTTTGTGTTTTTCAGGGGCAAATTCGCGGGTGGGAACTGGTATCTACTTTGGCCTGGCATAGAGCTCGCTGCCGATCGGCGATTTCGCTGCGCTAATTAATCTACAGCGCATAAAAGCAACTTTAGGCTTTTCAACAGCCAGAAAAAAGTTGAGAATTGACCAATTTTTATCATATATAGCAAGCCGGTGAAATGAAGCCTGGCAGAGGTTTGACGGCAAAATCAACCACGGACATTTCAGCGTCTGTTTACGAACGCTGTCGATCTCTACACAATTCATCGGTCTAGCTGTCATACGGCAAGTGAAATAATGGTTGGCTGCGATTTTTTTTCTGTTTGAATCCAACAATTTTTGCCCCGTAACTTATGCCCTCATGTTTTTGCTCGCTGTTGTTGCTGTTTTTCAGGTATTAAAAATATAGATGGCTGCATCACGGTGTTCCTTTGTTTGCTTATCTTATCATTGCCATTTTACTAAATAACATTCGATTTCTTTATGATTTTGTTTAATTTTATTTTAGATCGTGTAAGCTTATGTTTGAATCACATCATCTCAATTACATCTGTGCTGCTGTTTGTCAAATATTCAATGTTATTCGCTTGATATGTTTGCATGTATGTAAATGTGAACAAAAAGTAGCGCAAATGTCACGCTGTTTCTTCCTTGTCACAGCAAATGTTTGCGAGTTCCATGCACTCTCAAGTGGCGTTGAACAAAAACATTTAGCATGGTGTGAATCGACATCTATACTGCTTCTTTCAATTCAGCTTTTAACGAACATGTCGAACGCACTCTTAATCTCTGATTATTACTAGTTTAATTAGCTTGTGGTTTGGGGTTGAAAACAATTTAATTTAATTAGTTTGCGTCTTCCAGACCAAAGGGAACCATTTCCACGTTTATTTTGTGAATAATAAAAGCAACTTTAAAATAAATTCCAGGAAATAATAAGCCTTCAATTTGGATGCATCAAATTTCTGTGCAGGACTTTTCTGGTTGTCATTTAATACACTGATTACTGAAACAAGTTGCTCATTTCACTGGGGCCGTAGTTAGTCATAAAATAACTCCGGAAATCTGGTGAAAAAAGCTAGCCAAAACTTGTGATTTTGTTCCCACCTATTTTAAAACCTGACCCTTTAGGCTAGGTATTTGCATTTTTCCACCTTAATAGAGTTTTGGTCCCAGAGGGCCCCCTTCTCGAAAATCCCGATAACTTTTCGGGTCCGGATCTATATTAAAATCAGAATATATAAAATGGTGATGCATTTTTTAGCCCTCAAACCAGCTCGACTTGTTTCGTCAATTTAGAATTCTATTGCTTAGCTTTCAAAACCAACAAAATTTTAATCTTTAATAAATACACTGCGCACATAAGATAGCTATCGGGACTTTTGAGAAACGGGACCCAGTTCGTGATCTCGGTATTTTTTGGGGAGTATGGGGTGGGCCGGAGGATTTCCAAAACGTATATCTGCAAGCGGTTATTTGTGCGAGTTTACTTCCGCTGTTTTGTTGCTTTCACCATTTCATAGCATTTAGGTAATTTTCAAAATAGCTCATGCACGCAATGCGTGCCTATGTTTGTTTGTGTTCTCGTTAATTTTGGAGAATTGTTTATAAACGTGTAGCTTAAATTCAGTTGTATCAATTTCTTGAATTTCATCGAAGACACGGCTCGGCCTCGATGCGCTGTAAATGGTACGCGTTTAGCTTTTAAACATAAAATAATGGAGATTTGAATAAAATTTTTCGAAAGAAGATTGTGTTGTCCATTTTTATGTGTTTGTTCATTCATTACATAGATTGAAAAGCGATTTTATGTAAACAAAACAAGACTTAGATTTTATACTCGCGTCGCCTTATGCAAATATGTTTGTGTATTTTGGCAAATCAGTTTCTCGGGCATTTTTTGATAAGCAACAACTGTATTTTATTCGGATAATAGTCGTAATAGTTATTCTAGACGGAGAAAAAGTTGTTTTTGCGAACTTTTGTACGGTCTAAGCCTAACTATATATATTATATAGCCATCGCACGAACAATGAAACCTAATAAACGTTTGGATTTGATGTGGTATTTTAGAAAGAAGTATTAGTAATTTCAATCAATGATCCACAATTTAAAGTTGTAAAGTTTCATTTGACTGTATTTTTTGGAACATCAGAACTTAAAACGAAAAGTATAAATAATACGATGTTTACGGGTTTAACTTTTTGCTTTTGTTGGCATTTAAAATTTATCAAACATTGCTTAGCTAAGTAATTTTAGGAAAGAAGTGATACAAGATTATTTGGTGATAAATAATGTGTAGAATTTCCATTTTTATACTGGAACTCATAGCCACCATTTAAACTTTTTGCAAAAGTGATAAATGTTGTTGTTTATTTCATTCGTCTTTCTTTTCTCACTTTACTTTGTTTTTTTTTTTTTGTTTCTGCCAAAAAGCTTTAACAACTGAAAATTGAACCCAAGAGGTAACGACATTAGCCACCGACGTCGCACCTTAACCGCAGTCAAACGAGAGAAATTTGCAAAAGTTAAGCAAAGTACCTAAAGGTTAAGGTTGTCATTTTCACTGTTTAAAGTTTATTAATATATTGCCAATACACTGTAAATTTACCAAACTTTTTGAAAGTTTACTAAAAAAGTTATAAGCGTTTAAAAACTGTGAACTGCAGAATTGTCGGCGCCATTTGTCAACATAACTTTGAACAGGCGCAAAGAGTTTTGGTCAGTTTTCAACGGAAAAAGCTCATTATAGTTGAGAAAAATTAAAAGATAGTTACGTCAATTTTTTTCATACATCCTTGCCCATATTTCCATTTAATATTAAAAGAAATCCCACTAAATAAAACGTAAAACGCCTCGGGCGTTTGACCGCGGTGGACGTCGCACCAAACTTCCTAGTTACAGCTGATTACTATGGCAGAAACAAATACGACAACACATAGAGCATGCGGAAGGTAATAGGTTGAATATCTGTCAGGGACTCAATTGTTTTTTTCTCCTACGCTCGTGACATGATGAAAATTACATCCTTATCATTACAATAACATATCTTTGACTCCTTGAGCTTGCTCACGTGGTATTCCCTATGTTCTACTCGATCCATGCTTTCGCGATCATCCGTTATTGCCTGGTTCTCCACTGGCACTGCTTAGCACAGCATAGAGTTAGTGTTTGCTTCTTAAAGAAGATAGTTTGCATACGTCGATTTTTATTGATAAAAAACCAAAGAAACAAACAAAAACAACAACAACAAAAGAAAACAAATAAATTACTGTACTAGAAAAAAGTACAGCCAGTAGCTTGCACGTTAAGTAACAATGCGTGTAAGAACTAGGCAATCCTATATTGTTCTGCGGCATTTCGCTTTCTCCAAATAAAATGTACTGAAACTTTATTTTAAAGCGATATTTCTTTTGTGTTACAAGATTTTATTCAATCATGAGACTCCAAAACAAATATACAAAGCTTGGGGAGGGGTGGGGGCAGTGATTGGTTTACTCTTGTGGAATCATCGAGCGAAATTCCAACACAATGAAGCTCAATTCTTTCTTTGAGGAATAGAGGAATTCTAAGGATATGCACTTTTTTTGTCCTGACTTCCTGACTTAATTTAAGTCTCAAAATAGTAATGAACAATGATAAACGATTATGCGATTATGACAGACATTGTAGCTACGATGAGTGGCAACATGTGCGCTTAGAATCACCATAGGTGTCATAGGTCATGGTCATTAATCATTTCTTTTCTTCTCAAAATCTCCGTAAAATTCTAAGATGTTTATATGTCTTATAAATAAAGATCTACAAACGCGGAACTTGTCTCTTGATTTTAATAAGTAAGGCGATTATAACCGATTTTAAAGGCCAAAAATTCACTCGTTAAAAATCGATAACAATCGATGAAAATCAAGAAAAATCGATAAAACAAATGAGTGTGTCATCGATTTTTACCGATTGATCGATACAATCGATATCAATCAAATCAAATTTACCGATTTTTACCGATTTTTATCGATTGGCTACGTCGGGTTTTTATTGATACTGCCTCTATAAAACATGTTGCATCTACTAAATCTCTTGGGGTTTATGTGGACAAGAATCTGTCTTGGAATGTTCACGTCGATAAAATCTCAAAAAAAGATTACTTCTGGCATTGGTATTTCAAAGAGAAGTCGGCTTTTCGTTTCATTTGAAATACTTCTATCCATTTATAACGCCTTATTGCAACCTCATTTTGATTATTGTATTGTCGTTTGGGGAAATTGTAACAAATCCCTTGCAACTAAACTCCAGAAACTTCAGAATCGTGCCTCCCGTATCTTGACCTTCTCTCCTTATGATACCAGTGCTAGCCTAATTAATAATTGGTTCATGCTTAGCGTGCGTCTATCGAGTTATGGATGCACGCGGAAAGTTTGGATAGAGCGAGAGAAGCGTAAGAATTGCTCGAGGCGATAGCCGAGAGCAACTCTAGTTTCTCGAGTGGTCTTCAAACTTCCCAAGTGCATCCATAACTCGACTGAACGAAAAAAAGGCGCGAAAATTATTGCCGCGTATCGCAGTTCACCTTGGCGAAGCTGAATGAAAGTTCACCTTCAGTTGGCAAAGCTGTTCAAACCCGCACTTGATCTGGAAAAAACGAACAAGCACAATTTTCTGAAAATGTCTTCTAATAATTGGCTTTTAAATATGGTATATGCTTTATGCTTCCTTGAAAATGTTCCTAAACATTGTTTGAAGCGGATTGGAGCCGAAAAATCTCACTACGCGGCTGTAGGAACTAAGGGCCTCTTCATATGAGCCCGGTTGACCGGGCTGGCCCGCGTACCGGGTCGGATTTCGCATTGGGTTCATATGAGAAAATTAAGCCCGGTTTCCGAGGTGAGGAAAGGCCAAAGATCCTGGGGACGAGTTTTTTGCTTTAGCTTTCTCTTCTTCTGAAAGTGTGTCGTAATCATCCGGTAAATGGCAACCAACCACAGGCCCGAACATGAACTCTTCGTCGATATGAAGCTTCGCCATCCCCACTCGCAATTCCTGGTATTGAATTTGCTTGTCCGCGTCGAAATCAAGGTTTCTGTACGCCATTTTAGACTTGTAGTTAAGTAAACAGTCGATCAATTGGCTGACCATCTCTGTTTGCCAACGGAACTTCCTAGGAATCGAGAGAGAAGAACATTCCTCACTTCCCGCCATGTTTACCAACCGCGCTGCCACGTCATCGACCATGCAACGCATGCACTGTTGCGAAGAATTCGTCCCGGTAACCGGGATGAAGTGTTCATATGGCAAAATTTTCCAGCCCGCTTACCGAGATCCCGGTTGGAAAACCGAGATCTCGGTAACCGAGCCAGTCCGCCCTCACATATGAACACATCAAAAGTTTTACAAAGGATTTAAAGGTAAGGCGAGATCTCGGAAACCGGGCCATCCCGGTCAACCGGGCTCATATGAAGAGGCCCTAAAACAAGCAAGTTTGTATTTTTTCGCATCACGGGTGTGCACGTTTTGTCGAACTCAGTCTGTTCAATGGAGAAATGGTTCATGAACTGAAGCGGAGACTCGCTGTGCAGTCCAAAAGCCGTTGTTAATTGAAGATAGAACAACTTATGCTTTCAGTATGGATTGACTTCGGACTTGATGATATCGGTGTGGACTAAAGATGCGGGTTTTTTAGCGAATGGTCCGTGTCAAAACAACAACAACAATTCAACTCGCTTAAACTTGTAAAAATAATTTTCTGGAAAGCTAGGCGCAAAAGGAAGGGACTAAAAAGCTACATCGAGTGCAGGCAACGTTTTTTTAGCGTTAATTTGTGTTCAACGCATTCCTTCCGTCCACACATATCCGGCAAATTCGGCTCACGAATCCGCAACTTTTTGAATTCGCTCTCCAGAGTGGAAATTGTGAATACGCTACGAGTTCGGCATCGTGTGGACGGTCGAATCCGGATATTTTTGAATACGCTGACACATCCAGTCTTTAACCGCGCGAATATTCAACAAGGCCGAGCGAAATGTTCTCGCTTCAATTCTACATGGACTTATTTCTGGTCTAATAACGTGTTTACAGTTGAACTTTGATTTCAACTTGGCCTTTGCGTATGCTTTTTTGACAACATTTAAACAGGAGCCCTGGCTGCTAGAGCGAATCCGGATACGTGTAGACTTGCAAATACGATTCGAATACGCTACGTGTGGACGGGAATATTTTCTAATCCGCAACAGAAAAGTTGCGGATTCAAAAATATTTGGATACGTGTGGACGGGGCCTAAGGTTGTGCTTATACGCCTGCGAAGAAAATACCATGTAAACATGCCCGTCGTATTTTCGTCACTAGAAATTTAAAGAACCTCTAGCAAACAATCGCCTGCGCAGATTAGGTGTTGAAAATATAGAAAAAATCAATGAAATTCACAGTCTTTCGTTTAGAATGACAAAAGAAACGAAGTTAAATATTTTTCAATTCAAGTTAATACATAACATACTGCCACATAGGGTGTTATTACATAAGATGAGAATTGTGGACTCCACCTTATGTTTAGATTGTGGGGAAGAAGAGACCCTACGGCATTTGATAGTGAGTTTCCCTTCTCTTGGCACATTTTGGTCGAAGTCTTTTCGTGGTGGAATTCCAACTCCACTTGCGTTGCCCTCTTTGATGATGAAATTAACATCTTATATGGATATAATGCGGCAGACCCAAAATGTTTTCTCTTTAACTATTATATCTTAATTACCAAATTCCACATTCTTAAGCAAAAAACAGACGCTAAACCCCATGCATTTCCCGCTTTCTTAGCTTTTTTAAAAGAGACAAGACGCTGTGGGAGCGTATACTTGGGCGTCGTTGTATTAGGCATATTGGAGAATAATTGTCTTGGGAATCTGCATGCACGTTATTTCACACGGTTTGATGATAGGGAGTATTCGGATAGTGTGAGCAGTCTAACAAAGAAGCGAGTTTAACCGTCTAAAACAAGAAGACACAGTACACTTAGCGTGCGAGATCGCACGCAAATTATTAAAGTAGCATGTCCCTGTGTCCAAAATCGAGTACATACTGAAAAATACAAATCGGTGCCTTCTTTGTACTTACCGTTGAAAAAAAGGCTGTATGTCAGAGTTTCCCGATGGTTGTTATTGGTTTTAGCTAAATCTTGTAACTAGCTGGTCTGTGTTTCTGACACTTTTGAAGTGAATACAAATGTAGCCACAAAGTGGCCTTTCGAAGCCATGATGTTAATAGACCAATTCCGATATATTAAAATTCATACTTGGCTCCGAGGCTTAGGGGAATAAAACAAAACAAATTAATTATTCATCCCTGAACCTAGCCTCGGAGCCAAGTATGAATTTTAATATATCGGAATTGGTCTATTGCCTGGTCCGGACCCGAGGTCAAAACAACTTTTCCAATTGAAAGTTTTGCTGGAAGTATTCCCGCCGTTAATAGTTATTATAATAAAGTTGAATGAAACTTATAAATTTATTCAACGTTAACGACAGAAGTGATAATTTAGGAGGAGAGAAACAAATATATATTTTTCAGTTGAGGTAAAAATGTTGCAATTTGCATAATGTGAAAGTAATTTGAAACCTTTCTAGTAACGCATAACGCAGCTGTTTCATAAAACATCTCGCAATCAGACACACGAAAATATATCCCGTTTTTATTCCTCTGTATCCGAAACACAGAAAAGAAAATTAAATGAAAAAGTGATCGCTTTAAGGTTATTTTCGCCCGAGAAACATTCACTAGCGGAAGCGAAACTCGCAAGAAACGTATCGCAAGACACCGCGTGCATTGTTTACATCTTCTCTCGGCAGTAATAAGTTTTGCACCCAAAACTTCAGTTGGCTGTTCTGTTCCAGGCGGTGTTGGACACGGTCCACGTGACTTCGTTCGTCCAATCACGCGTCACTTTAGTGATACTAATGGCTTTCGTGTTGAGGTCTCCTCTCTGTTCTTGGATTGATTTCTCGTTTCATCGAGCGTTTTAGTTTATCGTTTTCGGAGGGCCGAAAGAGAAATACCGTGGCAAGCTATAACCCAACTTGTAGCTTCAGGTGAGCATATTTTGTATCAAATTTGTTCAATGAAAACCATGTTGTCTGCAAAATCTTTGTTTACTACTGATGTGTGACACGGGTATTTAGTTTGCCCTTTCTTTGCATCGTTCGGTCAGTATTTGGATTTATTTTTGCACAGAATTAAAGTTTAATAGTTAAACTTTGAGAAAAGGTCGGGGGGGCCCACTGGGGCCCCGCCGTTTTAGTGGTGAAAAATCGACTTGAAGTTGTAGCTTTTTTCGCGTTTGTTACGTATTATCTTGTAAGATTTCACGGGAGGTGATGGCGTGATTGATGCACGCAAACTTGCTTTATCGGGATAAGAACAAACTTTTTGTAACTCAGAATACTATTTTTTACTGATTCCTTTTATCTAAAATACATATATTTTTTCTTCTAGGTATTTCAGGTTCAAAACGGCCCAAAGGCTTTTCACCCATGTACAAATATATTGTTTTGATTACTGAGTCAGCTTCCATGGAATGTTCCTGCTTTCTTTTCCTGCATAGCTCTTTTCAGGGAAAAAATATATAATAAATTTTTAAGTTGTGATCTCTCTGAATCTCTTACAGGAGTCATAATCTGGAGATGTTGCATGATTTTGTTCAGTATTTTAGTAATTTGCTGAAGGAGTTTTGGTAATGGTCTGGGGATGTCTGTTGACATTTTTATGGTTAGATTACATCCCGGTATGTTAGGAAGGAGCTTGATTCTAACATAGCGTTCAAGCATTTTTGCCATTTCAAGTGCTTTTAAAACTGTAAATTCATGTCCAGGGCCTCAAAATATAATGTTTTGTTGGATTTTCTTTCAAACATTAGCACATACAGTAGGCCCCTTTTTGCACTGAGCCCTTCAAGTATTCCCTGACTCCTTAATCATGAGGTCTATTTCAAATTTGCAGTTTGGAAAATAACTTGTAATACATTTCTCATGAAGGTCCTGAAAACAGTCTGTGCCAAATTTTGTTTTATGTAAAAAATATTTCTTATGTTCACAACACTGATAAAATTCAAGAAGCTAAAGTTTTTTTGGTTTGTGAAAACCTGCTTTACATCAATAACAATTGAAACTTTGAAACATTTGAATTATTGGGCCCAAATTGTTTTCAGGAATATATATTTCAAGAAATGTAACAACTACTATAAGCAGTGTATATTGGAGAGACTCAATCATATAGACTACAAAGTTGGGAGTCTCTTATTTCTGTCAGGGATTATTTGGTGGGATAGTCAAGCAAGGGAAATATGCAAGCCAGTGTGCAAGAACACTGGCTACCTGAGCCAATTTTCCGGCATAGACACTCACATGTTTACCTCACTTGACTATCCACAAATAGGAAATAGGAGATTACTTGCAATATAAGACTGGAAAGTAGCACTTTTAAAAAATGCTGAATTTAAGTAACATACTCAACATAAGTTACTTAATTATTGAACATAGGAGGACTTGAATAATAAAAGAATGATGGTATCTGAGTCACTTGCTTTGTCCATGTCATACAACTAAATCAATGTGAGGCCCGAGGGGTTTGCAGGAGGAACTGGCAACAGATGTGGGGAATTTGAATTGTTTTGCCATTCCTTATAACACCATCATACAAGTCTTATTGTATAAAATATTAATAATAATAATAATAATAATAATAACTGTTTATTTACAATTCCATTGAAAAAGTGAAAAGGAGATAAGAGGTTATCCCTTTCTAGTTTATCTCCTAATTCTTTCTAGTTTATCTCCTAAACAACCACTAATTCAACCACTGTCGATTTAAAGGAAGCACCTGGCATACTAGTTTTTATAACAGTTTTAGACAAACAGCCATGGAATCCAGAAAACTTTCATTTCAGCTTCCTTGAAAATTTTAATTGACATTTTTTGAAGTTGAATTATTTAGTTGGCAAGTTCTTTCAGTTCCATTTTCACTGTACATGCATGTAGATCTTTGCCAGGAAAGAAGAGGGTGAATGCTGGTATTGAGTCATTATTGGTGTCTGCCACAATGGAAGATACCGGGTAATGTGATGTCATGTTCTATTTGCTCATTTTGTGTTGCAAATGAAAGGTGCAACCAAGTAAAAGTCTTGATTGTTTTGGTCTTTCTCCTCTCTATCCCAAGATGCACCTATGCAGGAGGCTGGTCAGTTTGGCAGAATCAATTTCATAATAAAGAAATAAAAGTTAATTTATGAAATTTACAACTGATTGGCCAAAAAATACATTATTTTATAGAAAAATAGTATACAATAATGCTGACACAAACAATTAAATTTGTTGTAGCAGCAACATACAGTTCCCTAAATATTAAAGTAAAGGCTTTTCAGCTTTTCAAAAATGTCAACCATACAATAATTTTGCAAGATGGACTTTCAGTGGTGTATTAGTAGAGCATTTTATTTCAATTTTTTTTAGAAATTACCAGTGGCAGTAAGCTGCTGTAATTCGTATGTAAAAACGGCTCGCAAGGTATTCATTACACTCTGCCCTAAAGAATAAAATGCAATATAAGGCCTTCTGCAAAACCAGCAGTTCATTTTTTATCTCCTGTAAGTTAATGTTTAACTTACAGGAGTTTATGTGGGCTAACATGCATTCTTTATGCATTTTTGTTAGCAAAAAATGCGTTAGATACTATTAATAGACTTTTTAGTGAATTTGTGGGGACATTCCTGTTGCATTTTTGTTAGCACATTACTGTTCTATCTGTCATCAGTCCTACGTCACTACGGAGTATCATGAGACGCACGCGTGCTAGCTTATTGAGCCATTGTACGCTCGTTTGCGTGAGTATTTACAATCTGAATAGAGTTGCGTTTATGTGGGCTAAGATGCATTCTTTATGCATTTTTGTTAGCCAAAAAATGCGTTAGATACTATTAATGGACTTTTTAGTGAATTTGTGGGGACATTCCTAGTGCATATTTGTTAGCAGATTTGTGTTAGATATGATCAATAAGAAAACAAGAGTCGAGTTGCATATTTTTTGAAAGTGGTTTAGGGAGGGGATGTTTGTGGTTTGACAAAGGGATATATTTATAGGTTGATGATTTTTTTGAAAGGGGTTTAGCGAGCGCAGGTTTGTGGCGTGATGAAGCGATATATTCATAGCTTGATTAGTTAACTGAGATTTTAGAGAACGTTGGAAGAGATTTGGCGATATTTTATTTTGTAGAGGTCTGAGAAGTATTGAGAAAGGGAAGGGTTTTAAAAGAGTTTGTGAATTGGGTTTGAAAAGCTCTGAAAGCTTTAATGTAAAATGTGAGGGGCATGAAAATGTCTATGTTTTTTAAGTTAAATTATGTATATCTGTTCAATTTTGGGTTTATCTTGGTATAAAAACCTGTGACTTTTTGCTTTGTAGTTTACAGTATGTGCATTTTGAATTAACCTTTTAAGCGCCAGTAGTGATCAGTACTAAATTTCTCCTTGTAGTATCAATGTACTATTAAGTACAGAGGTGATAAGAATTACGATAATGATCACCCAAGATGAGTTCTCTTGATCCTTTAACAATTTCTCCTGATTTGTCTTATACGAAATGTATGGGGACCAGTAAGGAAAATTTGTGTTTTGAGTTGAATTAAATATTGACAGCAAAATACTCACGAGTCACTCACAGACAGTCGAGTCCGCGCCAGAAATCACTGGCCTGAATGAACGAAAGTTCTGGCGCTCTCAGCTTAGACATTCTTGAGACATTCTTTTAACCTTTATCTCAAAAAAGGTCAATAAACACGTCGATTTTAATTAAATGCGCGAATTCCTATAGAGTGAGTGTGCTCAGGTGACCCTTGAATTACCATCCGCCATGGTTGGAGGACCACTTTGATGGGTTTTACCTGTGTTTACCTTCTAAAGAGCGGGCAGTGCGAGCGCTTTTGAAATCATAACTCGCGTTTCCTTTAACATTGTGCTTTTTTGTCATTTGTGCTAATTTAAATCCCAAAAATCCTTTTCTTTCGATAATTAGGGCCGTATTTGTTTCGATCAATTCGATTTGCCGATTTGCCGGCCCGATTTTTTTAAACCTTGAAAACATGGTCACTTTTATAGCTGCATACTGGTTTGAGAGAGTAAAGGACTATACAAAACAACAGTGTTATTACTGAATGTGAATATTCATTGTGAAATTCGGACGAAATGTTTCGTAATGAAAACAGCGTCTGCGATGAAACCCCCTTGCAGTGAAACAGATTCGATGAGCGACGTAGCCTCCTACGCAGCCGTGACGTCCTTAGGGCTTTCCTCCCCCACGAACGTGGGACGTCTATTAAAGGACGTCTGCGTAGGAGGCTATGAGCGATGTGAACCGCTGTTAGTTGTTAGTATATGTTAATGCTCTGTACTGTTCCTGACAGTATTTATAAATGTCTCGTTTATATTAAGAAATGCAAACCAAATAAATGTAAATAATCATCAGTCAATATACATGTATTGCTATCATTTTAATGTGAAACTTTGTGAGAAGTTGCATAATACGAGGATTCTAACTTGGTAAAGTGGTTGATCTTAATTTAGAAAAATTGTGCTCATCTCATGTATTAAATGAGAAGAAATTTAGAAGCATATTTCCATACCTGTAGGAAATCAGGGTTTTTATGTAGCAGTGATTAAAGAGTATTTGGATGGTATATGTACTTGAATGAAACCAAATTTTATGAAATTCTTATGTAAAGGTCAAGGGCCCGGCTGCATAACTAAGTGAGATTTTCTGCAACCATTCTCTGCGTTTCGGAGGATTTTCTTGCGCGTTATCATGGATAACTCGACCGAAGGCGCATTAACGAGTACACTTTATTTATATATATACTAGTCCGATAAGAATCTTTTTATGAGAAGAATATTGAGGCTGAGCTTGGCGAATATACCCAAGGCTGAGATTTTGTTAAGTACATTTTTTGCGTGCTGATGGAAAATAAATACAATAAAATCACATAATACTTTAAATTAACTTTAATATACCATTGAAAAGTATGGTAAATTCTTTCGTTTTACTAACAAAACTAGCTATAACAAAACGATAAAAACTAGTACTAGACATTCATATGATCGACATATCGGCAATTCGGATAAAAGGTACAAAAGATATCCATGACAGTTGGTCGTTTTTTTAATCAGTATTCTATAGAAGTTTGTAGACGTCCATGAATGACAATTATATCGCGGTAGCACAATAACGTGTATGTCAGTGTGTATGTACATAAAGTGTAAAATAAATATAAAGGCATGGGTGTTATGGAGGCTTCATGAAATACTAAACTCTGTAATCTAAGAATGTACACAAAAATATTTTCAGCCTAAAGTCGGCAAACAAATTAGAATATCCAGCCTGAGCATTAAAAATATACATTCTTATAAAACAAAGAGTGTATATAGGAAACACAAAGAGAGAGTGAGAAAATCATTTGGAATGCAGGAAACGATTGCAGTACATCACACTTAAGGTTACAGTGTACCTTCGGGGGTGTCTCCAGTATAACAGCTCTAGCGTCTTAAGATTACACTTAATATACCTAAACCCAGATATCAAATTAAAGCTTATAGAGCTGGCTATCTAAATGTGGAAACTATTTGCTAATAAAATGAATTTTCGAATTTTTTACGACGTCTAAATTCGAACGTCCGAATCAGCTTTAAAACGCTATAACTCAAAGCGATTATTATATTTTGCTAATTTGATTTGTTCTCGGGTTTCCGGACACGAAGCGCTAAAAAAACGTGTCGGCGATTTCCCATATTCAATTGCAGTGAAAAGTTACAGAATATTTTCGAAAAGGGGAGAAAAAAAATTGGAATGATCGCACGGAAATGGCTCTTGACCAAAAAGTTTTCGGAATTAAGAAATTCGCCGACACGTTTTTGTTGATTATATGTTAGCCTAGCTTCTGTCCAAATTTAAGGAAAATCGAACAAATTCCCTTTGAGTTGTAGCTCTTTAAAGTGTCCCCAACAAGCGAAAAATTAACTTTGAGAAAACGGCGCTTAAAAAAACATATCGCTTAATAAACAAACTCCGCTCACAAAAGTTATACCGTCATTTCTCCGTCAATTTTCACTATTTTTCGATAATTTTTTTTGGGGATGAAAGTTCATTCTGTAAACTTTATTTTAACGCCAAAAAAAATTTTTCAATAAATTTTCGATCTGAAGGTACACTGTAACCTTAAGGTGCTTTATGCAACCGGGCCCAGACATCTCAACCAGACCACAAGTACAATCAAACTCTTTATTAGGGCACAAAAGGGACAGAACAGAGTGTCCATATCTTTATCATTTGTATGAACTGTTGTGTGTATTTCTATGAACTGTTTCTGTTTTATTGAGGTGTCTGTGAGGATGTCTGTTAACTCAATGACAGTATAGCGTACAGCCGCCCTTCCTTTGAAGAAAAGCTAGCCATACACATGTTCAATGACAACTTCCCCCTTTATTTTGTGGCTTTAAGCCTGAAATAAAAAAAAAACATATTTTTGGCAGGCTAAACCTTGTCTCAATAATTTATTTTACCTGTTTCACAAGCCACATGACCCGTCAGAATATTCACCTATATTGTATGTCTAAAGCAGAAGTAAGAAATGTCTTGAAAGAAGTTGTGTACTAGATCCAGCATGTAAACCTGTAAAAATAGCCCTTCAGTTATAAGGGGTGCTCACCATTTGTTGGAAAAAACCGGTTAGGGTGACCGTTACATAATGGTAATTGATTTTCCAAATATACCGACCAACCGATGAGATTATCCTGGTACCCAGGCCGTTCACTCAATTTATATAGCACGAAATTCCACTGATTTCAACTTTTCAGTCAATATGGCGGACGCAAGCTTTCTTGCAGAGTCATCGAACTAACTGAAGATTTTAAGGTGGAAAACCAGTGAACTTTTTGACGAAGAAGAAGATCTCGTGCTGTTATCTGCCGTCCGCTGCTATATGAGACGAGATTTAAACAAAACTTGGTTATTTTTGAGGTACCTATTCCCACCTACGCACCGAGTGAATTTCGGAGTCATCTTCGAATGACAAGAGGCACATGTGAGATCTTGCGCAGAGAAATAATTAACGCTGGACGGATTTCAACCGGGAATACGAGAGGTAGGCAGCCTATTCCTCCGGTAAAACAAGTGCTGGGGATGGCGTTTCTGCGTGGTCCATAGTGTCGGAGATGAACAAGCAAGAACCACATTGTTGATGAGATGCCATATTGAAAAGACAACTAAAACCGCGCGAAGGTCCTTCAAGAGAGCCTGGAAACGGAAGTATCGTTCAAATGGTACGGATAACGAAACGGAAAAAAAATAGTGGAGGTAGTCGACAATTTCCGAACAGATTTTCCGGAAATTATCTGCTCCATTCGACTTTCAACCGAAATTTCCGCCTTTTTGGCTAAATGGAATGCTCCCAAGATATCCATACAAAGCAAATAAAGTAAGCAAGGCTGATATTGCGTAGAACACTTCACGCGGCAACGACATGATACGGAGCCCAAACTGAAAGTCGATGTAGTAGCAGCCTTGCTTACTCTATTTGTGTTCACATTTTTGGCTAATTAGATCTTCTCTAGATCCTACGTACACCAACAGCATTTCGTGTGCGGTCCTTTGCCAATTATTCACTTTTCATACAAAGCAACCACGTCTGACAACATAATTTTCTCACGCTTTCTTGCATCACTCTCACTATTCGGAAATTCAAGACATTTACGGCATTCTCGCCAAACGGTCCAAAAGCGTTCATCATGTACGGTTTACCCCATTTCGATTGAAAATGACGTGATAACGGCTTAATAATGGCATCGTCCCTCGTGATCACTCGAAATAACTCCTGGACACTCTTCGTCACTAACAGTAACAACAAATGAGGATTTAAACTCAAGAAACCGCGTACCCTTACCTAAATGCCTAATTGTAACATCCAAAACAATATTCAGACATAATATGACAGCAATGCATGATGGGAAGACCTTACAGGAGATAGCCCATAGGGCACTTTGATCTTGCCTTGGCGCTTCTGAAACATCCCGTGTAAACAAGAGCAAACGATTCTTCAGATTCACGCCAGTTTTCAAAATCCTTGCACGAATTCACCTAACAAAGACGAGAAATACGTGACGGTTGTAAACTTCGGCAAAAGATCGACTGACAGACGGTAATGTCGCCTTTCTCGTTACGATTAACCTGCAATCAGGCAGATCAAGCGATCTTTCTTTTTAGAGAGCGAGAGCGCCGGCGATCGCACGTTGCGATCGGGACTTTCAGCACTAAATTCGGTCCTTTATAGCTGTTCTAAGCATCCATAATGCACATTTACAATACCCTGTAGGTTAGAGAAAGATATAAAACGAAGAAGCGCAGTAATTTCTCCAAGAAAGCGAAGAAATCTACCTCTAATCGTCTTTGAATCACGGAGAGCAGAGATGTTGACTGGTTGGCGTCAAGATGCAAATAACGTAAAGATTAAATTTCTCCCAGCATGCAGCGCGAAGCGTGTCCAACACCGCCTGGTTCTGTTCCTTCATCTTCACGAAATAAAAATTAATGAAAGTAAGTGAAATTAATTGGGATTCCTACCACGCTTATATTTCTTCCTTCGCTGTCCACTTCTTATTAAATAAGCGCTATGTATGTATTCGTCTAAATTATCTTCTTCATGTTCGTTTAAACATGTTTTAGCGGGTTTCCGTCATGAAGGTATCGTAGAATTAATCGCGAGTGTCAAATACTTTCGCAGTGTCTTCTGGAGTAATTTCTTTACGCATATTGAATATGAAACTGTTAGATGCAACAGAGAAAACACAACTCGCACTTTGTGACGTTCGCCTCGCATCAACAAACAACATGTATGTACTCCATCGCGGTCAAACGAGAGAAATTTGCAAAAGTTAACCAAAGTACTTCAAAGTTAAGGTTGTCATTTTCACTGTTTATTAAAAGTTTCATATATTAACAATAAACTGTCAACTCACTAAACGTTTTGAAAGTTTACTAAAAAAAAGTTCTAAGCGTTTGAAAACTATGAACCGCAGAACTGTCGGCGCCATTTGCCAACACAAGTTTGCTCAGGCACGAAGCGTTTTGATCAGTTTTCAACGATCGAAAAGAAGCTCATTATTTTGAGCCGGAAAGATGAAAAGATAGTTACATAAACTAATTATTTTATATATCCTTGCCCACGTTTCCACTTAATACCAAATGAATCCCACCAAATAAAACGAAAAACGCCTCGGACGTGTGACCGCGGTAAAGGTTTGAACAATCCCGCCGTCCCCAGAGTTGCGCAATACTGCACATTTGTGGACGACCAAACTGCATTTTAATACTTGGTCGCTACGCCCAAGTAAAAATGTTGATTCACAGAGCTGCTGCCATAGTAGGTCGAACATTAGAAAAATTCCAAACCAGATGGACAACTCTTCTATCCTTGTTAAGTGATTAATTAGTCTTTTTTCCCTCTTGTCCGTAAAATTAAACTGCCTTTTACTACTACTACTACTACCACCACCACCACCACCACCACCACCACCACCACCACCACCACTACTACTACTACTACTACTACTACTACTACTACTACTACTACTACTACTACTACTACTACTACTACTACTACTACTACTACTACTACTACTACTACTACTACTACTACTACTACTACCACTACTATACCACTACTACCACTACTACTACTACTACTACCACTACTACCACTACTACCACTACTACCACTACTACCACTACTACCACTACTACCACTACTACCACTACTACCACTACTACCACTACTACCACTACTACCACTACTACCACTACTACCACTACTACCACTACTACCACTACTACCACTACTACCACTACTACCACCACTGCCACTGCTACCACTACTGCTACTGCTACTGCTACTGCTACTGCTACTGCTACTGCTACTGCTACTGCTACTGCTACTGCTACTGCTACTGCTACTGCTACTGCTACTACTACTACTCCTCTTTGTGTTCGTTATTTACATATAAGTTTATTTAGCTTTTCAAAAACTGTTCATCTACGTGATCTTAAAAAGTGTGAGTCAGCTGAATTTTAATATTTTTTATGAGTTTTGGATTGTATTGTAATTTAAGGATAGTTTATATATTATCGTAAAAAGGGTTGTTGTTGTTCATCGTGGTGAACACACTAGTAAAGAAGTATTTTTTCGTTTGTCTCACGATGTAGTCACTTCCTAAGCTTGTAAGATGATGTAGTTATTGCTTGTTCCTCGAAGCTCTCCATGTAGAGGTTGGCAATAACAGCGGAAACCGGACTCCCCATGGTTGCGCCTTCTTGTTGTTCGTAAATTGATCCGTTATACTGGAAGTATGTGGATCTCAATACAAAAGTCAGGAGGTCAGCGATCTGAGCAGGCGTTAGCGTCGTACGGTCTGCAAGGGTAGGGTCGTTCTCCAGTTTTTGTAGTGTGGCTTGTACAGTTTTTGTAGTGTGCCTAGGCTCTGGAAACGCTACGTAGACGACACCTTCACCATTCTAGATCGCGCAATCGTCGATAGCTTCTTACAGCATCTAAACGACCAGCAGCCTTCCATCCGTTTCACCATGGAGACAGAGAATGACAACAAACTCGCCTTCCTCGACACCGCAGTTTCAAGATAACCCGACGGCCGCCTCACCACCAGCGTATACAGGAAGCGTACACACACTGATCAATACTTAGCGTATGATTCACACCACCCGCAATCAGTAAAACGCGGTATTGTCAAGTGTCTTTACGAGCGCGCCAAACGTCTCGTAACGAAACCCTCTGTTATCTCCAAGGCGAAAAAACATCTGTCATCTGTTCTTGTTTCTAATGGTTATCCTTTTTCTTTCTTGCAGAAACTTACCAAGACCAGAAAACCCAACACCAGTGCTGAGCCCACGACCGAGTTCAAATCTACTGCGGTTTTACCTTATGTCAAAGATCTGTCCGAACAACTTCGCCGCTGCCTACAACAACAAGGTGTACGCGCTGTTTTCAAGTCGGAGACTACACTTAGATCACACCTAGTACGGCCTAAAGACGCTGTTGACCCGACTAAACAAGATGGCGTGGTTTACAGAATTCCCTGTGAATGCGGTAAAGTTTATATCGGCGAGACTGGAAGACCTATGCAAGACAGAATAAAAGAGCATGACCGAGACATCCGTTTCGCCCGTACCCAGACCTCCGCCGTTTCAGAGCACGCCAACAACACCGGACACCACCCGCTTTGGAATGAAGTAAAGTTTATTGATCGTGATCCTCATTGGTACACACGCAGGGTCAAAGAGGCGATCCACATAAGACTTAACCCTAACAACATCAACAGGGACAGTGGAATAGAAATTCCAGAAGCATGGATGCCCACGATCAGGAAACACAACAACAGGAGAGCCGTACGACTACGGACCGCCGAAGGAACAATTCGCCGTAACAACGAGGATCAAAAATGCGCCAGTCACAGCTGTTGAAAACCAACCAATCACAGCAGAGCATCGTGCTTCATAAGGTGACGCGTAACCAGTCGACCCCATCGCCTGAAGAAGACTAGCAGTATGCAGTCGAAACGTCGCGATCCACATCGGAAGTGACTACATCGTGAGACAAACGAAAAAATACTTCTTTACTAGTTTATATATTGTAAGTTAGTATTGTATTGTAAGTTGAGTGTAAGGATAGTCCATACATTGTAAGTGGTTAGTTAGTATTGTTGTTGTAGTACTTGTAAGTAGATTTGCGTGTTGTTAAATGAAAGTGTTTATCTGCAAAAATAAAATGTTGTAACATGTATGTAAAAAAACTGGAGAAAAAAACAAGGTTGAGCGTTCCTATTAAAATTCAGCTGACTGACACATTTCAAGATCATGTAGATGAACAGTTTTTGAACAGCTAAATAAACTTATATCCTTACACTCAACTTACAATACAATACTAACTTACAATATATAAACTATCCTTACATTACAATACAATCCAAAACTGCATAAAAAATATTAAAATTCAGCTGACTCGCACTTTTTAAGATCACGTAGATGAACAGTTTTTGAACAGCTAAATAAACTTATATGTAAATAACGAACACAAAGACAGTTGTGAAATCCCACGGGAACGTTTAAAACGGTATGGTGTGTTATAACCTTTTGTGTTAGGTCTCCTTATGAAAGGTGAAATTTGTTTCTAGTATTCAACACTTTAATGCAGATAAAATAAAAATGCAATAAAGGGAATGTCACACTCTATTTAAGTTAGTGCTTCCACTCCAACTGCTTAGTTTTGTTTTTAATATTCATTAGATATAAATTTTATTCAATGTATAGTTCTATTAACTCAGCTGGCGAACATGCGATCAATATGATTAAAATAACACTCCGAGTTGAACAAAACGTTAAGTGTTTTAGGTTGTTGGTCACAAACTGTGCCTGATCACTTTCAAATGTACGAGAAAAAGACTTTGGTAAAATGAAAGTTTATCTTCTCTTCTCAGTTTTCGTTGTGGCAAGTTTTCAGTTTATCTGCGCGCAAGATTGGCTACAAACATCACAATTGCAGCTTAAACTGCTCAGAGGTCAATACATTGATAGCAAAGCCGATCTCCTCTTCCTAATCGACACGTCCGGGAGTTTATCGGATGCCAACTACGCTGAAGAAACAAAATTCGTTACAAATCTGTTGAATGAGATGAGTGTAAACATGCAAGCTACCCGTGTTGAAGTTATTCCCTTTGGAGATACAGCTAGCCTTTTTATAGATTACGTATCCGCACCAGCCTTGTCCAAGACCAAGTGCACATTCAACGAAAAGTATAAAACGATGGAGCAGAAAATCAATGGCTGGTACACGAACATGAGGGATGCCTTTCAACTGGCCTACGATGTCTGCGTTGGAAAATTGAGCGGTGAGAAAAGAAAAAGTAGCGAAGGCAAACCAGTCAAAACAACTGTAATCTTACTTACAGATGGCGTGTGGAATATGCCGTGGGGTGATCCAAGCCCCATTCCCATAGCTCAAAATTTATCCAAGAGTGGTGTGGAAATCTTTGCTATTGGTGTGGGCGCTGATGTTGACTTTGAAAACCTGAAAAGCCTCACCAATGACCCGACCAAGCAAGCATTTTATTTAAAAAACTTCGACGAGTTTGCCCAACTTGCCACTTACCTTAGAGGAGGTAAGCCAATTTTTCTTTTTATCTCGTTCAACGCGCAAGCGTGAACGAGATGTAGTACACGGGTATAGATCAGTATGCATTCGATGTCCCTCAGTCGTAAACTTTTGTCCGGGGAGTACTTCTTTTTATAAGCTACATAACGGCACCAAAGTATATGGTTTGTAATATGGTAAGGGTTTCAAGAAGCGCGCCGCACACCGCCACTAAAATTTTCGGGGAGTACCCCTGGGGCTATTGTTCATTTTCCCAGGATATTGTCTCGTTTCAGATTTATGTCACGCTTAGATGCTTTCTCATTTGTAAAATGAATATGCTTATTTTAAATAAATTTGAAATGGCAAGTTAACATTTATCAGTTAAGTGATTTCTTTTCGCTGTTTGTTTTAGTCTTATTCGCTCAAATCACTGTCCGCTGCTCGCAAAGGCATGAAGCGCCGAAAGGGTGGATACTCGCAAGTGTCTGCTAGCAAATTTAATATGTAATGTTTCGTTTCAGACAATGACTAATTTATGTTACGTTTAGATGTTTTAATGCGCTAGAAATAGTTTTTGTAAGCCTCAACAACATAGCGATTTTATAGTATTTATAACGGAGCTCTCGCGGGCCGAAGGTCCGCTGTGGAGCCCCATACTCATAGAACCTATGCCCGTCATTATTCATGGTCATGGCTAGCGAAATGTTTCGCGGGCGCGTCGTGCGCGCGTCGTGTGCCCGCCGGCCGCCGCCCGCGGGCACGTATGACGTCGCAAAACATGCGCGTATGACGCCACACAACATCCGGGATTTTAGCAATTTTGAAACCAAAGCGAGGCTTTGTTTTTCGCGCAATTGCATGGCCGAATGTCACGTCAGCTGGGAAAACACTTTGATGTTTTGCTGTGTTTTTTAATTACTAAGCGGAGAAAACCGTTTAAATTAAAGTCGTTATTTTCCTGCATTGTTTTCGCGGTTTGCTACTCAAGACAGGGGTACTAATTAAGGGATACTCAGAAGCCGCTATAGTGGAAAAAGAAGAGCTTTCAGGGATACGGTAAAATCTTGCTTCGAGGAACTTCATACGTTTTTAGGGAGCAATGCGGGGAGATGTTTGTCACTTCGGGTTTCAGAACTGAAGAAGCGGAGATTTAAAGAATTTCCAAGCAGTGGAGGGACTTAAAGGAAAAACAAAATACATTTTTCGATGGGAATTTATCAATGGTAATTGAACTTCGTGTCGTGCAATTTGGTCTGAAACGTACGCGTGATTTGAAATCACAAGTATGATTTCAGACCAAAATTGCACGACACGAAGTTCAATTACCACTTTATGACATCCATTTTGAAATCGCACAATTTAATTGCCCAAATACAGGATTTAAGTCAGTAGCAATATTGATGCGACTTACAAATGCGATTTAGAGCAAAAAATAGTGCGATTCGGGAATAAATCGCACTGCTGAGAAAAAGATGCGACTTAGAGAAAAAAACAGTGCGATTCGGGAATAAATCGCACTGCTAAGAAAAAGATGCGGATTTGGAGCAAAAAGTAGTGCGATTCGGGAATAAATCGCACTGCTGAGAGCCAATCAGATTGCAAGGATCACTAGTGATTTCAAAAAGGATGTAATAAATGCTGATATCAATCTGTGATTGACTTTTTCTTTGTGTTCTTGTTAGTTTTGGGGAATTGTTTTTAAGGTTACAGTGTACCTTCGGGGGTGTCTCCAGTATAACAGCTCTATCGTCTTAAGATTACACTTAATATACCTAAACCCAGATATCAAATTAAAGCTTATAGAGCTGGCTATCTAAATGTGGAAATCATTTGGTAATAAAGTTAATTGTCGAATTTTTTACGACGTCTAAATTCGAACGTCCGAATCAGCTTTAAAACGCTATAACTCAAAGCGATTATTGTATTTTGCTAATTTTATTTGTTCTCGGATTTTCGGACACGGAGCGCTAAAAAACCTGTCGGCGATTTCCCATATTCAATTGCAGTGAAAAGTTACAGAATATTTTCGAAAAAGGGAGAAAAAAAATTGGAATGATCGCACGGAAATGGCTCTTGACGAAAAGTTTTCGGAAAGAAGAAATTCGCCGAAACTTTTTTGTTGATTATATGTTAGCCTAGCTTCTGTCCAAATTTGAGGAAAATCGAACAAATTCCCTTTGAGTTGTAGCTCTTTAAAGTGTCTCAAACAAGCGAAAAATTAACTTTGAGAAAACAGCGCTTAAGAAAACATATCGCTTCATAAACAAACTCCGCCCACAAAAGTTATACCGTCATTTCTCCGTCAATTTTCACTATTTTTCGATAATTTGTTTTGAATGAAAGTTCATTCTGTAAACTTTATTTTGAATCCAAAAAAAATTTCAATAAATTTTCGAGCTGAAGGAACTCTGTAACCTTAAAACGTGCTTAAATTCAGTTGTATGGATTTCTTGAATTTCATCGAAAACAGCTCGAACTCGATGCGCTATAAATGGTACGCGTTTTGGTTTTAAACATAAACTTATGGAGATTTGAAAAGTTTTTCGAAAGAAGATTGTGTTGTCCATTTTTATGTGTTTGTTCACTCATTACATAGATTGAAAAGCGATTTTATGTAAACAAAACGAGACTTGGATTTTATAGTTCTATCTTCACTCGCGTCGCCTTATGCAAATATGTTTGTGATTTTTTTTTGCAATTTTGATTTCCAAATCAGTTTCTCGGGCAATTTTAGACAAGCAACAAGTGTATTTTATTCGGAAAGTAGTCGTACTAGTTATTGTAGACGGAGAAAAAGTTGTTTTGGTGAACTTTTGTACGGTCTAAATGTACTGTGCAGACGGCCGCGTAATACTGTTTTTGAGAATTGCTAAAATTGAAAAATAGTCCGGTCGTCAATCTTAATTCTTGTGCTTCCAACCTTTCACCTTAGTCAAGCTTATCATCGGCTTTCTGTTCAGAGAGCGACGCTGTTAGGCTCAGCCTAACTATATATATAGTAGTATTCTTAGTTAGTACAAGTGCTTCCGGCTTTGAGCGTATATTTTATTATTTGTTCTCCGAAGAAAATTACGATTTGATTGTGCAAGAGTACGGAAGAGCAAAAAAGTCATGATTTCTGCTGAGTGTAAACTGAATACGGATAAATATTATGTTTTTGTAAGTATCGAGAACACAGGGAACAGCAGAACAGGCGTAATTATTTTGGCGTTTTTGAGGCGGACGCGCGAGGAGTGCAAGGCGAGCGCGGAGCGCGAGTCGCACGATGTGAGGTGCGCGAAAAAAAATAACGCCTGTACGCACACCATTGTTTGTGCCCTTCCGCCCCAATACACACCCCCAAATCACCAACCAATCATAACGCAAAACGGCCTATTTTTTCCCCATATGGTTCGAGAGCCAAACCGACCACCAGCGAATGTGTAAAATATCCTGGTTCTGCAACAATACGCCAACCGCTCAACAGAAGGCATTTGCAGATTCTGGTGTCCAAAACTGTGAAGCGTTCCAGTTTTTTGACAATTGTTTCGGCAACCCATTAGAGAAGACCGTAAAGGAGCCAAGACCTGTAAAATGGTATCCCAGCTTAGACTTTATGCCTAAGAGTCACACTCGTAAAACGGCAAACACGCACGACTTTACATGTATTCTCATGCTTTTTAATGCCATTTGCTCCTTCTATTTGTTTTGAACGGGTATACATTTAACTTGTTTTGGAGGATTTTGGTGTTGACCGATTGAACTTTTCAAATGCCGCGTGCAATTGACGGGAGGTCAAATCTGTCTATTGTGATTTCCTGTAGTTTTTGCTCTCGTAGACTTATTAGCGTTCTTTTTTTCATTGCGGTTAGTGTGTTGCTTTCGGCATGTTGGTTATATATGCGAAAGATTTTCACTTCTTCTTCTCTGAAATGACAGAATCTGAAATGAGATGCTGGCCGTGCATGTCTTTCCTGCTATGTTTTTGTCACGCTGGTAAAATTGAAATTGAGTGCTGAAAAACTGTTACAAAGACAGTCAGACGTTTCGGGGATAACCCCTTCATCAGTGCTTGTATTCTCCAAAACACAAACACAAACACAAAAATGAGAACACAAACACTGATGAAGGGGTTATCCCTGAAACGTCTGACTGCTTTGCAACATTTTTTTTTCAGCACTCAACCTTAACTAAATTTCAATATTATCGTTCAACGTGAGTTCTACGCAGCAAAAAAACCAAACATTTTTTGTCACTCTGGGCCCAGCTATTTTAGTTTTCGTAAAACTTTGTCGCGAAAATCGATATGTAGATCCAAGCTTAGCAGAGAGAGAGTTGTAGCTTTAAAAGTAAGCCATTCATTTTGTAGAAAGTTAAAGTTTACGTGAGGTTTGTCTCAGTGAAGGCTGTTATTTTAGCATCGGTTCGCTTCGCTTTACAGCTGTGAGTCTACCGGTCTAGTTTCTGTTTTGTGCCATTATGTTATTGTGTCATACCATTATGATCACATGATATCGAATAGCCTGTAGCTCCCATTGCGTGCCTATATTTTGATGTCAACATCCGGGACACCTGCCATGTGCTTTGTCGAAGAAGAACCAGTCGACATGTTTGTACTAGCGTAGTTTGCGTTTCAAAATTATTGACTTATGGACACCTTGAATTCGAAACAGTCGGTAAGTTCTGTCGTATTCCGTGTGTATTGTAATTTCGCTTGTTTAAAGTGTAATATCTGTTCTAAGAAAACCTGCCTTATTGCCTAACTGGATGTTTAGCCGATGTGATGACTGGAATATTTGTGGAATTGTCAATGGAATATTTATAAATAAATGGTTGAGTTTTCGCTTTCGAATCTTTCCGATATGTGGTCACGCGAACTGCGCTACAGTTTTCGACTTCTTCGAATTGGTGGAGGAGCTGGATTCATTCGGTAGAACTCTGGAAGTTTGACTTGTTTCGTACGAGTATTTGGAATGTCGAAGGAATTGGAATTTTATTTCTAGTGCTATCGATCGATTTGGAACACTTAAATTTTGGAACACTTTAATTTTGGAACACTTTAATTTTGGAATTATGGAAGGCGACCTTGAGTTACAGTTGAATTATTCGTATCAAGAAGCGAGTAATCGTGCACTCACAACCGAATTAGGCGGTTCAATAGAAACGGAAGAAGAAAGCGGTGCTAGAAATATTCAAGTTAATATGCGCAACGAGGTGCAAGACGTCGAGGGTTATTTGAATGAGAAGAAACACGCTCTGAACAAATCACGCTCTGGCTATGTTGGAAATTTGACCAGAATAAACAACGAGATTACCCGTTTGATGGAACACACCGGCACTCAAGACGAAATTTCAAAGAAAATGGAAAATTTCAACGATGCATGGATCAAATTTGTTGATGCGCATGAAAAATATTGTAAGTGTTTGGTTGCTAACGTTGACACTTCGGCGTTGGAAGAAGCTGAGAAAATTTACAAGGAGCAAATGGAGCGAAAATTAAATCTCGATTCCGTTGTGAAATTGTGGCGACCCGTGTATCAACACAACAGTGTATTTTCAAGTTTAAGACCCAAAGGTCCGCGTAGTGAAACCTCCAAAACAAGTTCAAAGACATCTACACGCACGATGTCCCGAAAAAAGGAAGCCCCGGCCTTAGCCCGACTTAAGATCCGCCAGTTGAAAATTCTCCAGCGAAGCGAAGCAGAGTCAAGATGGATGCATTTTCACGTGCTTGACAGTCCGCGCCCTACACATAGAAGTTGCAAACACATTGAATAGATTCCATGATTAATGCATTGAGATGATTTATTTGCCTGAGAGGGTGCCCCGAGCAAAATAGGAGTGACTGTGGACAAACTTCACTAATGTAGACAAACAGTTAAAAGAAGCGATTGAAGAATGGAATCAGCACAGGATTGATGGATTTTGTGCTCAAAGAGGAATTCAGTGGATCTTCAATCCCCCTGGAGCAAGCCATATGGGAGGAACGTGGAAGAGAATGATAAGGTCTGTGCGCCAAATCTTGAAGGTCTTATTGAAGGAACAGGTGGTCTGTGATGAAGTGCTTCACACTGTGCTGACGGAAGCAACCAACATCCTCAACAGTAGACCTCTGACGCGGAACTTTCCCAGAGGTCAATGGCCGCTTGCACGAGCCATTGAGGTCTTTCGTAGTGAAGATGGGCTTGTGCGTTCTGCAAGAGTAAAGACAATCTGTACTGTCATGACCCGCGCAAAGCGTCAAAGACAAAGGGAGACGAAAACGACAGTGACAACTCTCGTACGACCGATTACGAAGCTGTGTCGTCTTGAACTGTCAAGTCCTTAGTTATTCAGAATCATCTGGAACTGTAATCACGTTTGCAAGTAGCACCTTGATACCCTTGATGTATCTGAATGGCGTTCCAAAGTTGCCGTTGAAGCAGATTCTGATCTAATTTAGTCGACCAACATTGGACATGGCATTTGAAATTGCCAATATGCCTTGAACTTGTGTGGATCCATTTTGGACGTTGACTTACACTGTAGCTGGGTGTATTGGCACTCTTACCTAGCGACATTTATCTAAATTTATGGACAGTTTGTTTGTGTTTCTTATAGTTGTAGACGTAGCTTCACAACATCTCAAGTTAGATTGCACTGGTAGCAGATGTTTTTTGTAAATGAAATAGTTTCTATAGATTTCATTAAGGGGCCGGTGTAGCTGGCATTGCGTGCCTATATTTTGACGTCAACATCCGGGAGACACCTGCCATGTGCTTTGTCGAAGAAGAACTAGTCGCCATGTTTGTACTAGCGTAGTTTGCGTTTCAAAATTATTGACTTATGGACACCTTGAATTCGAAACAGTCGGTACGCTTCATAGCCAATTGGATATGAACGCTGAAACAGCACGGACAATGGTGTGCGGACAAACGTTATTTTTTTCTCCCCTCGCGCTTCGCGCTCGCCTGCCGCGCTGGCCTGAAACGCTTAAAAAATAACGCCTGTTCCACAGGCTATTGTAGCAATAGTATGCAAGAGAGGTCATGATTTTGCTGACATAGCTAACTAAACTTTATAATTTTGTGTAAATGTAGAAGTTTTTATTTGGTGCAATTCACTCTATAATTGCATTCGTTTACACTTAATATTTTGTTGCTGTGAAATCAATTGAATGACAAAGCAAGCTTATCATTTTAACAAGCATTTTATAAGCGATTTCGGCGTTTCGATTCAAAGACATTGGCGCTATTAGAGACTTAATTCTTAAGTCGCGACTCGATATCTCCAGTTTATCTAAAGTTTGTTTGTTTTGTTGACAGTTTGTTGCAATTTTTAAGGAAAGCAGTACCGGTTATTAGTTCTTCAATTAATTAAATGAATGGCTTTGAGCTCTCATCGCTTGTCATCATTTGCTTTTCATATCTCACGTTACCGATCGCGCGAAGGAAAACGCATGGACCCGTCAAGCAAAACATCTGAGATAAAAAGATAGAAAAACTGATAACATGTAAGAATTTCAGTTACAAAACACACACGTAGATTCAAAACGTCATCATAGAATAAACTCGTAACCGAAAAAAAATTCTACAATTCTAAAACCACTTAACTTCACTGCTTGAATAAAACCACTTCATTGCCTCAACTGAAAAACATATTATTTACAACCATTGATTTCCGGAAATATTATTCACACATTCCTTAGCCAAAACACCGCGAAACAAGTAAAATCAGAGAAGCAAAAAAGAAAAAAAAAATAGCGCCTGTAACGTTAACACTCTATTCCATGTCTCTTCCGACCTCACAACGTTCCCTCAGTAAAAAACACTATAGTATTGGTAACGTAAGCTATAAGGGCAAATTCACGTACATACATTGCGTAACGATATTCTAAAAATAATAAAAATAATAACGCTAGAACTTTTTTTATGACCGAAAAGGTCCAATTTTCACGATTTGAAGGGAATAGAATACAACATAAGGGGAAGTTATGCTATTTTGAGGTTTTATCAGTGTACATCTCGCATTATAAGAAAACAACAAAGGGTCACACATTGGATATTAACCGGGTTACACCAAACTGAAGAAACGTTGACCCGTGAAAAGCACAAACCGTGAACGATGAGACCGAATGGGATTCTGGGTAGGCAGCATTGGCAAGCTAGTAATATTCCATTTCTTGATAATCAATATGTTTTCTTTGTTTGAGATATTTAAGAGCATGGATTTATGCATCCTGTGTTAATAAAATGTGTATTCTGTGACAGACGAAGATTAATTTTTCCAACTTCCCAGTAAACCTATGGGTCGCATCATTCATGGTTTATGCTTTTCACCCGACAACTTTTCTTCAATTTGGTGTTTAAGATAACAGAGCGCTGCTAAGATAATTAGGCTTGATGACAATGAGTTAATAGATTCCCACATCAGACTCACTATTTTTTGTATCGTTTCTCCCAAATAAACTACCAAATGCATTTCGAATAATCTAGTTTGATAAATCACAAAAATCCTAAACATATTTTAAAACATCTAGCTAAAAATATTTACTAACGTATACCAAATTGCATACCGATCATTCCGTGTAATGTGATGATTCGGTCAAACTCAGCAAAACCAAAAATTTACAATATCATCGTAACACAGGATGAAAATTCTTATTTTGTAAACTCAAAACGCTGCACTATTAGGAACCAACCGGTTTGGAATTTTGAAAATTCCAAAATTCCAAACCAGATGGACAACCATGGCAAAAAATTGGGTGACATTTGCCTCTGATTTTTTAACTAGTCCCCAGACCCCCAATTTGACCCTTAAAATCACAGCGAAAACGCCATTTTTTGGAGGGAAAATCAAAATTTCGCCCATTTATGAATTACTTTTCGGAAATCCACACTCGGATTCCAGTAATATGGTTATTATTCTATCTGGAAACGTTAAAATATTTTAATAACTTAAAAATAAAGTCCCGTCATTTTCACGTTGAAGCGACCAATGTCACTTAAAGGCTTGTATGGAGTTCAACCGCGCGGTCATCGCTTTTAGAGGTATAACTCATTTTATATAGGCATAATGTCAACATCCACACTCAGTTTTGAAGAGACTAGGATCTAGTGAACATTTTGGTGGGAAATGTGATTTAGTTGAAGCGTAAAAATCCCGTCATTTTGCCATTTTTTCAGTGCAATATCCTTCGACTGAGCCCATTTTGGCTTCTATTGGTGACTTGCGCGGACGAGCGCCCAGGCCGTTCGCGCTCAACAGTGCATGGGCAATAGTTCATTTTAGTAGAATCAAAGTATAGACCAAGGCTGATACTACGTAGAACATTTAACGCGACAACGACATGATAGAGCCCAAATTGAAAGCCAAAATGCAAGCAACGCGCACGCCGGAGCAAATGTCTCCTTTCAGGGGGCAATTTTTTGGTATGAGCCCACCTTGTTAAGTCATTTTAAAAAAAGACTAATTAAAATTAGTCTTTTTCCTCTTGTCCCAGAATTAAACTTCCTTTTATAATGCTTTGGATTGTATTGTAGTGAAAGGATAGTTTATATATTGTATAGTTTTTTTGTATGTAAACCACATCTCTGTTTTTTCTTCACTTCGCGCAGATCCCCATCAATACACATGGCAAATAGACACAGTAACCAGTGACAAATGCCTAAACCAGTGTGACCAGAAGGCAGTCTGCACCTGTGGTTTAGTATATGGAGGCTACACTTGTGCCTGTCCAATGGGATACTCGGGATCTGGAAAAGTGGGACAATGTATTCGTAAGTTTGTCAATCTATTTAGTCGCTAATTTAAGTTATCGAAAGAATTGTACAGCAAAGTATCAAACTCGATAGAGATTTTCGCCAACTATAAGAAAGCCTTTCCTCTTATTAACTTATCATTTTCCAATTGGGTTTTAACTTCAGTAATTGATGGCAAAACAATGTGATCTGATTGATTGCTATTTTCTATAATTTTCAAGACATTCCGTCAATATTGATTGCAGATGAAGTTTTTCATACAATAGATATAATTGATAGATTTAATAATTCGCACGTGCGCGTTTTAACAATTGATTGGTTAGGTTGGGGGTTGTCGTACAAAACTGTCACATCATAACTTGTGTCGTATTCCACTTGCATCGTCCATCTCAATTCATAATATATAATTCTTATCAAGAGCGCGTTGGGACCGAGATTTAAATTTGACATATTGGAGATGGTTCAACATGAGTCACGTGCACAAGGAGTGAAAAGTTTGGACCTCAACAGTGTTTAACTCCCAGTTGAGAATTCAAAGCCCTTCGTGTGTAGTGCGCCGTTGAATCAGATACGCTTGGTTTCCGGATCATCCTTAAAGTCAAGCCGCTCACACGCAGGGGTAACCTGTCGACCAGATGTTCAGTGTACGATCCATCGGTGATAGCAGCGCCTCTCCTGCTGGTCGGAAAGAACATTTTACAGGACCACTGCCTTATAAAGCTGGGCTGAGATGAAGAGACTGGTGACGAGTTCGGTGTACGTTGGGAGAATTGTAGGAGTCATCTGCCTCCTTAAGGGCAGACAATGGATCGATGAATTCAGCCTGATGGTTTTGTTCCAGTCGTCTAGAAGCAAAACTACAGCTTCTCTGATGCCAGTTCAGAGAGTTACGGCCAAGTGACATACCTTAGAATTGATAATGATAAGTGTGATATCCATTGTGAACTCCTAATGAGGAAGGCTCGTCTGGCTCCTTTTAAGACCATGGCCATACCACGTCTTAAGCTCTCAGCAGCAACAGTTTCATTTCGATAAGGGGAAGTAATTACTAGAGAGTTGGAAGTTCCTGTTGACAGTGTGACATACTGGACAGACAGTACAACTGTGTTGAAGTGTATTCGTAACGAAAAAAAAACGCTTCCATGTCTTCGTGGTAAATCATGTACAAGAAATGCGAGACAAAACTAACCCAGACCAGCGGAAGTACGTTGAGACGAGAAATAATCCGGCTGATGACGCATCGCGTGGTTTGAAAGGCTACAAGCTATCGAAACAACGCCGCTGGATCCATGGACCGGAGATCGAATGGCCTCAGCTCCCTTGTGATTTAAACGATGTTCCCGTTGATAATCCTAAAGTCAAGAAGATTTTTGTTAAATACCATGATCCATGAGTAGGCAGATATCTTGGTGAAGCTTTTGCGATGCTCTGATTAGAATTGGATTAACCCTGTTTAGTGGGAGGAGGGAGAAAGTGTACAAAGAGCCCGCGCTAACGTTCCACATTTATAATATAAAATCGAACGCCATCAAACTTCGTGGCATTCCTAAAATCTATCTAGTAACATTTGGTATGTAATTTAAATGCGAGTATTAGATTAAAAAAAATTGATATGACATTTTATTGATTACGTGACTTGATGTTTCCATGGCAACAAAATTTTGACAGCCTCGTTTTTTGCGAAATTTGCATTTTTCACATTTAAAATGAAAAAAAAAAAACACGTTTAATCCTCTTGCAGTTGTGCCATAGAGAGTCATGGCTTTTACTGCTCTTGAAAATGTGTGCTCCATGTTTTTCATTTTTTTTACCTTTTAATGAAAAAAAGCCCTGCGTTTATCTTCATGATTTTTAACCCGTGAATATACGCGCATGCGTAATGAACGGGTTATCGGTAACGGCGACTGATATGCAAATGAGTCACTCGCTCACTCCTTCCATCAGCTGTAAACTTAGTGACGTAATGCTTTGTTACGAATGCGTTTTGTAACAAAAACAGCGTGAATCCAGCGATAACAATAACTGAATTGGTGTAAACGAATATAAACAACAATAAGCTTAAAGATGTTTCGAATTTGGAGTCTTTAATGCAACGTTAAAATCGATCTAAAAGGAATTTTTAACCGAGACACGCGTTTTGATGGTATTTCAGTGGTCACTGTGGTCGAGTGGTGTAAAGCGTGGACTCGCTGAAAGGCCCCGGTTCGAATCTCGATTCGTTTTTTTTTCTTTCTTCTTCGGACTGAACATTATGATAGTGATGTACTGTATTTTTATTTTTTGCGTTTGTCAAAAATCCTTACGTTTTATTTTAAAAAAAATATTGAACCGTAGCAGAGTGAAAACATAAGCTTACCGCATTGCGTTTAAACGCGTTACGCATTTCAAATTCACGGGTTGGCTCTAAGGAGCCTTTGATTATTACAATTTTGTACCACTTTAGCATTCTCAGGATTAGAAACTCAAAAAAAAGCCCAGGCAAAGACATGCATTGCTGTGATACTTTGCCAAAGGCTGAAATCAACGGATGCTAAAAATAAAAAAAAAACGTTGAAGTTACGTCATCAACTCTGGACAGTAAAATAACTAAAAGGAGCTGAAGAAACCGTTCTCAAGCTACTCCAAAGCCTTTAGCTCTTTTATGTTTAACTTTACCACATATTTGTTTACATTTTTATCTTGTAGCAACCGTTTTATTGTACCGCTTAAAATAATTCTGAACAAGAGCGTGTTGGGACTTTTTTGTGTTTTAACGACCCACGTAATAGTTGCATACCGTAGAGTTCCGAGAGTAACGACCCCCCGAAAGTAGCGACCCCCCGAAAGTAACGTCAATTTTTTTTTGTGGCCGCTAGTAAATCCCGAAAGTAGCGAACCCCCGAAAGTAGCGACACCCCGAAAGTAGCTACCCCCCGAAAGTAGCGATCCCAAGCCTTCCAACGCATATTCACATAACGCAATGGTGGTGAAGATGAAAAACACAAACGGCGGCGAACAAGATGAGACTACAGTTGGACACGTGCCTGATAGTCTAGCGGAGGTCCTGTACAAGCCATTGCTGGAAAAGGAAATCAAGATGACTTGCTGTGTATCTGGCCAAAGCAGGAGTGTGCCTGAAGGTGTATGGGTTCAAGGAGGTGCATCGAGATTCCTTGCGTTTATGAAATTGGCGTTAAGAAAGGACTTAGAAGTCTGAGAAAAGAACTGAGAGACAAACTAACACAACTCGTCCCGGCCACTGACAATACAATCTAGGAAGACAGCCGGAGCCCACCCATGTCGTAGTTAAAACATAAAACTGGATAGACGAATTTTGCCTCATTTGTTAATTGGTGTTGATATTGACTTTATTTTATTATTGCTGTATTTATCATTGTTATCTTATTTTTATGAAACACGATATCTACATATGGAATGCAAATAAATTGTTCTTCTTTTTTTAATTTATGTTGTTCATTTTTTATTTCGGAAAAAAAGCTCGCGCCAGCTTTATTTGTAAACGATTTTTGTTCCCCGAAAGTAACGACCCCCCCCCCCCCCCGAAAGTAGCGACTCCCAAAGGCTGCTAATTCCGAAAGTAAGGAGGGTCGCTACTATCGGAACTCCATGGTATAGCCGGGCTAACATACGATGTTTATTTATTACCATTTATTTATTTCCACGCAATATTTTTGCAGAGGAAGAAGCGCATCGGTTTCAGGGTATTCTTTTTGTTGCGGAAACTGTTGTTGGTTAGCTATTGTGTGTGTAGTGTCTATTGTCGTTGAAATCTGCTGTTTCACGTCATTTGGTGATCTGCACATTCACAACACCAAGAAACTGCCAGTTTTCGTAGTTAACTATTTTAGATTCAAAGCATCTTCGCAGTCTTCCACACATTTTTTTATAAGATACGAAGTAACGAAATAACGAAATTTTCCATACTTTATTTCCGTGTTGTATCGCCAAATGCCACCAAATACAACTAAATTTAATATGACAGAAAAAAGGTGCAATTCTCACGTTTGTTTATTCGTTTCTTCCTATTTTAATGATAATAAAGCAAGCATAATCATGAAAACACCATATATTTAAGACGGGACAATGCCCCTTTAACAATTATCGGTTGGTTGTTTCAGATTTATCTTGTGGAAAACTGGAGTGTCATTTATCCCACATTAAACTCTTACGCCACCTTGTTCAAAAACTAATTAATAATTCATAAGCCCCAGACCCAATCAAGTTAGTGATAAATATATAAATATTAAAAAAAAAACACCCCTTGTTAGTGTTTTTTATAAAAAGAATATCCAGAAACGCACAATTGAAGTTAATAACATCTTAAGACGTTTATGAGAATAATGTTTGGCACTAATGTTGATATGTTCTGCAGCGGGGACCTGTATTCATACCTGTGTTACTGTAAGCACTAGAGCATTCCCCGAGGGTGTCCGCTTTATGCAGGTTTCACTGTACGTGAATTTTAAGCTTTCAAAATAAGTTACCCCGACCCCAATCAGATATAAAATAAGGTACCAACTCTGAGACGTTTTGTTCCCAGGTGTCAACTTGAGTCTGATGATACTGAATCTGTGAGCAGATTGAGTAAAATACGCCTGTAGCATTAAGCCAATGAACAACTGAGTAGAAACCATTCGACTGTTTAATGTTAGTTTAAGTCTGCATAACAGTACTTCGAGCTCAACAAAGGAAAAAAAATTGTATTCTCAGAGAGTGTATTACTTTTTCATTGGTTGCCTGTGTAAAAAGATCAACATTTGATGGTTGTACTGTTTCTTAGTTAACTAAAGGAGCAATGTTTATTTTTTTTATTTTAAAAATAACTCAATGAATATGATTTACCTCATCTTGGTCAAATGGCCTTATAAAAAGAGAAACACGAAATAACAGCGTTCCTTCTTTGTGAGTGTGATTTCACTCGACTTGGGTGTCCTGTGGTAAAAGTAGACAATTTTAAATGTCAGATAAATGCCCTGCCTGTTTTGACAACGGATTTTGGGGTACTTTTAGTATGTTGCAAAGTGGACCACCCTTAAATGCATGGGGGTGGAAAAATTATATTGCATTTTTTTTATGATGATCATCAAAAACTGGATTGACTGGACTACGGGAAATCCATGTCACTTCTTCGAAGATAATGTGGAACATTTGCTGTATGCTAACCAGTCTACTTGTTTTCGTTGCATGCTAATATCCTTTTTGCACAAACTCACACTTGTTTAATCTCCGTATTAACACTCTTTTTGTGGAATGTTTTTGAAGTCGTTCAATAAACTCGCAACACGTGTTTTATCAGGTTTATTTTAAACCTGACAAAACACTGCTACTCGTGTATTAAACGTAACATATGATTTGCACCAGGAGCTTAATAAGCTTCTGTTTGCACCTAGGAACAGTAGTACACAAGTTATGGCTTCATGCAGTCTGAAAACGGCCTGAAAACGGAATTCGTTCTTTGTTATTGATTTCGCAGCATGCCCACCATCAACGTACAAGAATTTCACAGGAGGAGCCGAGCAGTGTACACCTTGCCCTGCGAATTCACACCATACAATGACTGGTGCAACATCTATAATTAATTGCACATGTCAGCTAGGATATAGAGGAAATCCACATCAAGGAGAAGACTGCGAAAGTAGGAATTACTATTTATTTGTGGTGGTGGGAAACGCATGAGGGAGTGGGGTGGGGGGGGGGGGGATTGGGTGGGGTGGAATGTGGTGCGGTAGAGGAACTTAAGGTGACTGAACACAGTTTGCACGCACTCTTCAATTTCAGCTGCTTACGTGAGTCAGCACGTGCAGAGTTTTGAGAAAAACAATCGTGGCGCCTTTTCAGCGATCATTTTATTTTGCTCAGCGTGGATCGCGAAAGTGTTGTTTTTCGTCTTAAAATAATACAATTTGTTTGTTCGTAAAAATGTTTGTTGAATCAAAAGATAATTTATAGAACCACTGAAGAAATACACTGCCTTTTTGGTCGTTTTTGTCTTTGAATCGAGAACCCGGTCAAATGCAACGCATGCGCAGTTGACCAAAAAATTGTGACTGGATATTTTAGCGACTTTCCTCGGAAATGTGCTGATTTCTACGGAACCACTCGTTAGAATTTCACGAAATTTGGCACAATGATAGTTCCGAATATGCCGAACTCACCTGCCATCAGAAATTTGAAATCTAACAGAGGAGATTTTTACAAAACGCGAACATATTAAACAACAAATTACGGAAGATCCCTCTGTTAAAATGACACGAGACCAGTGTTGACATACGAATATTTTTACGAGTTTACTGGAGACAAATGATGGAAAAAATCTAACGACTAGATTTTCTGAAAATAAATGAAACCAAATATTGCAGGCTGATTTACAATCCACCGTGTACGGTGTTGTCATGGCAACACCCTTAAAGCTCAACAAAAATATCAAAATATATAGCTTGTTGCTTAATCGTATGCCTCCCCAATTTTGGGCGCTCAGACGTTAGTAGTTTTAAAATGACAATGAATGACGCATAGGTACAGTGAAACTGTGTTCAGCCACCTTAAACGCGATAACATGCATGTGATTATCAAGTCGGCACAGGCCGTGTTCCTGTCGTAAATCCATAAATTATTGGAAGGAAGTTAAAAGTTTAGGGTCCCGTTTTCCGAAAGTCCAGCTAACTTTTCTGACCCTTGCTTTATTTTACAAAATCTATAGAATAGTGGTGTAGTTTTCAGCCTGGACACCTACCCGAAATTGCTTAACTTTGAAAACCAACTAATGCGCAAGTTGCGGCATGTGAACATTGCGCACATTATCGAAACGAAACGTTATCGGGATTTTCGAAAAACGGAATCCAGTAGTGTAGAACAGTGAACGTTCCATTTTCTCGGTTGAAACGTGGTCATAAACCGGCTATTTATTTCTTGTGCTTTAACCGGTAGAATTGTGTAACAAATGTTTATACATTTTTAAATTACGGCAGCGCCAAACGCCCCTAGAAAGTATCATTAAGGCTAATTTTTCCTCACCAAACTTCGCACATTCCTATTTTAATTTTTCATATTTTTAAAGTAAAGTTAAGAATTTCGTAAAGTAAAGTGCTTAGTGTTGAAAAAAAATCGCATGATTTTAGATTTTTGATTTTCTTCTCTAAAATTATAATTTAAACGATGAAATAATTGTGACGTCACATTTATGACGTCACAAAACTAGGTTTTTGCAAGAGAAAATAATTGGACAGGGAGGGAGTCTCCCAATCATGCCTTTGGGATATCTTTATTGTAAAAAAGTAATTTTTAGTAACAATGCGGACTACGCGAAAACATTTCCGGTGAGCTGGTTAACTTCCGGAACACTCGCTTTCATGAATAAGCGCGTCAAAGCGAGGCGGAGTCAACAAATTAAAAAAATGGCGACCATCGCGGTGGTAATTTCGCGTGTGAAAAAGAAAGTAAAATGGTCCTGTTTGAGCAAAGAACGTTATATAATACCATAGCGGCTGGATACATAGATCTTCATCTGCCTTTATACACAAACTGTTACAACTGAAGCGGTAAAAATCAACTTACCGGACAGATGGCAATCAACCATTCACTTCAATCTCTTGTAAGCGTCGTTTTTATGAAGTCGCATTGTTCGATCGATGGCCAGCCTATCCAAACTTTTCAGTCATAGAAGGATTCTCTTTTGGAAAAAATCACTTTTTAGGGATTTTAACACGGCAAGGAGTTAAAAACGCTAAAACCGGTTCGCATGATCCATGCATGGATTTGTTTTTTATAAGCTGACGTTTGGAAGGACTTTGTAAGGTGCATCATCATTCCATGTAAAATGAATATCAGTTCTGTTGAGGTCAGCTACCAAGTAACTCTACACTGACATGTTAGAAGTTTTTTTATTATAGCCAAAGTGTAAGTAAAATTTCTGCGTCGCAGTTAGTTTTTATCTATACTTGGATTATTTACTTGGGTAAAATCCAGTAGACTTGAATTATTTTATTTTTAAAAAGCGAATAAATAAAAGACACTTTTGTAGTCACTGTGATTTCACCTTAATTAATTCATTGAACTTTATGATAAAAGGCCACCATTTCTTTTGAGTGAACTCGCATACGGCATCGATTCTGTGTTTGCCAAAGTACACCAGTTTACCTCAATTTAAAAGATTGCTGAACACGGTATCATGACGTCAAAAACTTTAATGGTCTACTCTAGACTAAAGGCAATTAATACTAATTTTTGTATTTAATCATAAAGAATTTTAGCTAAGTTTCAATACAAAAATGTTAATACCCAAGGCCACGTTTTTTAATAAATGAAAACTACGGATGATGCCTTGTTTAGAAGCTTTCTCTTTATCCTTTTTTATGTAAAAAAATGGATCGGACATCTTTATTCGCCTTGTCCAAGTTATGTTTCATAAAAGTCAAGTAGTTGTTTTTCTGAACGTTGCCTTGATTTGATTACAAGTAACTGGTCACTGAGAATTTTAAGGACTTAAACAAACAACGCGCGATGCGAGTTTCATCCGACGAAACGTAATTTTTAGCTTGACAAAAATGTTTGCTGCCCTTTCCTTGGATTTTTACTCCGAAACGATTCCTCTTTGTTTTCGCCATCGGAGTATCGTGTGAATTTCAGTTAAAAAAATAAAGTTTTCATTCATTTAACACGGCAACTGCTGGGGAAAAGTGGACCTGCAAAGTTCCTTCGAACTGAGTGACAAACTTGAGGAATTTCCGGTTACCATAGCTGTGACCCGGGATAAAAGATATCAATGATATTACAAAATTCTGTTAGTATGAACCAGCAAATATGAAAGTAAAACCGTGGCCGTGGTGACATGCTGAGGCTACAAATTGTAAGCCAAGATCTTGTTATGTTTGGCACGAAAATGACGAAGAAAACGAACTTCAGAAAGTCTGAAGTGAATATTTTGGACACGGACCTCACGAAAATATCGATTTTGGATCTCCTTTTCCTTCTTAGATTACAACCAAACTTCAATGCCAGTGGTGTTAACCGTATTAAAAAGAGGCATCGTTTATAATTAAAATGCAAGGAAAAGTTGGCCAAATAATCCTATAAAAGCAACCTACAGAAAAGGAGCTAATCGATTCGGAATTCGTTTATGAAACATGTAGACAAAGCAAGTAAAGATGTCCATAGAAATTTATACAAAAAATGCTAAATACAAAGCGTGTAAACGGCGGCCGCTTCCAAGCAAGGCATCGATCCGCTCTTTTGAAATCATTTATTGAAAACAAAATGCTTGGATGGAATTTGAATGTATGGTCAATGCATTTTGGCCTTAGCTACAATTCTTTCTGATTGCTTTTATTTTCTAGAGTAAGTCATTTAAGTTTTTGACGCCGCATACAGTGTCAGCCAGACTTTCTGGCCCCGGTTGTTCAAAAGGTGGATTGCGCTATCCACTGGATAAATCACTATCCAGTTTATAGGTAATATATATAGAAAGGCTGAGCCTATAACAGCGTCGCTCTCTGAACAGAGTGGAGGCACGGTGGTCTAGTGGTTAGCGCGTCGGACTTTCAACCTGAAGGTCGGTGGTTCGAGCCTGGTCTCTGCCGTCGTGTTGTTTCCTTAGACAAGAAACTTTTACTCCACATTGTCTCTCTCCACCCAGGTGTATAAATGGGTACCGGCGACAAAATGCTGGGGGTAACCCTGCGATGGACTAGCATCCCATCCAGGGGGGAGTAGCAATATTCCTAGTTGCTTCATGCTACAGAAACCGGGTTAAGCTCCGGCCGTGTGGGCCATCGTGGCCCGTGTGCGACTTTACCTTACCTCTCTGAACAGAAAGCCGATAATAAACTTAACTGAGGTGAAAGGTCGGAAACACAAAAATTAAGATTGAAGATCGGGCTATTTTTCAATTTTAGCAATTCTCAAAAACAGACTTTTAACGCGACCGTCTGCACAGTACATTTAGACCGTACAGAAGTTCACAAAAACAACTTTTTCTCCGTCTAGATACTAGTAAAACTAATTTCCAAACAAAATACATCTGTTACTTATCAAAAATTGTCCGAGAAACTGATTAGGAAATCAAAATTGCAAAAAATACACAAACATATTTGCATAAGGCCACGCGAGTGAAGTTTAGAACTATAAAATCCAAGTCTTGTTTTGTTTACATAAAATCGCTTTTCAACCTATGTAATGAATGAACAAACACATAAAAATGGACAACACAATCTTTCGAAAAATTTTATTCAAATCTCCATACGTTTATGTTTAAAAGCAAAACGCGAACCATTTATAGCTCATCAAGGCCGAGCTGTCTTCGATGAAAGAATCAAAACGACTGAATTTAAGCACGTTTATAAACAATTCTCCAAAACTAGCGAGAAGACAAAGAAAAAGTCGATTTGATAAAAAAGCAAGGCTGATAAACGGTACGGAAACGACTATATTTGTAAAAAATCCAATATTTCGAAAGGCACAGCCTTTCTTCTTCAGGGTCTTACAGATAATAACTCGTAAGGCAAAAAAACGTTACAATTTAAATTTAAAAGGGGGCGGGGGATTAAATATGATACTATGACAGCATAAACTGAAGTGACAAAGTAAATGTAAATAACCGTAAATAACTAAGCAATATAGAGGTAAGAAAAACATGCAACACAATACTACAGTAAATATAAGTAATGGAAACTGAGAAAAGATGTCATGTTTCATCTCTTCTATTTAAACCTAAAGGTTCAAGGGTCTGACCTCTCTCAATAAGATATGCTTCTCTTGCTTTACGTACACCGTCACGATTAGTTTTAACGAGTTCAAGAGGGATAAGTTGCATATCAGAAGCGGTATGGTCGTTAGAAAGGAAATGTTCTGAGACTGCAGTAGGTTTAGAGATGTTAGTTTGTTTGTCAACTCGTCTACGATGTTCGTTGAAGCGGTCTTTAAGTCGTCGTTTGGTTTCTCCTATGTATTGTTTGTGACAACGATTGCATTGTACCATGTAAATGACGTTTTTTGAGTTGCAGTCGATGTGATGATTAATACGTCTTGTTTCACCGGTAGAATGAAATGTATAATTGGTAAGTCCGTCCGTTATGTAGTTGCATGTCAAACAGTTGCTGTCACATTGAAAAGAACCACAAGGTTGGTTATTTTGTGAAGGATTACGTAGTTTGGAGCTTACTAATAAATTACTAAGATTGTTAGTTCGTCGGAAAGCAACAATGGGTGGAGCTTTGAAAACGTTAGTACAGCGGGGAGATGAAGACAAGATGTTAAGGTGCTTGTGAATAATGGATGATATAGAGCGAAGAGCTGGATTATAGGTGATAACAAGGGGTACTCGTTTGGGTTGGTTAGTTTCAGAAGTGTCTTTAGGTGCAATAGCTTCGGTACGTGTGATGTTGTGAACGCGTTTTATTTCTTGGTTAAGGAAAGACAGATTATACCCACGTTTATTTAGATAAGATTTAAGTTCATTAGTGCGGAGTGTAAAAGTCTCGTTAGAAGAACAAATACGGCGGAGTCTAAGAGCTAAGCTGAATGGAATAGCACGTTTAGTGTGTTTGGGGTGACATGAAGAATGTAACAAGTATTGATGTTTGTCAGTAGGTTTAGTGTAAAGGTCAGTAGTGATTTTACCGTTATCGAGTGAGATGTTAACATCTAGAAAGGGTATAGACGTGAAAGAATGATTACATGTGAATTTAATGGTAGGGTGAATAGCATTAAGATAAGTAGTGAAAGTTAGGAGGTCGTCTACTGAGTGTGTCCATATCATGAAGATGTCGTCTATGTAACGCCACTATGTGTGTGGCTGGTAAGGGGCACGTGATAAAGCGTC